>OX123194.2:50113412-50443139 GCA_944739405.2 Euclidia mi | reverse complement strand
TGCTTCAAGCCGGGTTGCCCGTCCCTCTCGGCAATTAACTGTCTTGCACAGTTGGAGACAGCATCATACAGGTCTAAGACCTGGGCATAATCTTCGCTGACTCTATTTCGCTGGTCAGCGGTGAAGTCATTAACTGACACTTCGAGACAGCAAGCGCTGAAAGTACGATATTGCTGTTTCACACTTGCCAGGCGATCATCGATCCGCGCATATCTTTGTAGTAAGGTCTGCTGGCGATCAGGCCGGTTCACCAAGGCACTTGCTGAGGCAAACCAGCGCAAATCTGATGCAACGGCACCAGCAGCCACACGCAAGTCCTTGATAGCTGACATATTAAGTTTACAAAAGAGCTCGGACAAGCGCTAAACAATGCTATCAATCAAAACTTAATATTTGTTAATTCTTTGAAACCAACAAATTATTAGCTTGTTTACTGCTGGTACAAGCAAGTGACAGGTATTTACTGTTCAACAAAATTAGTTTCAATATATTAACACAAAAACCAAAAGTTAACTTGCAGCAAATTAATAAGTTGAAACTTCAAATTAATTAATTAATTACTTGCAACAGACAGACTGGCTGTGTTATTAGAGATATACAAAAGTAGAAGTATGTGTTACCAAAAAGTATTATCATTATATTATAACAAACAAAGGTTTATCAATGTGACCGCCCAAGATGCAAGGTCAAGTTTGAATGTTATAATGTTTCAAACCCAATATATGCAATTAACTAAATTTACTAAATTAATTGATACATACAGCTGTTATGTATCCAAACAACTGACTTATTAATACTAACAACAAAAAATGTAAGCTAGATTTCAACAATTACTGAATTGAGGTTATGTATGACATGTGTTTCAAATTATGTAGGTCAACTTATACAAATAAATATTATGTATTTTAGACAAAACTGACCAGAGAACACTACAACACTATTAACAAATGAGATATATAGCTCATACAATACCAATCTGAGTTTAGATACAATCAACGGCTAGATTTCAACT
This sequence comes from Euclidia mi, assembly GCA_944739405.2. Lineage (NCBI taxonomy): Eukaryota > Metazoa > Arthropoda > Insecta > Lepidoptera > Erebidae > Euclidia > Euclidia mi. The sequence goes on along the minus strand of OX123194.2, from coordinate 50,442,127 downwards.
ACAGCTCTGATACCAACAATTATGTTTAGAGTTTGGGCTAGGAACTGGATAGTTTGCAGAAGACAGTAGAAGCGATTAATTCATCCAGTCTTAGCCCAAGGCAAAGGCCTAAACACTATTACTGTGATTGCACAGTGAGTTACAAGATTAAAATATTAATTTACTTACCAAATCTTCACTGGATGTCAGGCTTGGAGCTAAATTAGAAACACACACAGATCTAAAATTGGCCAATATTAGCTGGTGAATTATCTAAATACTTAGCTATTAGGCCACCACCACCAACGACAATTGGCCCTGGCAACACTGAACACGCGCACACTGCGGACCGACGAGAAGATTGTCGAGCTGGAAGAAGAATTGAGCAAGTTGCGATGGGATATCATAGGCCTATCTGAAGTCCGAAGACAAGGGGAGGACTCGATAGTTCTCAATTCCGGCAACTTGCTCTTCTACCGGGAGGGCGACCAACAGTCCCAAGGTGGTGTCGGGTTCATCGTCCACAAATCTCTCGTGACCAACGTGGTAAATATTGGGAGTGTGTCAAGCAGGGTAGCGTACCTTATACTCAGAATATCCAAGCGGTATTCGCTGAAGGTCATACAGGTATACGCTCCGACCTCGACGCACCCCGCTGGTGGAAGCCATGTACGAGGACATATCTCGGGCTATACATGGCTTCAAAACCCATTACACCGTGGTCATGGGAGATTTTAACGCGAAACTGGGCAAACGCGACGGTGATGAGCTGAGAGTGGGGTAATTTGGTTATGGGCATCGGAATTCCCGGGGTCACTTGCTGGCTAGCTTTATGACGAAGGAAGAACTCTATTTGATGAATTCCTTCTTCAAGAAGCGAGAATGCCGCAAGTGGACCTGGGTAAGTCCAGACGGTGCCACAAAAAATGAGATCGACTTTATCATGTCGACGAAGAGGCAGATATTCAATGATGTCTCCGTGATCAATTCACTTAAAGTGGGGAGCGATCACCGAATGGTAAGAGGCACATTAAATATCTGTACAAGCCTCGAACGGTCGAGGTTGATAAAGTCCACGCTCCGACCGGCACCGGTTCATATCCAAAACCCCGAAAGCTTTCAGCTCGAACTCAAGAACCGTTTCGAATGCCTGGGCGAATGGGTAGATGTGGACGAGTACAGTAACGGGTTCGTGGATGCTGTCCATACAACAGGGGCTAAATTCTTTAAGCCCCAGAAAAGCAAGAGAACCAGCAAGATCTCAGGTCCGACCCTCGAGCTGTTAGAGGAAAGGCGCAAGATGGTTCTGCTATCATCCGACGACATGCCGAAATATCGGCACCTCAACAGACAGATCTCCAAGTCTCTGACTCGCGATCTCCGCCAATACAACACAAAATGTATTCGTGAGGCGATTGAGCAGAATAAGGGATCCAAAATGTTTCAGAGGGATCTGTCTGTTGGACAGAGTCAGCTGACAAAGCTGAAGACGGAGGATGGCAGAATCGTATCTTCCAAGCCTGAGCTCTTGGAGGAGATCGAAAGGTTCTATGGACAGCTATACACGACAAAGCAACAACCCGCAAGTACTCCAGCGTCAGACCCTAGAGCTGGATTGACCCGACACTATACCGAAGATATCCCGGACGTCAGCATGCACGAGATTAGTGTGGCTCTCAAACAGCTCAAAAACAACAAGGCGCCGGGTGATGACGGAATTACGAGCGAGCTTCTGATGGCTGGCGGTGCACCCGCTAGAGAAGCCCTTCGGAAGCTATTTAATTCCGTCATTCTCGAGGGTAAAACGCCACAGGCGTGGCACAGAGGTGTGGTGGTGCTTTTCTTTAAGGAAGGGGATAAAACCCTCTTAAAGAACTACAGACCCATCTCACTTCTGAGCCACGTCTACAAGCTGTTTTTGAGGGTCATCACGAATCGTTTCGAGAGCAAGCTAGACGACTTCTAGCCTCCCGAACAAGCCGGTTTCCGTAAAGGCTATAGTACCATAGACCACATACATACGCTGCGGCAGGTTATACAGAAGTCCGAGGAGTATAACCAGCCCCTATGCTTGGCGTTTGTGGACTATGAGAAAGCCTTCGATTCAATCGAAACCTGGGCGGTGCTACAGTCTCTCCAACGGTGCCGGATTGACTACCGATATATAGAAGTGCTGAAGTGTTTGTATAAAAACGCCACTATGTCAGTCCGCCTCCAGGACCAGAGTTCGAAACCTATTCAACTCCAGCGAGGAGTGAGACAGGGGGATGTCATATCCCCGAAACTGTTTACCACTGCGCTGGAGGATGTTTTCAAGCTTCTGGACTGGAATGGACTCGGCATCAACATCAACGGCGAGTACATCACTCACCTTTGATTCGCAGACGATATCGTAGTCATGACTGAGACCATGGAAGACCTAGGCACAATGCTCGATTGCTTCTGTAGAGTCTCCCAACAAGTAGGTCTTAAGATGAACATGGACAAGACGAAAATCATGTCGAACGTCCATGTTGTACCTGCTCCTATTCAGGTTGGGAGCTCTACGCTCGAAGTTGTCGACAAGTATATCTACCTGGGACAAGTAGTCCAATTAGGTAGGTCCAACTTCGAGAAGGAGGTCAATCGTCGAATACAACAAGGCAGCGTTCGGGAAGCTACGACGTATCTTCTCGTCCGATATCCCGCAGTGTCTCAAGATGAAAGTCTTTGACCAGTGTGTGTTGCCAGTGATGACTTACGGATCAGAGACGTGGTCGCTCACTATGGGCCTTATCAGAAGGCTCAAGGTCACTCAGAGGGCGATGGAGAGAGCTATGCTTGGAGTTTCCCTGCGAGATCGAATCAGAAATGAGGAGATCCGCAGTAGAACCAAAGTTGCCGACATAGCTCTCCGGATAGCCAAGCTGAAGTGGCAGTGGGCAGGGCACATAGCTCGAAGAACCGATGGCCGTTGGGGCAGAAAGGTTCTGGAGTGGCGGCCACGTACTGGACGACGCAGCAGAGGTAGGCCCCCCGCAAGGTGGACCGATGATCTCGTCAAGATCGCGGGAGGCGGTTGGATGCGGGCGGCTCAAGACCGGTGTGTGTGGAGAACCTTGGGGGAGGCCTATGTCCAGCAGTGGACGTCGTTTGGCTTATATGATGATGATGATAGCTATTAGGCTGCAAACGCGAACACCTGATTCACACAATTTTTGCAATGTTCGATATTATGTCACAAGTTTATCCTTTATCACAAAACTATTCACAAAGCTACCAGGATGGGCTTTCCAAAAGGCGATCAATATAATTCAATTCCAAAACGCAAAATTACAAAACTGCGTAAGCGCAATAAAATTTTTCTATACCGGGAAACCGACAATGAATCAAAGTGAATGAATGACAGTTCATAGTGTGACCATAGTCAAAATTTACAATAGACTAAACTAAACGTTACTAAATCGATATAATCGATTTGACCTATCACAAATAATATTTATATTTCAAGCAGTCAGTGTATGTATCCTCATACATATTTAGCGGCACGAATTCTCCGATTTGATCTCGAGATTGAATTGTGCACGTATCTTGAAAATACGTTTTCGTAAAATGACAGAGGTACTTCTGTACTGTTCTGGTACAAAAGCTGTACTAAGATTGAAAAGCATTAGGCACTCACGTTAAATTATCCGGCGACGCACAGTGGGGCAATAGATCCTCATTCGTACCATCAAATCAACTAAACCAGTTTGCCCTTCTAAAATGAATTAGATATTATCAAGAACGTGGCTTCTTCTAGAAATAAACTCAATTTTGGTGATAATAATATTTTTTATGTTAAAAAGGCACATTGCATTATTAATTAAATAAACTAATAATCTAAATAAATTTAATTCCTCCAAAATTCGTAGTTATGACCAATGTTGAGTAATTATTGAAGATATTTTAAAGCACCGTCATCGTCATCATCATCATCGTCATCATCATCATCGGCACCTTCATCAACTGATTTATTTGGGGATGGAGCTTTCAACGTGAACAGTGCTTCCTGAGGAATATTTTTAACTTTGTTTTTGACCGGTTTTTTAGTTTTATCTGTGGATGTCGTTGATTCACGTAACTGCTTGGTTTTGGTACGTTTACAATTATCCGAAGAATTCTCAAAAGAGGTAACGGGTCGGCCGCGTTTCCGTTTGGGCTCAGTGCGTGGAAAAGAAATTGATGTTTCAAGCCATTCTTTGTTATTAATACTAAATTTATTTTCAGTTCTATTCGCTTTAGCCCATCTTGATTTGTATTGAGACAAAAGCACTCAATTTCTTTTTCATATACTCGACGTCACAACCAGTTCGTTTCGTAAGCTCTTTGATGTAGATCTGTATCTGTGTCTTTGATTATGTATGTATCGTTGCTCAAAAATATTCTTGCCTGAACTATTCATTATGCTTATAAGTTCAGATTCTTGTAATAAATAGCAATTTATTAGACGGTCCCAAAAGAAAATAAATAGTTTTAAATAAGAAAGTCAAATATGAAAAAAATATTTCTGTGTGTCATGAACTAAAAATTTACATACTTCGTAAAGTGGCAAAAAGTGGCAAAATTTTCAACTTATTTATAAAAGCCTATAAAGTAAAGAATATTTTCAGATAACAACCATAACTTAATATTGCTTTGAACATAAACAAAACATCGAATGTTTATAAAAAAATCCATCATTTGATTATAAGACTTTATTTATCTCGGCTACTAGAAAGTATTTACGCAAGAAAGAAAAATAATGACTATGACATTGGCACATACCTGAGGATGAAATTTCCATGCCTAAATAACACCAAAAATAGTTCAATTTAGTAAGAAATCGCTCTTAATTGCGCGTAAATTACGAGCACTAAATAGTTAATCGACAATATATGTATGTTTACTTCACTTTCATATCAAACTAAACGCGCGACCGACGCTCCAATACTGTCAACTGATACCTTGGTTAGTTTTCTTGATAAGTGATGTAATTAGGGTACTCTAAAATCACTTTGAGTTTTTGGATTTTTGGTACGTTTTGAGGGCAGTGGCCCCACTGTGCGACGCAAGGAAATAACTTCATACATATCCTTCAAAAGAGTTACGATTGTGAAATATCAATGTTTTTGTCATGGCTTAGAGGAAAATGTGACACGGTTAACTTAAATAAAACCCTTTTAATAAACAAACGTATGTACTTTAAATTATTATTTACATTGATAGGTACCAACCTGGTTCAGTTTAACAATTATCTCGTACCCCATTTATCTTATGGAGTTAACTTCTAAATATAACGAAAATATTTAACCGAAGTTAGTCTAGTATGACATGCTGGATAAGATGCCGCTTTGATTATGTCCACCGAAGGTATGAAGAGAGATAAAAGAGATAGTGACAAGCTTGTACGTGCTCGGACCTCTGTAGGAAGTCACTAAATATGAGGAATCCGGATCCAAGCCGGCGAAATAGCGGCGCTGCGTATTTTGTTAATATCGGCGACTATATGGGGAAAACGGGCTTACCTAGATTTTTCCCTAAGATATACCAACTTTGATTAGTAAGGTATAAATGAGACACCTAATGACTCGGAACAGTACTTAGAAAGTAGTGGATTAGTTAGAAAAAATAACTCATGGAATATCACACGTAACATATTATAATTATGTATGCACAATGTGAAAGCCATGGCCATCACAAAAGCATTTTAAAAAATTGGGCAAGTGCGAGTCGGACTCGCGCACAAAGGGTTCCGTACCATCATCTATAAAAGAAAATCACATTCGTTGTATGTATACTTAAATACTTTATAAGTTTCTACCTGTTTATTAAGATCGAGTAACAAATTGCTTAAAAATTACGTTTGTTGTATGGAAGCCCCCCTTTATTATTTACTTTTTTTAAATTTAATTATTTGTTTTGAAAGGTAATATACAACTACATATTCTGTAAAAATTTAAAGCGTCTACCTGTAACAGTTAGTAATTTTGAGCAAAATATACGAAAAAAAACACGTTTTTTGTATGGGACCCCCCTTAATTTTTTATATTTTTTAATTTTTAGTATTTGTTGTTATAGCGGCAACCGAAATACATAATTTGTAAAAATTTCAGCTATCTAGCTATCATGGTTTATGAGATACAGCCTGGTGACAGACAGACAGACAGACAGACAGACAGACAGACAGACAGACAGACACAACGGAGGCTTAGTAATAGGGTTCCGTTTTTTACCTTTTAGGTACGGAACCCTAAAAAGTGTAATCCAAATCCGTTACAAATTCAAAATTTCGGTGGAGTAACAGCTTACTTCGTGGAATCACCTTTGTACTTTGAAGCAACGACTATTATAGAAGAACATACTACAATAATCGTAATAAATTTCCCAAAATACATTTTTGTTATTCGAGGGGGTACTCCTATACATTTCGAGAATTTTGACGCGATGCTACAAAAAAACTTATTGTAATGTAGTCCAAGAAACACATTGCGTGGATTGGAATTGTACGAGTAAGTATAGAAATATAATAACGATTATTTCAGAACTTAAAAAACACGGTAATTTTGACGAACTTTTCAAACCTATAGTAATAGAAAGCGGACTTTATAGTTCATTTTAGTTTACTACGGAAGCTTGAAAGATGGTATCAACTCGCAAGGGCAGTAATAGTTTAGTGGAGGGGCAAACGGAATGCTACACAGAAGATCTCGGGTTTAATTACTTTCGAAGCTAAGTGCGTAGATAGATAGATAGAAATATTTTATTGTACACCAGAAAAAACAAAAATACAAGAATACAATTATTATGTAAAGAAATTAAAACTAGTGGCACAAGTGAAAAAATGATTAAGTTACAGATAGAATGGGTAGGTTATGGTATACTTTATGGAATAGTGTATTCTTAAGAGTTCAACAACAACCAATAATAATACTTATATACTTACATACCAATATTACTACATACATACCTATAAATATAATAAAACATAGAAATATAATAAATAAAATGAATAGATACCATAAATATATACAATATCAGTGCAAGTTTAAAAGAGCAGTCATGGAATGTCTGCCAAGTAGTGTTTGGTGACAAGTTTTTTAAATACTGTCAAGGATTGAGCCTGTCTGTTTATCTCAGGCAACGAATTCCGCAATCGTACAGCATGTACAGTAAAAAATTTGCCGTAGACAACCGTAGAGTGTGCAGGAACTTTCAATCTAAGATTCTCCGATGATTTTAAGCACTTCGTATGTGTCGTGAAGGTATTCAAAGCGTGTTTTGAGATACATGGGAAATAAAGGATTATATAGAATATTATAGAGAAGACAGAGAATGTGAGTATCCCGGCGAAGGCGGATTGGCAGCCACTTGAGCTTTATCCGAAATTCAGAAATATGACCATATTTGCGTAAACCGAATATAAATCTTATACAGAAATTTTGGGGTCGCTCAAGTTTATCAAGCTGATCAATGTGATTGAGATAGCTGGCATCGGCATAGTCAAGAATGGGAAGAAGAATAGATTGCACAAGTGCAATTTTAGTGGCAGTCGGAAGGAAATTACGCAGTCTTCTCATTGATGATATGGCAGCAGAAAGACGTTGACTGATGTGTTGTAGCTGGACGGTCCAAGAAAATGTTGTGTCTATGTATATCCCCAGATTCTTAACATCTTTACTGAAAGGAATAGAAACCCCTGAAAAAGACACCTGGGGAAGCATTGACCAGTTACTCCTAGAAATGCCTGGGTTTTAACAGGATTAACCTTAAGACCATACGTTTTAGTCCATTCTGATATGGCAACTAGATCCTGATTAATACTGGCGATGCCTAAAGATAAATTTTCAAGCTTCGCTTGAGAGTAGATTTGCAGATCATCTGCATAAAGGTGGTAGGAACTTGAAATAGAATTAGATATTGAATTGATAAAAATCGAGAAGACCAGAGGAGAAAGAACGCTACCCTGAGGTACGCCCGCAGTATTGTCACACCAGGACGAATAAGTATCATCCAGATGGACACGCTGTCGGCGGCAATACAGGTAACTACAAAACCAGTCAATCACGGATGGAGATATACTAAGAGAGCTTAAAATGGCAAGCAGAACATCAAAGTCAACGGTGTTGAAAGCATTGCTGACATCCAACAAACAGAGAATTGTGAGCGAGTTGTATATGTACAACTCAGCTTGCGAACTCTGCTTGTGCGATTCAGCACCTTGTTTATCGTAGAATCGTGTCCGATAGATGTCACCGTATGGTTGTTGTTGAGACTTTGTCGTCGCTCGCTAGATGGCCTCTGGTTGTATGTAGCCTGCCGCTACACCATCCTCCATACCTGACCTGGTATCATCCGTAATATTGGCAAGGGCAGTAATGGTACTATGACCAGAACGGAAACCTGATTGAAAAGGATTGAGGATGTTATTTTTAATAAGGAATGAGTTGAGTTGGTTATGGATGAGACGTTCGAGGACTTTGGAAAGGAAGGGTAGTATGGATATGGGTTGGAATTCTGAGAAGGACACAAGATTAGATTTTTAAGGTAGTGGAACCACATGAGCATACTTCAAAGCTGCAGGAAACACGCCACTGGAAATTGAGGAGTTAAATATGTGCGTGATAATGGGTAGGATTACATCAAGGACGAGGAGGATCATATTACGGGTGATACCGTGCGTATAAAGTTATTAATTAGCGCTTATTTATCAGTGAAAGAGAACATCGTGAGGAAACCTGCATGTCGAATAGTTTTCCATTATGTTCTCGAAAGAAGACTTCGTGTTATTAAATTGAAGATGAAACCCTAATTGGTCTTCCATTTGCTGTACTTGTAATTACAACTATAAAATCTATTTAGCTGAAAAATATACCTAGCCCTGTAAACTAAATAAACTGAAGGGCAACCTTCCACTGTCACTTAAGCGAAAACTCGTTGACATGTGTATACTGCCCGTCCTAACCTACGGTGCCCAAACATGGTATTTGGTGGAAATTCAAATTCAAGTCCAAATTGAAGATTTGCCAAAGGGCTATGGAACGTAGCATTCTTGGTTTGAAAAGGACAGACCATGTTCGAAACACAATGCTACGTTCCAAAACACGCATTGCCGACGTTGGCTTGAAATCTGCTAGACTGAAGTGGGACTGGGCCGGACACGTCTGCCATATGCACCCAGATAGATGGGCTCATGCAGTTACCAATTGGGTGCCCTATGATAGTCGACAAAGACGCGGCAGACCAAAACGGAGATGGCGGGATGACCTGAACACATTTGACAGCAACTGGCTGGACATAGCATAGGACAGGGATGCATGGCGATCAAAGGAAGAGGCCTTTGCCCAGCAGTAGGACACACAACCAGGCTAATAAAAAAATAAAAAATAATACACCAGCTTTTACTTAAAACAAGTGTGTTTCTGAATACAAACGGTGGCGAGACGAGATCTAATATAATAATATTCTAGAACACTAAAACCAAAAGATTTAAGTGGTATTCACTTTCATACGAACAATTGTTCGTTTTCATACGAACATTTAAAAGGCCTTATTATTAGAAATCTATTAAAGTGAAAAGTTTGGTTGTTGCCACGGCCGGCGTTGTCACGAACAGTTCTTTGTTGACAATAATGCCGCTTTGATTAGGTCCACCGAAGGTATGAAGAGAGATAAAAGAGATAGTGACAAGCTTGTACGTGCTCAGACTTCTGGTGGAAAAGTGGCAACTCCGTCTCATTGTTCTTCCAATTGGCGTGTTGTTCAGCATTACTGCCTCGTAAAAAAAGCATGTAAGTTATAATAGGTTTAATAATAAAACAACTAAATTCTTGCTCATGTCCTTAAAACCTAAGAACAAATAGAAATTTAATACTGCGAACACCCATTAGTGGCGTAAAATGCAATGGCTGACAAAATGTACCAAAAGGAAACTAAGTACTAAAAGCATGATAGATGATAGAACTTTTTAAAAGATTTTAAGTGTTGCCCTTTCCGTTTACATTTCACATTTTCATTCGTTTACATTTTCATTTTACATTTTCCGATTGAATACTGCTCCAAAATAAGGTGTTGCCGGAAAATATATGTTTACCCATTTCAAAGTGAAACGGTTTGATAAAGTAAGTTCAGTTGTGTTCATCTTTTAGCCGGTCGTATAAAGACACATATATCAGTACCCAGTTTCGTGTTTTACTGTGATTACTATATGATTTATTTTTCCATTTGCTTAAGTGGCTCCGTAGAAGTTGGGAATAAGTCAACATGAATTACTCTCTTTTGTCTTTTTTAATATGAAACGTCGTACGCAGTAGCCATAAAGTAGTACGTTTTAGGCTAAGTTCACCTTTGCTTCTTTACGAAATTATACGTTCGCTATAAATTCATAATTTTTACTACAAGATGCCCTTTTTAGCTAATCCATATAAGCGCCTTAACTATTTTTTTTGACTCATGATGGAAACCAAACAATTTACGGGCTTACCCTTAAAGGGGCTCGGCTTAGGGAGAATATGGTGACTCCCCGACGAGAAGCGCCGGGACTACCCACTAAAACAACTATGGTGTTCCTCTTGCCGATACCATTAAATGGCGGGGTCACAGGGACTACGATAGCATTACTAACGCGACCCCGCCTGAGCATGGCCTCCGAGGTAGACATGGGCGTATTCGGATTTTTACGCAAACCGATAAATATCCGATTTCAGATTTTGAAATCGATTTCAAAAACCGATTTTTGAAATCTATTTCAGTAGCGGATGTTGAAGCGTAGCGTACTGTTATGAGACCTTGTGTAAAGTGTTTTAAAACAAAGAAATTATTAATTGAAGGACACTTTATTCTACTCACTCTATTACTTTCACTTTATACTAAGAATATACAAAATTTGGTTTTTGAGGCAAGTGTCACCGACGGGAGATGGAATTGAATTGAACTTAATAAAAGCTGAAATAATAATGAAGAATCAAAAGTGCTGACTAAGGGTGTTAGGAAATAGGGCTGCACTGCACTTCCATATACATTAGCTATATATAACAGCCCCCGGGGATAAGACTAAACTTACACCTGAATGGTGAAGTTTACGTAAAAAGTATAACAATTGTAGCTATTTAGTGTCTTATTTTAGGTGCAGAAGTTCTCGGGGATTCAGGAGCCACTTCTGAAGGCTCTTCAGCTTTTTGTATTTCAAGATTAGTTTTAAATTTTCTACTGAATATGCGTTGACACATGCTCAAACTAAAATATTTTATACTAAGAATATAATTAATATTAAAACTATAATCGATATTATAATGGTTGTGTAGGAATAATATTCCCCATATAACACAATATGTGGTTTGTGAAGGACTTTGTCAAGATTATTAACAATCAAACTTGATGCCTTGTTATGTTCTGATACTATAGAGTCAAGGTTAACATTTTTTAAGTTAATTATCGGGGTGTTTTGTTTAGATTTCTGGTGAGTTTCCAAATTGCAACAGCTATCGTTAATTAAGTCAAAGTTGGAATATATTTGTTGAAACTTTATAATTATGTTATATTTTGGAATTAACCTTGAGTCTTTATAGAATGCTATACAATGTGCAGGGAGGCTTAAGATACCTGCGCCGGAAATTGTAATTTCGGAATTACTCAATTCATGACAATCAATTAATAATTTAGATTTTTCGCTTATTACATATATCCACTTATTATTAGTCAATTGTTGCCAAATTTCTAAGTGGCCTTGAAAGAATTTAGTTTCACATTGATTGCGTATAGATATAAGGGCTTTAGATATTATTTCCGATTCGCAGATCGGCGTTGCGGAACTAGAATATATGTTTAAAGTTTCACAAACATAATGAAAATTATATACTTATTATCTTACAACTACTTAAACTATCTAATTTACAATAATAAGGCCTATATTTAGTTATATCCATGTACTTGGCTGACGGTAATATGGTAGAGAATGTGTTATTAACTATAGCTATTGGCAGTGGTAGGCAGTGATACAGATTGTATTCTTTGGGTGTTACTAATAGTAACTTGAGTACAAACACTATTTTGTTATCACTGTAGTAACTCGCGATTTCAGATGTGTTTAATAACATGTAGATATTTTCAGCAAACAATTGTTTTGGTGTGATAACAGATGGGTATAAAATATTAGATTTGCTAAACATTATTCCATTTATAATGTCTTCAACTTTAAAAGATAATGTTAATAAGCTACTTTCTAATGAATTCATGATTTCGTTCATTTTTTATTTAATTGATAAGGTATCAGATAACAGTGTTAGATTTTTCTGATTAATGGATAGACTTTCAATTGCACTATTTAACTGTTGTTCATTCACATTAATTTTGTTTACTAATCCCTTTATAGAATAAAGGGAAGAATTTGTAATTAAAATATTTTCTTTAACTAATTTTGATAACTGAGTATGGTCATTTTCAACAGATCTAATAGCATTGCTATATTTAATAGCATGGTCTTCATTCATAACACCGAACAAGTGTTTAAAAACTGTGCCGACACCACCAAACCACGCTGATCTTTTGGACCGATTTTCTAATAAATGAGAAATTGATTCAAAGTCGCGTATTATGTCGTGATAACGAATAGTTAAAGGTTGATGCATATTGTGGCATTCAATTTCACTGAATACATTGCTTTGCTTACACAAGTACCGGGAGGTTCCTATCACACCATTCAGATTATTTATGTGTGGCTGTATAAAAGAAATATCAATAGGAATTACTACGCTAAGATAACCGTCTATCACTTTTAAAGATCCAACCGGATCAAAATATATACCGGGACTATTCGCCATGGGTTGTACGTAATTTTCCTGTGCCAAGGACAGGGTACTGAAAAAAATAATACAAAATAATTAATAAAGGTGAATCTAAACTAACTTAAGAGACGCGCCGTCGCGCGAGTTTGACCTCATCGTAATGATGGGTCACGTGACGTCTATAAATAATAAGGTAAGGTTGTTTCTATTATTTATTTTTACCACTTTATAGGGGCCCTTCCATACTGGCGATAGGGTTTTTCGCATTCTAAGATGATTTTTCAGATATACATAGTCACCGACCTGATATTTAATGGGGCGAGTATGCGAGTCGTAATATGTTTTGGAAGCTTCCTTAGACTTTTGGATGTTCTCAGCGGCCTTATCTCTTGTGTATTTTAGTCGATGCTGTAACATTTTTACGTAGTCTGGGTAAGTAACTCCTTGAGCAGGTTCATATATGGAATTTGGTAAAAAGGGTTTGTGACCAAATATTAGTTCATAAGGTGAATAGTGGGTGGTGGAATTTATAGTTGTGTTATAAGCTAACATTGCTGTATACACGAATTTAGGCCAATTATCTTGGTTTTCGCAAACGTAAGATTTTAAATATTCCTTTAAAGTGGAATGACTCCGCTCGAGAGCACCCTGTGTTTGCGGATGATACGGCGAAGACCACAGTTGCTTAATTTTTAAGAAGGAACACGTTTCTTTAAATAATTCTGCTGTAAAATTAGTGCCTTGGTCGGTTAGAATAAACTTAGGTATGCCAAACAGAGATATGAAGTAAACAAGGCACTCGCTAATCTCCTCAGCAGTGGTGCTTCTAATTGGGTAGGCTACTGAATATTTGGCTAAGTCATCCTGGAGGGTCAAGATATACTTTAATTTACCGGGCCCAGATTCGGGAAGAGGACCAACTATATCAAAAGATAGTCTTTCGAAGGTGGTAGTAGATGTGCTGGTGATTTGCATCGGCGCTCTATTTACTTTACGTAAAGCTTTGTTAGTCTGGCAAGAAATGCAATTTTTGACATAAGTCTCAATATCGCTACGCATATTTTTCCAATAATATTGCTCCCTAATCTTAGCAAACGTTTTGTTAGACCCGAGATGTCCTGCAACAGGGATGTCGTGGTTTTCTCTAAGTATTTTTACAATTTCGCTAGGACAAGGATAGTATATTTTATTATGATAGATATGGACATTTATACCTGTATTATGAAATAAATGAGCGAGCATGTTGTAGATTTTGACGTATGCATGTTTCTCAAAAGGGTTTTTAAAATCTGTAATACATATACTTTCAGTGCGTTCGGCATTGTTTAAAAGATGGTTTCTAAGATTTTTTAAGGACTCGAATATTTCGTTATAAGTACATTCGTCAAAGTGAAGCACTTTAGTGAATATAAAGTAATAAAGTTTACTATTGTAGGGAAGAAGTTTGAATGAATGTAATGTTCTTTCTGATTCATTAAATGTTTTGGATTCTGTGCAGTTAGACAGTTTTTGTTGAACGTAGGGAATAGATTCGTCGAGATCTAAAGAAGTTGGGATTATTATAATTTTATGTTGACTTTTTAGTAGGTTATCGTTATGTTCGATAATTGCCGTATTATATGATGTAGTTAAAGACATTTTTAAAAATTTTGAATACATGTCGTTAGGATCAGGCAGGGTTGGAGCTGGAATATTAATTTTTGGAGTTGGATATCGTAGGGTTGGGGTCTGTCTACTAGTAGATGGTTGTGGGTCGTTTTGAAGTTCGGGGATTGGTTCAGTATTATTTGGTAGACGTTGAATATCTGGGTGAGCTTCAGGACTTGGAAGGCTCAGGGGACTAAAGTTATTGATTTCTTGGTTAAAAGGGCTGAAGTCTAATGGGCCAAGGTCGATAAGGTCGTTTTCAGGGTTTTCGGGATGAACGGGGTTTATAGGATATCGTGATAGAGCTTCAGCTGCCGAGTTTAATTTTCCTTTGCGATATACAATTTCATATTCGAATTCCTCTAGCTGTAGGCGCCAACATTGTAGTTTTCTGCTTCGGTCAGTGTGATTAAAAAGCCATTTTAAGGGACGGTGGTCGGTCAGGATTATAAGTTTACGGCCAAATAGATATGACCGAGAAAGAACTTTTGGCGATTGTTTTCGGTTTTATAACCGAAAACAATCGCCAAAAGTTCTTTCTCGGTCGTGCTGTAATTGGTTTCATTTTTATTTAAGGTTCTGGATGCGAAAGCTATAGTATTGTCTTTACCGACTTGACCTTGGGATAGAATTGCGGAAATCTCGTAGTTGGATGCATCACAAGTGAGTGTTAAGGTTTTCGTGAAGTCTGAGTATACGAGGACGGGAGTGGTAATTAGTTTATTCTTTAGGCATTCAAAAGCTAATTGTTGTTCATTAGACCAAATGAAAGGGGTATCCTTTTTTAAAAGGGAAGTAAGGGGTTTGGATAATTTAGAGAACTCTGGAATGAATCGTCTGTCGGGCCTAAAAACGATTTTATATCTTTGGGACACTTCGGAATAGGAAAATTTTGAACTGCTTTAATTTTGTTGGGGTCTGGTTTAACGCCACTTTCTGTTATAACATGCCCTAGATAGCCTACCTCCTTAGGCAGGAATTCACATTTGTCGGGCTGTAATTTGAGGTTAAATGATCGGAGTTTTTGGAAGATGGCTGTAAGGTTTTGGATATGTGTAGATAAGTCATTATTCATTAGCCGCTGGAATGTTGATGGCGCATTTTTTAAGCCAAACGGCATCCTGGTAAATTTAAAATGGCCTTGAGGGACACTAAAAGCTGTTTTACAAGCATCCTGAGGCGCCATTTCTATTTGGTGGAACTCGGAGGCAAGATCGAGAGTTGAAAAGTATTTAGAGTTGCCTAGTTGGTCGAGGATCTCAGTGATGTTAGGAATAGGGTATGTTTCTCCAATGGTGATGTCATTCAATTTTCTATAATCTATGAGGATCCGCCATTTCTTTTGGCCCGATGCGTCAATCTTTTTGGGTACAATCCATATCGGAGAAGACCAGGGAGATATGGAAGGTTGGATAATATTTTGATCCAACATCTTTTGAATTTGTAACTGCATTTCTTGCTTATGGATTTCAGGGAAACGATAGGATTTTACATTGATAGGTTGGTCAAAGGAGGTTTGAATTTTATGATGGATGGCTTGAGTAGAGGTTTACTGATCACCAGGTAAATGGAAGATGTCAGAATACTTAGAACATACTTCATAAAGCGCATTTGATTCTTCTTCGTTCAAGTGGGACACACGTAAAAGTTTTAGGACTTCTTGGGTTCTATTCAAACATGACTGATTGGATTGTATCATGTGAGATGATTCATTGTCGAAGGGATGTAATGTCAGTTGAAGGTCGGAGTTCAATGTTACAGGTTCTTCTGATGTATTTAATACCGTAAGATTAATTATATTGTTGTTTTTGACTCTAACTAGACAATTTGCAATATACAGTGTTTCATTAATGTGCTGGTCAAGAATAAGACCTTTTTTTAATTCGGGATTTAAGACTGAGCATTCCATGGAAATTTCAGATCGAGCAGGGACATGATATACAGGATGTGTAAAGTTAAGTTTAATTTTATTTTTGGCAAGGTTCAGAACTTTACGATTATAGTCAACTGTGCACTGGAAATGGGTAAGTAAATTATTTCCTATTATACCGTCATAGGATAAGTATATTTTATCTACTACGTGGAATGTAAAAGGAATTGATTCTCTACCAAATACTAGGTTCATATTAAAGTTACCTAGAGTAGAGACGGTAGTATCTTCGTTATTATCTATACCTTTTAATTTTATTGTATAATTTTTTAGTTTCAGGTTGGAGTATCACTGGATGGACTTTTTGACAAGACAAACGGAGGAACCGGTGTCTACAAAGAGCATCAGTGGTTTATCGGATACTGATGTTTGAACCAGTACATGAGGTAAGTACACTTTAGCGGGTTTGCTGGCTCTTCGTAAATTTGATCTTCCTTTATAACAGAATTTAGCTTTTCAGTATTAATATTCTTAGAATCATCTTGATGGACTTTATTAGGATTGTAATTATAACGTTGGACACTTATTTGGGGCTGATTACCCTTGTGGTCTTTGGGTTTAGAAGTAAAGACACGTATTTGGGGCTGGTTACCCTTGTGGTCATTGGGATTTGAAGTGGTGCCGTTAACATTAATGGATAGCGTTATGGGTTGTGATTTGGGTCTCACGAGACACCTCCGTGAGCCCATTATTCGTTTAAATGGCCTTCGTCGTGTCCTTGATTATCATCATAATGATAATCATTCTGGGTATCATTGTTATAAATATTGGATTGAATTTCGGAAGGGTTATCATCGATATTTTCGTTTACGCAATTAACGCGAGATGGTCCAGCTCTAGAATAATCTTGGTTATACTGCATTGGTCGTTGCTGAAATTGAGAAGAACCTTGAGGCTTAAACCTATTGTTGTTGTATTCCCGTTTTTTACAGATTTCGAAGGTGTGCCCTGGAGTTTTACAATATCGACAAAAAGAATTTTGGAATATCTGATTGGGCTGCTTAGACAGGTGAGGCTTAGTTTTAACATTATGAATTGCAGGTCTGAACGTGACATTCTGCTTTGGAATAGGGCGTGTGGAATGTGACGTTGAATTTTGGCTCGTTGTTGGCAAATTACGTTTATACAGCATTTCGGCTTTCCCTTATAATTGTGATAGAATAAATTTAAATAACCGCTTGACCGCTAGCGCCAATTCGCCGAATTCGCTCGACCGCATTCTAAACAAAATGTCGCGCTGCCGCTCGCCAGATGGGCGCGCTAACATAAACATTAATTGTTGATAAGTCGGTAACATGAGTAAGTTGAAGTGATATTTTTTCTTCAACCTTATAAATGACTCGTTCGAGTCGTATGAATTCTTTGTTGATATTTAGTTTCTAATATAATATACTTAGCAGCGAACATTATAAAAACACTTTGTGTATTTTAAACAGGATTATTTTAAAAAGTAAATCGATGACATACATATTTTATGAGTTTTCACTGTAGAGGGATTCTATCTACACCGAATTAAATTAAAAAAAAAACATGTATCATAGTATAAAAATATTTAATTACACGCATACGATTAGCAGGTAATCACGGAGCGCGCGAAACAAAGAGTGGCATTTGACATTATTTTTTCGTTCTGGGTTAACGATTTTAAGACTCGCTTCGTATTTTTAATATGAAGAAATGTTCAATGATTTGAATAGAACAAAGAAAAAGGATTTAAAACATTACGTAATAGAAAGAAACAGTAAATTCAGACCGAGTATAGCGCTGTAACCAAAAAGGGAAAATAGTCACTTGTGCGCGGTCTACGGCATTTCGAAAAAGGGAGAATAGTCACTTGTGCGCGGTCAAGCGGATAATATTGATTTCTGGGCTTCCGTGGCTAAGTTTATGGCATTGTCGCAATTATTCACAAAAGAATTTAATTTTTCACGGGTACCGACAAAAGATTTTATGAATTTAAATAGGGTAACGATTTGAACTGACTCGCCCTTTTCTAATTTGATTTGGCTTTCCTTGACAGACATGGCTAAAAATAATGTTTGGTAAATACAAATACAATTAAATTACGATACGGTGTAACAGGCGGCCCACCGAGTAACTCTATATCGAATACGGGGTGGTCCTGATAAGCACAGTTGCGATGTGCGGTCAACAGACCGCACATCGCAATTCTTAGTAACAACTAAGAATTAGCTCGTGGGAATATTATTTAAAGTACAATGCTTATAATTATATTGGTAATTATACTATTGTGAATACAATTATGGCGAGATCAATAGTTTCTTAAACGCAACACTTTATTTACGCACTTGATGGTTTAGATTTTAGATGAAATTTGCCCATACACTTTCACTGAAAAAATATATTAAAGGGTCACTTACAGTAGCACGCAGAGGTAGACAAACCGGTACATGACCAGTACGCCTTCCTTACGCTCAGGAACGCAATGCTCTCGATGACTGGAGAGTTGCCCTCTCAGGCTTTGGCTGTCGCGCCGTTTGGTTTTACAGGAACACGGAAACTGACGGTTTTCTTTCAGGGTCAGGACGTATTATCTCTTACAGGTACAAGCCAGAGTTACTGGAGACACGGCGTAGTTAAGGTTTAGATGACCTTCAACTCAGGAAACACATGCAGGTATATCTTTTTCAGGTGCAAGCCAGAGTTACTGTTGACACGGCGTAGTTAAGGTTTAGATGACCTTCAACTCAGGAGATACATGTAAGTATATTTTCCACTCGCAGAAACGATACGAATTTTCAGTAATATAATATTGTTTTCAGGATTCAGCGGACTACACTGGATAATAAACACGGATATCGTATTTGCAGGCACGAGATACTATAGAACACGATAATAGGATAGCAGGATAATATAAAATGAGTTCGACGATTTTATAGAAAGTTTTGGATTTCCTTTATGAGACTCGCGAAATAGTTAATTTTCACATGAATTATCGCGGATACGGAGACGAACCGAGGATACTCTACAAAGTATCCCACCACGCTGCCACCAAATATGTTATGAGACCTTGAGTAAAGTGTTTTAAAAAAAAAGAAATTATTAATTGAAGGACACTTTATTTGACTTTCACTTTATACTAAGAATATACAAAATTTGGTTTTTGAGGCAAGTGTCACCGACGGGAGATGGAATCGAACTGAACTTAATAAAAGCTGAAATAATAATGAAGAATCAAAAGTGCTGACTAAGGGTGTTAGGAAATAGGGCTGCACTGCACCTCCATATACATTAGCTATATATAACAGTGCGACAAACGTAAACAGTCGAAATCTTCTTGTATTTTAGGCATGAGGCCAATCTCAGTTAAATAAAACTCTCCAAACATAAATTCCTAATAACTATTTGCAATTTTCAAAATAAACATTAAATAGTTGCAATCTGAATTATATCGCCTCGATATTTCGTTTTATTTTACCTATTCAATCTGGAATTCATAAAACCACCAAAATCCAAAACGAATCGCTTGCTTGGTGACAATAAAATTCACATCATCTCTTTCGCTCTTTCAATGGATCAGTAAGTTAGAAAGAAAGGGAAATGAAATTCGCTCTCTCTAATTCTAACTAACTATTCGTTTGGTAGTGTGAAAGAGAACGAATGAATATGAAAACTATCGAAAACGTAAGCTTTAGATTTACTTTGTAGTTTGGTTGCGCTGGCACCGTTTGGTTCGGATTTGTGTAGTTTGCGTTATCGTGGTATTGTTTAGCATTTTCTAAAATCGGTTTTTTCACATTGGAATACGATACGATTTCTGACTGCAATCGTATTTCAGATTCGTTTTGATATATCGGTCTCATGCCTACTCCGAGGCGGGCCCCGTCCCTCACATGCATCCATCTGCATCCATCATACTTGCCCTCATATATACACCTCTTTCATACTATGAGCGGAAAAGAACAACGTAGTCTACTAACGCTACGAGAAGCGCACGCGGAACATGTGCGCCGCCTCTCGGGCCTCACAAATGGTGGCGGCGGGCGGTACAACAGGCTACAGGCAACAGGCAGGACTAAGTGGCTTACGTAAATTATCTTAAAAGAAATGCTTTCTTTTAATTATACTAGGCGTAGTAATTTGTGATGAATGTTTTTCACCGTAATATTTATTATAATTATGCTGAAGAATTTTTCGTCGTTCAGTCTACTAAAAGATTAAATAATTACCTTGTATTATTATTGTAGTTGCAATTAGCTCTCATTGGAATTATTGTTGTTCGTGTAAGTGTGTAGCAAACACGGGAGTCGGAGTTTTCAGACAGCCCAAAGGCTTCCAATGGCCTAACGATTCATGACCCAAGACAAGAACCGGAATCTACAGATTACGTGCCCTCCGGAGTGTAGAAGTGCTCTGATGTAAATGCTACACGTGTTTACCCATCCAATTTGATCCGTGATCTGTGCAAGTGTTACTTGATTTTGCCGACCTAATGCAAATGGTTATCCAAGTCAAGCTACGCTTTTTCACAACTGCCTTGACATCATGCCAACCATTCTTCAACCGAACGAAGCTATTAACAGCAGCCAATACTATGCTATGATGTATGTACTAAGAATCATTTAACATCAACTTTACAACAGCTAAAGTTTAAAGTTATGCACAGGACTCTAGTAGGCTCTTAGTTGCATATGGTGCAGTTAACCGCGCGAATGTCGATAACGGCTTCCATTATATCACCTAGTTTTAATAAAGTTCAACTTTGTTCGACGTTTGGCACCTATACGTGGAAGTTATTTTTCCCCTGCACCTAAACTGGCTATTAGCTGTCGGTTTTTTGTTCATTCATTGTGAGCTCGCTAGCCTTTATAAATGTCAATCATGAAGTCCAGTATACAGATTGTGCAAAGCGTTTGCGTTCCTGCGATTTTGAGACCTTACTTGCAAACAGACTGTGATAAATGAGGTGCACTCACAGATTTCGATTTAATGAACGTATGAGACACGTGCTTTCAAATTAAAAGATTATTCCCAAACGACGGTAAACTGAATATATGCCTCAGTATTCTTACAAACTTTTACTTGAAAGATCAAGACTATTGTCAGTCGCATCTATAATAAGTCAAAATTAATATTTGCCTCTTAAAAATCGAAAAATTTGCAACAATGTATTTCATAAAAATGCATTTCTGGTGCCTGTCAAGTCAAAACAAATACACAAATGTGATTTGTATTTAAAATATCCTTTATTCTTTACGCAATCATGGCATAGATATAGACATGGACTGAATAATATCCTCTTCGTTCTGAAAATAACACGACTCTCATTTACAGACCATTGGTTTTGAATGTCCCTCCTGCCGTTTCAATATGTAGTAGATACTCTTTAATGTCCTACTTACAGGGATACGTGATTTTGTTACATACAATTGCTCGTCCCAATTTATAAAGGCAAAGGTTCGCGGCAGGAATGTCATAATTATCGCGGGATCAGCCTTCTTAGTGTGGTAGGAAAAATGTATGCCAGAATATTGATTGATAGAGTAATAAATGTGATTAATGACAAGATATGGGATGTGCAAGCGGGATTTCGAAAGGGAATGGGATGTACGGATCAAGTCTTTTCCTTGCCTTCTGGCAAAAAACCAGAAGGTATATTGCGCGTTCATAGACTTGGAAACGGCTTATGATAGACTGGATAGAAAGGAATTATGGAAGGTGCTATCTATGTATGGGGTGGACAATTTTATAATAAGAGCTCTGAAATCCCTGTATAGGGGTTCTAGAGGCTGTGTAAGGATTAACGGTGCCTATACAGAATGGTTTGGTATCTCCAAAGGTGTCAGACACGGTTGTGCAGCCTCGCCCTGGTTGTTCAATCTATTCATAGATAGCTGCATGAATGATATAAGAGAAAGTGAATGCGGGGTCGATATGGTAGGATTGCGTGCTAAGTGCCTCTTGTACGCCGATGATCAAGTCATATTTGCGTCCTCGGAGAATGAGTTGCAGCAAATGATGGACTGCATGAACGAGAGCTTTAAAGCGAAGGGTATGAAGTTAAATGCAAGAAAGACGAAAGTGATGCTGTTTGAGAAAGATGAAAGTGTGACTGAGTGTAATATTGCGATTGAAGATGAGCATGTTGAACAAGTTGAAGAATTTGTATGTTTGGGTAGCATGTTTACAAGAGATGGAAGATGTGAAGGAGATATTAAAAGGAGAGTGACTGCGGGAAACTGTGTGAATGGAGTGCTGCACGCCTTTATGAACGGTCAGACTGTGCCGAAAGAGGCGCGACTGGCGGTTCATAATGGTGTACTTGTGCCCACGCTGGGGTATGGTAGTAAGTGTTGGGTATGGCAGAAAAAGCATGAAAGCAGAATTAACGCAGTTGAGATGCGATCACTGCGTAGTATGTGTGGGGTGAGACTGATTGATAGAATTTCGAATGCAGTAATACGAGAGCGATGTGGCCTGAAAGAAGATGTTGTGACAAGAATTGAGAAAGGAATGCTGAGATAGTTTGGACACGTGGAGCGAATGAGTGAAGAAAGAATGACGCACCAAATATATGAGGCAAACGTGTATGGGCAAGCCGTTCGCGGCCGACCTCGTAGGACATTCGTCGACTAAATTGGTGACGTTCTGAAAAACGGCAAGGTCCGAAGCACCCGGAACCGGCGAGCATGTATGAAAAGAGTAATGAATGTAGAGGAAGCGCGTGATGTGTGTAAGGATAGAAGCAAGTGGCGTTCCGTTGTCTCTGCCTACCCCGACGGGAAAAAGGCGTGAGTATATATATGTATGTATGTACAATTTAACAAGAAAAAATACTTCTTTAAAGAATCTCTTACAAAATTTTAATAAAATACCATATTATTCATTTATAAAACTAACTCTTCATGATACTTAGTACGGTGGTTCTGTTATTTTGTTAACAAGGATAATGGTTTAGTTTACCTATTTTTCTGTTGTTTAGTTTACCTCCGGCAAGATTTTTGTTTAGATAAGCTGGTTTTACCTACGGAAAGTTTTGTGTGAATTTGTAATTAGTCTTGTGTTATTTGAACATAAAATTTGTAGGTAATGATTGTTATCCTTATTAAAATATGGAAAATCTTAATAGAAGTAAAATTTATGAAACGGGCAAAATAAAAATGTTGAGCGCCGACCCTTTTTAACATTTACTTTTTCAGCACTACTAGGTATTTTCAAATTTGCCTCTTTTAAATTTTAGATCATGGGAGACGAAACTTTAGAACACAAAGCTTCACATTCGCTTACCTTTAATTGAACGCAGGTTCTTTATAAATCGCATATATTATTATATGGACCAATGATACCCAATATACGCCCAGACCAAAAAAAATTAATTAGTTAGAACTTAGGGTCCCAAGCCAACCTGAACTGCTAGTGGTGCACCTGCAGATCAACGGACGAGGCTCTGGCAAACAAAATATCCCGATAAGCGGCAATAGGCTCGCCATCTATTACGTGGGGTCAAAACACTGGCGAAAAGTGGGCGTTTTATATGCCTCTGCCTACCCCTTCGGGGAAACAGGCGTGAGTCTATGTATGTCAATATCGACTTAATCTTGTTCTAATTTATAAAAACCTCAAACTACTGAGCAATAATTGGCCTTTTTCTTCAAAGCCTATTGTTAATGAGGGCGATCTTATTATCTTAACTACGCACATGGGATTCGCCCAATTAACAAAAAAGCTCGGTGAACCTGTGAAAATATACGTTTTAGTACATCTACTTACACGAATAATTATTACAACGTTTTTAAGTAAAAAAATCTATTTGCTGGTAGAATATTGTTATTTATTTTCTAAATTTGGTCATAGAAGCCTACGTATAATAAACAGTTTATTTAATTAGACGCAGTAATCTCAAGACATAATAGTCAAATTTAAAAAAGATCTTTGCAGCTGACAGCTCAATTATTAGCCAAGGATATTACAATTTATTAACCATTTTATTTTACAATCGGCAGAGACTTAGGTACTAAGATTGGTTTGCACAGACACTTGCTCAGGAATTATATTGAAATGATAATGTAAGATTTCACGTTAACAGAGAAACGTGTTGGATTTCAAGCCACTACCTCTCACTTTTCAGATTTATGCCGAAACTACTCGTATGTGGTTCAAAACTGACATCTTTCTCTCCACGCAACTCATAAGATGAGACAATAATTATTATTTTTAAAAGGGTAACTCTCTAGCTTGGTAGAAAAAATTGCAGATCAAAGAAAGAATAGTCTTGTATGAATTATAGATAGAAGATAGAATCGAATCCACAGTAGCAAAGGTAAAGCCACTTCTTTACCAATTAAGTTAAAGGTGCGGTATGTTATAAATATGGTATATGAATAATTCATTAACAAACATCTTTTTTCAGCCATCTGTAATGTTATGGTAACTAACAAAACAAAAAGTAAACTAATTTATAGATAAGATATAGATCTGCATATTATTTTGTAAGTAGAAAATCATAAACGCCGTCTTGGATTATCAAGTAAAGAATTTATGAATGTTGCACTGCATTCGAAGTTGCCTTCCTCATATCATGCGATACGAATATGGCAATATCTTGCTTTATGAAAGAGCTTTCTATTAAGTAGTACCTACTAGTAATCTAATTATTGTTCCATTTATCTATGTCACTAGTAGTTTGTTGTTTGGTAACCCTAAATACAAAATATGCAGGTAGTATTAGGATTTAGGTTCGCCAAATACGTTACTTGTTACATTGGGATTTTGTTTTTCACTTGTATCCAAAATAAATATTTAAAGCACAGATTTTAAAAAGTAATTAAAATGCACCTGTTCAGTGTTAAGATATAGGTATCTAAGCTAGTTCACAAAATTAAGGTTTACCCCTAGTTTTGAAATACCTATCTAACGATACTTCACACAATGTTGTAAAAGTAAGGGATTTACCAATTTTTTTTTAAATTTTGTCCTGGCAGACGGACCGACGGACATGACAAAACTATAAGGGTTCCTTGAAGTTTACGACAGAACCCTAGAATCACACAGTCTTGCATTGTTACAACTTTACGCACGTAATGCATACAGATACGAGTACAAGCTCCTTGCCAGACATGCGAATACCATTACTAGCCTCGTCAGGTAGAAAGCAGTGGCACTTTGAATAGACGGGCGTCACTATTCGTAAAACAATGGTCGCTTCAGGTTTCGAGTCCACTCGACAGTATACCACGTTTTTGAGCGAATGAGGACGTCCGAGAGCGTCCTTTAACACGTTCATATTGTGTCAGCGTCGTCGCTTGTTCGAGTGGGTCGTTGCGAAGTTACTATCGGACAGCTCCGCATTAAATTAGGATAAGCGTCTAGTCGAAGATCTGGCGCTTAGATATTTTTAGCTTTGTGATAGCGTTCATTTATCGTACGTCGTTTTAGTGTGTGCCCTGTTTTTGTGTTACAAGGCTGAAGAATTTTGCGAATCTTTTTACGTGAGTTATAAAAGCATGACGGGAACAATTTATTTGGCTTAGTGTTAAAAAAGACTTTTGAGATGTGCGGAAAAAGAAGAAGAAAAATAAGCATAATAATATTATTATGCTTATTTTAAATGACTTTTAGTCTGTTTACACATAGAACACCGTGACTACATAAGTAATCTATAAGGCACCAACAATTATACGCATTTTTTTTATTCTATGTGGTCTAGTTCGTTGGCTATCAGGTAACATAAAGTGCCTGTGGATTATAAGGACGGACTCCACTCCAACGTCAAAAAAAATGTGGTGTTTTGTCAGTCAATAATTAAAAATAAATTCAGTTTCAAAAGTGTGAGGCTGTGTGGGTAGAGAGAACACTTGTAGTTTGTATTCATATTTCTGCACCAGTCTTGCGCAGTTGATAATGTTGAAGTCTCCACACAGACACTGCCTACGTGGACTTATTTAAGTCAGTCTTTAATCTGTCTCACTATCGAATATTGCAGTATTTTTTCCCGGTTATAATATACCTAAAACGAATGTCCCGTAACAGTACTTTTCTCATATATTACAAAAGTCACGTAAAACGCGATCTTTCCGTTACCGCGTTTTCTTTCAATTAAATTCCTGCATGAGTGAGCTTGCGCTATGCAAGTACGTATAGATATATGTACTTATATTTGGATTGTAAAATATCCAACTGTATCTTTGACTATTGTTACGTTATTTAGTTGCAATGCATTTCAAGTGCTACCTTGCTTTTCTAAGGCCACGGCATCTTGCTCTGGCTTTTGTCCTAAAATGTAAAAATATAATATATAATATAATTATCATTTTATTGTGAATCATAGGTTTAGAGGATGTTTGACAAAAAATGTTTGTGTTCAGTTTTGTTCCGCCTGCAAGGCATACAATATTATGGTCACAAAAAATAATTTAATTTAATACAATCAAATGATGATAAAATATTCCCTTGAAAACCAATACAATTAACAATGTCAGGCAAATTTATAATTATGTAGTCATTTTCAAATAATGTCAGTATATGTAATCAATAATGTCAATTTATAAGAAATGTCAATCTTAATCAATTATTTATAAAATTTTATTTATTTTTATTTTAATTAGCGATTGATTCGTTCCTTTATTAGATGTTAAACTGAAATAACAGATTTTTCTTCAAAAATCGATCAGCAACATTACTAATTACGGCTTTTTAAGAACCTTTTTGAATTTGACACGAAAACGCTGTAAACCATCATGGCGGTTGAGTGATATCACAAAGTGCAAAACAAAACAAACCGTGAATAAAGGCTGGTCTGGTGTACCCACTTTTATTTTGTTATATTCGATTTGACAGGTACAACGTTAGACGTTTTATTTGTGTTTACTACCAAAACGTCAACAACATGAATGGCGGACGCACTCTTAGACGTAATGCTGTCTGATTGGTGTTCACTGTCACAAGAATAAATACATTATTTTCAGTTTTAGAATCTTAAAAATAACATTAATCTTACCTTTTTATAATATATAATAAATTTTATTGACATCTTAAAATCATAATGAATCTATAGATACTACAATCAAACCGATTTATTCTTAGTGGACACAAGCCTATTTGCGCGAGAGGCGGATTATTACCTACATTAATTATATTTATAGAATCTAAATCACAGTAGCATTAAGATTTGCCAAGTTATATATAACACAGTCACACAAAAACACAGCAAGTTATATAAAAAAAATAATCTTTTATATTTTTTACATCTTGCATCATAAATAATATAATTCATAGTGATTCATTCACCAACTAAGAAATATTCTTTTGTACAGCCAAGTAGCGATTGAAAAGGTCCTAAGACAATAATAATATATTCTCAACCACTCTGGGATATACTTGTATATTTGCTAGTACGCTATTTGAATATTTGTATTAAACAATAGTTTCGACCCTTACATATTTTCTTATTTGATTTGCATTCGATGGTCAACAACCCTTATCAAGGATCGTGTAATCCAAGCAAGGGCTACAAAATTTCGCTGGAAAAGATCGACAATTCTGCCAATGACAAAGAGCGGTCCGAATTCGCTTTTGTTAGACTAATATTTGTCAGACAAAGGTAATGAGAGTTTATAACTTCTGTGTTATCTGCCGTTATCTCGTGATACTGCTGGGTACCCGAGAATTATTGTGAAGCAATATTGATGTGGAACTTTAGTTTCGTTTTAATTAAATTTACGGTGTTAGTCTTGGTATTTTTCTGTTCAAGGGCAGTGGAAATTTCCTATATCTATTGGTTATTATTTATTATGTTAGAATTAAGTAATTGTTCGTAGCAATTTATTTTCTTTATATTGTATAGACTAATTACCCACATTCATCGTTATAAAAGGTCAAAGAAGTTTCTTTGAACATAAGAGAAACGGCATAACCAAAACAAAAATGAGGTGCGTAAGCGGACTTTTTGCCTTAAGGAGTCTACACACTAAACGCAGTGGCCATGTGATAGACCAGTGCAGATACGTTAGAAAAGGGTCAAAACTGAAGTAAAATAATAGTATGATGAAACCGATTGGAAAAGGAAGAGAATATAACAAAAATCAAAGGAAAAATGAATTACGGGCGATCTGAGGTCGGGAAGTGGATGGGGTTACGATTTTAACGGTAAAAAAGGGTTTATCTCGATAGCTAGCCAAACTACAAGTCCTATAGAAAAAAGGTGAATGGCTTCTTCCTTCTTCAATGGGTTTCATCCTACTAATATTTTATTTCGTTTCAAAAATTATCTGCACTGGTCTATGAGTCGTTGACATTTTTGTCGGTGGTTTAGGTTGTCAGTGACTTCTCATCTCGTTCAGGAAGAAAACTTTGCCGGCGGCTCGAAAAACAGAGGAAAAATTTGTCGGCGGCTTCATTTCGTAGACTGCGTTAGACTATATCTATCAGTTAACATAAGGCGATGCTGCTATTGGGGAATGTAATAAAAAACGAACACTTTTAATAAAATAGTTAGCTTCAAAAATTCTGTTATATCTGCCTGTAATATATAGGATTATTGCGTTCTCAAGAGGCGTAGTATTGACAAAAAGATAAATTTCCCGCGTGATAATTTACTTCCAGTACACAGTACATGGTTGTTTGCATACTATACTCTTGGCAGCAGATATTTCCCTCGGCCTGTTTTTGTTTGCGTGTGAGAGATATGTAATGATATTGGTTATGTATTTAGGCTGTGGGCTAAAATTACTCATATCCAAGTATTTATACATAATATGTAACAGGATAGTGGCAGTTAAATGACACTGACATCACGTTTGACAGTTAAATTGTCACACTGTGACGCAGAATATCGTACTAATGGGCGACTTAAACATTGATATAAAGCACAGTGTTAGGAATGATCGGAGTGTCGATTATCTAACTTTGAGTATAACTCATGGCTTGCTACCAACCTACCTTTTCCCCTCGCGACTTAAAAATTGTCTAGACCACTCACTCGTTAAGTCAAACCTATCAACCACCACATTAGTCTTAGACTCGCATCTAACAGACCACTTATCCTGGCTATTAGAAATGCAAATCCGGAACGAAAACAATGCAAATTTTCTACTCGTGTAAATTAAGATGCAATAAAAAGAGAACTAGACGCTGCGGACTTCTCAACTTTGTTTTATACTGATGACCCCAACATATCAATAAATCTACTTATAACTTTAAGAACCACAGCAATTACTAAACATACGGTTCACACCAAAACACCTAGGAAAAAAGAATTATAAATCCCTGGATAACTCCAGGGCTATTAAAGTGCATTCAAAATCGCGATAGATTACATATACGATCAAAAAAGGAACCAGATAATATTATCCTAAAAATAACATAATATACGCGTTATTGCAATTTCTGTCATTCACTATTACAAAAACTAAAAACTGCCTTCGATAGGAGTGAGTTAGAGAAAGCAAAAAAAAAACCCCAAAACCCTTTGGAAGAAAAAAAAAAACTAACACGCGTAAAGTAAAAAGTTCCGTCTTATTATTAAAAATAAGTGACAGCCCTCAAACGTTCATAGATGCAGTTTGTTCCCACCTTAACAACGTGGGTAAAAAGCTCAAATATTATCTCAGACCCCCAGGGCAACAGCCTTGTTCCAAATAAATCCTAATTATTCGCCCTGTAAATCATTTGCTTTGCAAGAGGTTAATGAGTCGGAGCTCGAATCCCTCATTCTTCAACTCCGTGACAATTGTGCGATGGGCTGGGACAGAATCCCACCCGCAGTTCTAAAATAGTGTTGTAATACACTGATCCCGCCACTGACACACATTTTCAATAACTGTTTACGCAAGGGCGTCTTTCCTGATGCTTTAAAACGTGCCATAATTCACCCAATCTGTAAAGGAGGGAACTGAGACTGTGTCAACAACTATAGGCCTATCTCAGTGCTAACCGCACTCTCCAAAGTCCTTGAAAGGGTTATTGGCAACTGTCTGACGAAATTTCTAAACAAGTATCAAATCATTGCTAAAAATTAGTATGCATTTTGCACGAGTGTTTCGATTGAGGATGCGGTTTTGGATTTGACTGAATCTGACACGTGCATATCCATTTGCTTCCTCTTTTTCATAAATAAATATCACATAGGAATGAGTTCGTCATGCCTCTAGGCCCCAAAAGGGCAAGGAAATATTTATAACACCTATCATTCACTTGCTATATTTTAAGACGCGCGTACAAGGGTACAAGCCTATTGCGGAGCACATTCCATAAATCCATTAATGCTCACACACATTCCATTAACCCGTTATCTGGGATAATCAATAACAGTTATTTAAAACAGAATATACGTTTCACTCATGATTAGCCATAAAGAGCCATTTTATACGCCTGATTTGTTACAAAATACATTTTTTATACAACGAGAGTAGTTTCGCACGTCATTCGATCCGACCCCGTGCAAATACATTTCTAGAAATCACGCACCGAATCGGATGGCGGATGTCATGCGTAACGTACCGCAGAAATTGTTCTTCGACTACACTGGATCGTATTTGACGGGTTGGGATCGGTTGTGGATCGAACGTATTGTAAAATAAAGTTGGTAAATACTAGTGCTGCCAGCAACGCATCAAGGTATCGCAATATCAATCCTAGAATAATGAACAGTTGGGGAAGCTATCTTCTGTATGACTGCCCAAATCCCGTTTCACTCCTCATCCTTACCTTTATTGTAGGAGAAGTTCTCCTACAGTAAAGGTTGAGGAAGCAAGCTCATACAAAAATAAATGAATGAATATTTAGTTTTTATTTTATACTAGAGGATGCTTGCAGCTACGTCCACACATTTTATTTTAATTTACCCGATTCTGCGATCTAGTGGGACTTTTGGGAAATCCCTTCTAAGTGCACCCTTGCGTGCCAAAGGATCAAACATGCCAAATTTCATTTCGTTGCTCAATAGTTTAAGCTGTGCATTGTCGTGTAGTTAGTCAGTAATGCAAAAATTCCCACACAATAAAATTATACAACATGTAACAAATTTAAATGCACTTCCTGAAAGTAGTTTGTTCAGAATCGGCTACTGAATCCATTACTGTCATTTTTAATATTGTTTATTTTTTGTTCTAAAATAATAAAAATAACGTAAATTATAGTCACTCATTTATTTCAAAAGTTGAAATATACGAAAATAAACCTTAAGTCAAAGCAGAACGCCTTCTTTTAACATGCATTTGTTTAATGGTTCGACGTTCGGTCACACGAACGCACACATTAGTACAACACAATAGCGGCAAAAGACAATACACACAATTTACCACGAAAATATCTATTACCTATCTTTCGCTTACGTAATAATCAACAGGCAAGAGCGAGACGTAATGTGTCGCCCGCGCTGGCCAATGACAAGCGCTGGCGATGCGCTTTGACAAGTTATGACAAGTATCTAGTCATCCATCGGGAATCTGTCAGCGAGAGTTGCGAAAAAATATTTTAATTGTGTGAATAAAATTGTAATTATCAACATGACGGTACTGGTGTGGAACGTTCTGCATCATCTTGATGTTAACTTGTCGCCCTCGGACTTTTTCACTGTGGGAAAATGTTAAATCACTAGTTTATTGTGAGAAGACAACAAGTGCCTAGGAGTTAAGTTGATACATATTAGCTGCTTTTGAAACAGTGAAAAGATGTAATGCGTGATGAGTGAAGTGTTAAGTGGACTAAAATAATGTGATTTTTTCCTGTAAGTTATTCGATTTTTCTATTAATGTAACTATTAATTTACAACTTTAAACACGTCGATCTTGCTTTATTCTCTCATTGATATTCTTTTACTTTATCTATCAATAATGCTAAGTAACTAAATAGTCATTTACAATATTATGAAGCAATGGATCGTGTGCATGTTATTAACAAACAATAAATAATTTTATACAAAGTCGACTGTCCACTCCAAAGCCGAAAGGTGTGATGGAAAGAAATAGGTAGTCATATCTTTGGAAATATCAACAGTAGCTGACAAATTACTCAAACATCATTCTTGTAAACCCCACTCTATCAGAGTGTTGTATAAAGACTAAATTTGAAACATTTTGTTTATATCGTATCGTATTTCGTTCCTATCAGATCGCTGTCGTCTGTTTACCATAGCAACCGTTTCGTGTGTTTGTGTGCGTGCGCAAATTTATAGTGACCACGCTTTTTACTTTTAATCGAGTTTATACTTTCTTCAAAAAACAATATTTACGCAAATAAAAAACTAAATTCAATGCATGCATTATGATTGTAACAAGTTATTCTAATTGGGGTGTCTGAGGATGTGCGTTATTTCATTTACACGTTGTATAAACAAATGTATTTTACAGTTCAATTGTTATCAGTCAAAATATCAAATTAAAATAAATTACTAAATAATCTACTTAGCTAAAACTATGCAGTTTGGTGAATATTTTTTGTACGGGAGTTAAAATCTTCACATTGTCATGTTAAAACTATGCACATATCGCTATCTCCTAGCACGGAAACAATCCATGCTATCCGTTTAACGGACGCGTTTTTGAATGAATAACGACATTCAACTATGGCCACAGCTTGCGTATTACCATATCCAGTAACACACAGATGTTTTTATTTATCTACAACAGCTGAAACGTTTTATTACTCTGTGATTAGTTTTACTCTAAAGTTTTAACGTATCTGATGAAAAATTTAAATGCAAATACGTGATGACTAATGGTGTTTTTAGTTTTTACTTTAGATTACAATAGTACATACGATATTAATAATATCAGTATGTAATTTAATTTTATCACATTATAAAATAGCTATGTTTATTTACTATGTACAAAACGTAAAAAGTTTTCTACAAAGTTACAAAGCATACTCTGTGCAGGAAATTGCGTTTTAATATGTAAGGACGACCCTGTTTTTCTTATCTGACCTTACGTCACTCCTTTAAGATTTTGAACGTAACTTCAATAGGTAAAGCTTAGCCTGATCCGAATAGATCTAGAACCGAAACATTAAGCAAAGCTTTTACTTTGGAACTTATTGGATAGTAGGCACAGATTTATGATCCAATTGTAGTGAATGCAAACATAGGATACATTTCTTTTTATGACGACATAATTTACAGACTCAATGTATGTCAGATTTGCCTGATTTTCGATTCAAATCATGTTATTGATCTCTAATTGGATAGGTTCCTTATACATATACCCGATCAATGCTTAACATAACTACCAAACGAAACTTGGCATACAATGCTAACCCAATTTATTTTTGTGTAACAGATTGCTACCAAAATTTCGTGACTTACAGCTAAACCACACAGATATTTTCCAATTAGGTAGCTTTCTTAAATAACAAACCGATGTATGTCATTATTATCAGTCGTCACTTGGCAAAGAATACTCATCCAATTTAGTAAATGACGCATACAGCGATCTAACTCCATATATTTTAATATTTATAGTTTTGTTTTCAAAGACGTCCATGTGTTTGAAAAATTACAATGGAAGGCAGACGTAGCTTAATTGAATAATTTTGGAAGTCACTTGAAAGTTCATAAGTTGTAATTATGTTTTACTGGTGTGTGAAAGATTGGGTACGATAACAATTGGTTTTCATATATTTGAAATTTAATTTTGTTATAGATTTCGGCTATTGGAAACTCTTTCGATGTAAACTACAAAATATTCTGAGATCAATGTGATTCTTCAGCCTGTCGTAAGGTTCGTAGCGGTTGAGAGCGGCTGAGAAGTTACTTTATTTACTACAATATCTATAATTTAAAGCTTTATAAATGGCGAATAGTTTTTATTGGCCCACACCAATCATAATCATAAATATGTAATTCCTCTTCAATCTGAAGAAATTTAGTCACATTATTTTAATAGTAGTCATTGATTCGCCAAAATTTTTATAGAATTTTCTGTTTATTGTTTTAAGCGCCACTATATAAATAGATGATTATTTGTATTCGAAATATTTCATCATGTTTGTTCAAGTGAAATTATTGAAGCAGTTCTGTTTAAATTTAGATTGGTATTGCATAGACTTATTTGGCCGTATTACCCAATGTAAGTTAGAGTTTCACTTTGAAATTCGCGAGTGTTGTGGTAGTAGTATTGCCGAATCATTGAAAATGTTGCTTGGTCATGAAAGCCTTGTTTGCCTAATGCATTTCAGCGACCACTTGTGCCATTTGGTGACCGCATTTTGCACACAGATAAAACATGAACTCGTTTTTTCTATTTTACATGTGAATAACTTTGTAGTCAATTTTTCACAGCGTGTTTTGACTTGTTGACCTGTCTCTCCAACAATTTATTAATATTCATATATGCAAGTTAGTGTTACAATAGTCCCGTAGCGAGACCAGAAGTTTGGTGTACATCAAGTTTTTTATGATATATATCGCTTGCTAAACGGTGAACGAAACATTACGAGCGTAAACGTTATTACCCAGTACTTACGTGGACTAACACCTCATGATTTTTTCCTCACAGTGTAGGAATTGGTATACTAAACAATAGCAAAAACAGTGAAATCAAGTGTAACACGTCTGTCCAATCCTGCCGGAATACGGTTAGTTGAAAAGAAAGAAGAAAGAAAGAAATACTAATATATATAAGACGGTATGATCTGTAGTTTATCTAGTCATTTTACCGAAATAAAAACCAAATAGACTTATTGTTCCATTTTATAGATTAATTTGATCCAAATCCTCGTATTGAATAGCATGAAACGACGGACAGACAATATTGTATGCAGTGTGTACTCTGTAGAACAAAATTGTGCTCTATTCTGATGCAGCGCTGCGTATTGTTGTGATTTTGTCGCTTCTCTGTACGGGCAGACAGTGACTTCTGTTGTCTCAGACGATAATACGGTAGCCAATATCTCAGTAAATTTATGCACCAAGCAGCTTTGGTGGATAAATTTGTGTACACTTTACACTGCAAGGACGTATTTTGCTATTACAGCATTTGTGAATGACATATTCCATCAGTTTATTTCACAAAAAATGGGTAAGCTTCTCCTTACAATCGATCTATCATTAGGCGGTAGCGTGTAATACTCATATTTCATCTACCACATTTAGTTTCACAAGCATTACTGAGGTATAATGGTCGATAATATCCGATCAAAATAAAACTATCAACTCTGCTCAAAGTATAGTCTTAAACCAGGGTCTTAATCATTACGATGACAGTAATATTAGGCCATAATATCTTTTTATCTTCAATTAAATAGAGAAAATCTTAAGTAAACACCAGAAGGATTTCTGCACCTTTATTGACCTGGAAAAGGCTTACGATCGAGTAGTGAGGGATGAACTTTGGTCAACACTTTCTGTGTATGGAGTGAGCAGCAGTCTGATACGGGCACTTGAATCCTTATAATATAGGGATTCAAGTGCCTGTGTTAGAATAAACGGGGCCTACACGCACTGGCTTAACATTGATCGTGGTGTTAGACACGGATGTGTAGCGTCTGGCTGTTCAATCTAGTCATGGACAGTTGTTTGACGGATCTGAAAGAGTCTGAATGTGGATTAAGAATGAGTGAATCTGTGTTAAAAACCTTGCTATACGCTGACGATCAGGTTCTTTTTGCGTCGTCAGCGTCTGATTTACAGCAGATGGTCACCGTAATGAATGAGGCGTATAATAAGAAGGGCATGAAACTGAATGTAAGCAAGACTAACGTCATGATCATAGAGAGGGAAGACAGTATAACTGAATGTAACATAATGATAGGAGATGAAAAGGTAGAACGAGTGAATGAGTTTGTGTATTTAGGGTCTTAGTTTACGAGAGATGGAAAATGTGAGGGAGATGTTGAAAGGAGAGTAAAAGCAGGAAATAGTGTGAATGGCGCCTTACAGTCCATCATCAGTAACGAAATTATCCCAAGAAAGGCTCGCCTTGCTGTACTGCAGGGAGTTTTGGCGCCAACACTGATGTATGGTGGCGAATCATAGGTATTGCAGAAGGAGCATGAAAGCAGAATCAATGCTGTGGAGATGAGAGCTTTGAAGACTATGTGCGGAGTAAGGCTGATAGATAAAGTTAAAAACAGTGTGATACCAGAGAAGTGTGGTTTAAAAGAAGATGTAGTGACAAATATTGAAAAAGGGATGTTGCGATGGTTGGGACATTTGGAAAGAATGAATGAAAGAAGAAATACGAAAGAAGTGTATCGTGTAAGAATGAATGGATATGTCGGTTGGGGACGCTCAAGACGGACGTACGCCAACCAAATAGGTGACGTACTAAAAAAGGGACAAATTAAAAGTACCCATAACCAACGAGCATGCATGATGAGATAATAACTTCTTGGCGAATATTACACATTGAAATTAAACTATAGTTTACCGATTTTATCGCAATATGTTGGTTTTAATAAGTTATATATATATATACAGGGTGTAAAAAGACCCTTAACGAATACTGAAATCCCTTGTTGAATCAATCACTACGAACATTTTTTACTTCGGCACCATACCTGGGAAATTACTGGTATCTCCTGAACCAGTGACCATTGAGCCTCAAATTTAATATGGAAGTTTTCTAATTAGGTACAAAATCGATACATTTATCCCGCCAATATGTTCTTTAGATGCCCTGTGACCCCATAAATAAGTAGGTATTTCGAACATTGCACGCGCGCGCCTTTAATTGCGGTTTAAAAAATGTGAAAACTTAAAAAAAACGTTCGTTTCCCAGACTTTATTTTTGGTTAGTATGACTTGGCATAATGTCCGCAATGAGAAGACTTCGGCTTGGTGATGGGTCTTGTGACACTCTGTATATCGCGATAAAATCAGTAATCTGTAGTTTAATTTCAATATGCATGATGAGGTTCATAATTCTCGAGGAAGCGAAAGAGGTGTGTTTGAACCGGAGCATTTGGCGTTCCATAGTCTTTGCCTACCCCAATGGGAGACAGGCGTGACGATAGATAGATATAAATAGAAAAACAAAGATTAAAAGTAAATATAATCATTGCCAAATTAAGATGAAAAAAGAAAATATACACTGTCTCCTGAAAATGCCCTACGTTACCATAAATAAACACCAGTCGACTGAAATATGGATGCCACTAGGATCAAAATCTTAGACGTCATTTACTTGCCATTTCACACTGGGTGCTAAATCAAGAGATCTTCCCAATTCTACAGAAGTAAGCGGTAAATATGCCGCCGTCGCCTATCCCCTTCATGGCTCTTGGCACATCCAATTTGTTGGTACGATACGCAAACAATCTCGTTAACATACATACATACATAGACTCACGCCTGTTTCCCGGGGGGGTAGGCAGAGACTACGGAACGCCATTTGCAACGATCCTGACATATCCCTCTTGCTTCATTCACTCCCATCAGATTCCTCATGCATGCTCTTCTGTTCAGGGTACTTCTCACCTGTCCTGTTTTTAGGATGTCTCCAATCTGGTCAGAGAACGTCCGCCTAGGTCTTACCCTTCGTCCTGTCCCTTCCACACTTGCCTTATATATCTGCTTGGTCAGTCTTTCGTTAACAATAGAACCACAATGAATGGAGCCTGATCCAACCGTAAATATATCAAAATTATATTCGGCCCCGGACGGTAAGTTGAGACAAATTGTTCTCTTTTGCTTTCTTTTCTTTTGTACTGTATTATTGAAATTTATAGGAGTAGGATTAATTATACAGAGCTTTGTGTTGTTTCTGTGTCAATATTTCGTTGAAGGTGTTGATACCGTTTTATTTGATCCGGAGTTTAAGGATAATCTTGGCAAAAACACATTTCATTTTCAAAGAAAATATACCTTTGTAACGTTTATTAGTGTGTAGAGAGATAAATTAAATAAGTATATTGTTCGTTACAAAATATATTTACTTAAAAGCGTTACACAAAATAAACCCGGTAACTAGAAGTAAGAGTAAGAGCTAAGACTCAGGGCAGGGTAGGCAGGCAGACTGGTTTCGCTAGGCGAGGTTTCGGTGCTGCAGCAGCGAGAAGCACTTATCTTCAGCAGCGGTGTCCAGGATCCGAAAGGCACGATCGCTGTCACGCCGCGGTATTTATTTGCCGCTGGGAGTGCGTGGGAGACGAGGACGGCCGGCCGGACTGGAGTAGTGGGAAGGGGGCTTCCGCTACGATGTCACACACTCCCCCCTTAAGGCCGGAATTTTTCCTGGGGAAAAAATTCTCTGGCCCCCTGCCGCCGACACCATCTGGAATAGAGAAGGAGAAGTGGTGTCAGTCTTTTAAGTGCCAAACACCACCCAAAAGAAATTTGGTTATGTATAACCCCCCAACCTTTCATACATCACGCATTCAATGAAACCCTTTTAATAAATAAAAAAAATCCGTCATACCTCACTTACATACTAGATACATGCCAACACACACAACTAGTGTACCAGCTATCATACAAATCAATACGGTTTCTGCTTGAATGCAAAACACGTCAAGGATTACACGTAACTGAGATAGTCTAGAATAGTAGATAAATAGTTAACATTTACTAGTGACACTGTTTTAAACAATTGTTTAGAATTTATATATAAGTTAAATTAAATAGAATACAAATGAGCTGCTCAGTTTATGAAGTAACAATTATAATATTACTGCATTAAACAATTAAAAGCAAAAGGCCAGCTGCGATAACAAAAGAGTGAGTGACAAGTCATAAAACTCAACGCAGGTAGTCGAGACGAATGTAGACGAGAGTTATGGCCCGGCTACACGCTCCGTCTTGCCTGCGCAGTCCGGTTTGTGCAGTCATGACTGTGCAAAAACACGGAACACACTGTAGTGGCCAACGTTGCAGGTAAGCTCGTGCAAACTAAACTGTGCAGTCCCTAGTTGTGTTTTGAGACCTCATTAATGCACCCTGTTTCCAACGGAATAGGGTTTATTATTAGGAGCATTATTTCCTTGTTTACTGATAAAAGTATATTGGAAAATTGCCTTATGAAAGTGCCAGTTATCTGAAGCTACAAAACCAGGAAGCCTACACTGGGCATTGTTTCCGCCGAACGTCAGCAACGCTGCTGGCTGATGCCGATGCTAACTTGACTACGCTCAAGCGTCATGGTGGATGGAAATCGGAACAAGTAGCTGAAGGTTACATAGAGGAATCTGTACAAAATAAAAGTAAAATCACTCAGAATATAACGGAATCAATTCATTTGCTCCGATCAACATCACCAAGTCCGTCTTCTTCTTATGTAAATAATTTGAAATTGAGCCCTGTATGTCTGATGATGAGGATGATAATAATTATTATTCACGAATAAATCAAACGAATACTGAAATTAATGTTCCAAATAAAAGTGCTAATTTCACTTTTAATAACTGCACATTTAATCAATGTAAGTTTTAAATGTTTGTGTAATAAAACTTTGTTGTAATTAACATGAGTTTTTATTTTGAGTAGGTATATTTTATCATACTTAGTAGAAAGATTGGTAGTTGAAAGAAAAGTAGATTACGCACCTCGCTAAAGTGAGTAATTAATGCACTCGTGTTAATTTAGTGCCCTTGCATGCGCTCGGGCACCAACATGACACTCGTGCATTAATCACTTTGCGCTCGATGCAACAATCTTCTATTATTTACGACGGCGATATGTACGTACAATCTCAAAAATAATTACGTCGGACTGTTGCGCGGCTTGAATAACCGGGCACACGTTCAAGTAAAATCGTGCAAGTAAAGTTTGTGCAGTCCAAATCTTCAGCATGTCGACGATCGCACAAGCCACCCTATCAGGACTGCGCTTACCTGCGCAAACAGGTTTGTATAGGCATGATCGCAGGCAAGACGGAGCGTGTAGCCGGGCCATTAGCCTTATGTGCGCGGGATAAGGTGTTATTTGGTAGGCGCGCTAGCGGCTCGCTAAATAGAATGGGTTAAAAATAATAACTCCGAGCTTAATCACCTTGTTTACGTTATATTATACATTAACAAGGTGATTAGCAGGACAAGTAAAATAGATTCAAGAAACTTCGAACCCGCGAGACGCAGTTGATATCAGTTATAACCACTGAGTCAAAACAAAATAAGTTTTTAAAGGTAGAAAAATTCGGTAGTACTATAACGACCATTACGGACTGTGGGTGAGCAGAATTTATTATAACAAAAAAATTTGGCGAGATTTTCGTATGAGATTAATAATTATTGTTTGTAATTAATTAATTTTAAATCCAACTGGCTTGCCAGTCATATCAGATAATTTGTAAACTAAAGGAGACTTTTTAGCTACAACTTTGCATTTAATAAATTTAGGGGCAAGTTTTTTATTGAAATATTTATCTTTATCGCTTAAATAGTAAGTACGCCGCCACACTATATCGCCGACATTGAATTCGGCCGTCTTACGACGAAGATTATAAGAATTACAATTACGTTGGTGAATGGCTATCAAGGCGGCCTGTACCTTTTCGAAGATAGAAGACAAATGGCCGAGGGCCTCCGCATATGTATCAAGCGGTTTGAAAACAATATTAGGGTCAGATTTGTTGACCACATAGTGTGACCCGCAGGTGACCAATTCACGACCAAAGACCAGAAAAGATGGAGAATAGCCAGTTACCTCATTTACTGCGCAATTTATTGCAAACTGAATCTTAGGAACAACCAAATCCCAAACGCGCTGATCTTGTTCGATAAAATTAGAAATAGCCGTCATAATTTATTTATTTATTTATTTAGGGGACAATAAACAGCTACAATATATGTTTAAACATTACAGCACTGCACAATGAATAGTCAATATTGCAGCCCACTACATCGTCCGCAAATTCACTAAGGATAAATAATCAATACGTGCCACTAAAAAGCGTTACATTACTTGAATAATTACATCATTAATATCATTATATACAAAGTAATGAAAGAAAATAATAATTATAGTAAAAATATGTTTAAAAAAAAGAGAAAATACATTGAAATTAATTCTAAATTAATTCACAATTACAATTACATATATTTAAGGGACTATAGATATTACACACTCTTAATTTTTAATTCATGAAATTTAATAATTAATAATACTCAATAAAATTATAATTAACATTCAATTCAATAATTAACAATCATTTTATTATTATTACTATACAACAGAACTATAACAATTGTGGTCTAATACATTAATTACACTCTTTCTGAATTTAGGTTTGGAACATATAAAAATATCAATATCATTGAAGTTATCATTATAACACTCAACCATTCGACGCATGGGGCAACGCAGTCCAGAGTTAGTTCGACAAGTATTGAGAGCAAACAAGGTACCCGCTCGAACACTACGTTTGTGAACTGTACGAGGGACTGCATAACATAATTTGCTTGTGATGTCGATTGCATCAAATTTATTGTGGACAATGTCATGCAGTACATTTGCATCCAAAAACTTGCGTCTAGTTTCTAGTGTCATCAGATTGTACACCCTTAGCAATTATGGGTATGACAAAAACTCTCGATTACACCTATAGTGCATAGCTCGTAAGAACTTACTCTGAACCTTCTCTACCTGATCGATATACTTTTGATAGAACGGGCTCCATATAGAGACAGCATATTCGAGCTGTGATCGTACAAGCGTCTTATATAAGTAAAGGTAGGTGGTGGTGTCGTTTGAAGTCAAGAGAAGATCTCATAATGAAGCCATACATTTTGAAAGCATTGTTTACGATTTTTTCTACATGCTCATTCAAAGATAGCTTGCTTTCAAATAATACACCCAGATCCCTGGTGAGAGAAATATTAGTCAATGCGGTATCGTGTAACTTATAATTGTACTTGACAATTGACTTATTTTTTGTGAAGTGCACGCAGTGACATTTTGAGATGCTAAGCTGTAATTTATTTACCAGACAGTACCTCGTAAGCCTATCAAGGTCTCTTTGAAATGAAAAGCAATCCTCGACAGTTTGTATAGTTCTAAAAGCTTTGAGATCATCAGCATAAAGAAGAAATTTGGTATGTTTGAAGCATTTATAAATAT
The DNA here is from genome assembly GCA_944739405.2 of Euclidia mi. Taxonomy (NCBI): domain Eukaryota; kingdom Metazoa; phylum Arthropoda; class Insecta; order Lepidoptera; family Erebidae; genus Euclidia; species Euclidia mi. Next base: position 50,399,844 of record OX123194.2, on the reverse strand, counting down.
CGCTAATGTATATATCGAACAACAATGGACCGATTATCGAACCTTGTGGTACACCAGAAGATACAATGACCGTGCCTGACTGGTAACCATTAACCACAACCTTTTGTGTTCTATTACTTATATAGGACGAGAACCAACGAAGCAGATTTCCGCGTATACCGTTAAATGCTATCTTATTCAATAGGATTTCATGATCAACCTTGTCAAAGGCCTTTTTGAAATCAGTGTAGACAGCATCTACTTGCAACTGTTTGTCTACGTTCTCGAAGAGAAAATTAGAGAATATCAGTAAATTTGATACCGTAGAGCGCCGTTGAACGAACCCATGCTGTTCGGGGATGATGGCATTGTGCAGGATTGGATATATTTCATTTTGTACTAGTCTTTCAAAAAGCTTTGACAAGGTCGACAGAATTGATATTGGTCGGTAGTTCTCGATGTTGTGTTTTGAACCCGCCTTGTGTACAGGTTGGATATTTGCCCGCTTCCAGACCTCGGGAAAAACACCGTCGCCTAAACATTTATTGTAAATTATATGTATCGGCTTATAAATACTATGAGCAGTCAATTTAAAAAAGAGAGCTGGGTAGCCATCGGGGCCAGCACCTTTAGACGGGTCGAGTAGTTTCAACTCTTTGTGTATTTTACCCTCCTTATAATAGTTTTATTATAACGCTCGACTGAGTTTACATGGGGTGTATACAGCGGCGTATAATGCAAATTAGGAATTTTGTATTTAGTTTACAAATTTTTAAATGTAGAACTAATAAATTGTTTACCATTATCGAGAACAATAGTTGACGGAATACCATGGACCAAAAAACATTTCCTTCTAAAATTTTAGAAATTATTTCGGCAGTAGCTAGTTTTATGGGAAAAAGCATACAATATTTGGAAAAACAACAAGAAACAACGAAAATAAAATTGTTTAGCCATCTAGAAGTAGGTAATGGACCAATTAGATCAATGCTTAACATCTGGAATGGTTTATAAAAAGAATAAGATCTACCCATATGACCTAAGGTTGAATGATTTTGATGTTTGTGAGCTATACAAACATCACACGAATTCACAGCCTTAACAACGTCGGAATACATATTCCGCCAGTAATATTTTAATGCTGAGCGCTTGTAGGTTTTAAAAATACATAGGTGACCAGCCGTGGGCAGCGAATGGTTCTCAGCAATAATATTAGATCTTTGTTCAGACGGAATAACCTCTTTCCATTGAAAATCTCGGGTTAAAGGATTTAGACACTTTTTAAAACGATATAATTTATTATTAATAATATGGTAGTCCACGAAAGATGTGGGATTGTTTAGACAACCTTTATAAATGTTTAGATACCAGGAGTCGTTAGTAGTAATTGGAAATGTTAGGTTAAAATTAGGAGTAATGTCATTATCATTGATAAGGGCTGAAACTGGAACAGAACGAGACAGGAGGTCGGGCAATATGTTGTCTGAACCACGATGATGTCGAATCTCGAAATTATACGACGAAAGACGAACACCCCATCTGGCCAAACGACCAGTAGAAGTTTTAGAAACCATTTGAGCGTAGCGTGGTCAGTGTAAACAATAAACTTTTTACCGTTTTCAACATAACAACGCCAGTGCTCGATGGCAGATAACACAGCGAGCGCCTCGCGCTCAGTAGCGCTGTGATTCTTTTCTGCATCAGACAGAGACTTACTGAAACAGGCTATGATTTTTTCTGCACCCTTCAAAACCTGGCAGAGGACAGCGCCTACGCCGTAGTCGCTGGCGTCTGTGTGTATTTCAAAAGGTTCGGAGTAGTCCGGACAAGATAAAATAGAAGGAGAGGACTAGCAGTCTTTCAATTTGATAAAAGCCTGGTCCGCCTCTTTAAACCAACAAAAAGGGGGAGCCTTTTTACCGTGAGAGGTTAATTTGTTTAGAGGTCACGATATACGACTAAAATCTGGAATAAATCGCCTATACCACGAAGCCACGCCTAGAAAACGACGTAATTCCTTTTTATTAGAAGGGGTAGGGTAATTAATTATGGCATCAATTTTATCAGGATCCGCATGGAGACCTTGCGAATCGACAACGTAACCTAAATATTTTATTTTATCACGAAAAAAATTACACTTATCTTAGTTTATAGTGAGATTAGCCATTTTCAATGTTTCGAAAATACGTAATAAAAGCGTAATATGTTCTTCAAACGTTGACGATATACATACAATGTCGTCGATAAAACAAAAGACCTTATTTTGAAATTCAGGACCGTAAAACAAAGTATTGACTAAACGTTGCTGAGTAGCAGGCGCGTTTGTTAGACCAAATGCCATCCTTTTAAAATGAAACGTGCCACGAGTAGGTACATAGAAAGAGGTCTTGAAACGATCCTTCTCTTTAATTAATGTCTGCCAAAAACATTTAGAAATATCTAAACTAGATAAGTATTTAGCATCTCTTAAATTATCTAAAATTTCTGAAATGTAGGGCAAATTATAAGCATCTTTTCTAGTAACAGAATTCAATTTACGACTGTCTAAGCAAAATCTTAGTTCGCCGTTCTTTTTAGGGGTTAGAATGACAGACTTAGACCAAGGACTCTCAGAGGGTTCTACGACATGTTCCCTCAACATTTCGTCTAGTTGTTGTATCAAAATGCGTTGTTTATCGGGAGACATGCGATAATAACGCTGATGAATATGTGGGCTATCACCTGTGTCAATAGAGTGAGTAATGAGAGTTGTAAAAACGAGATCCCGCTTTTTATAAGAAATATCGGAAAATTTCGAAATAATGTTATCAGCGGCAGCTCTCTGTTCAATAGATAAATTATTATAAGACACAAGGTGCAGTGAGTCATCGGTCCGCAGCTCTGTGACTTGTGAATCAGTTTCATTCAATAACAACACCGACTCTAAATGGTTAGGAAATAAATAAAAAAATCGCCAAAAACTTTTTAAAATAGTTTAACCAAATATTCGACTCAGTTTTATTGAAATTATTTGATTTATTTATTCCCCAATCCTCGCTTATTAGTTTTTTGATTTCTTAGCTTTAGGATTACATTTAGGACAATCAGACACACGAAAACCTTTTAGACCGCATTTAAAACAAATAAAAAAATGTGGTTGGCGACAATTATATAAACTATGAAAATTGAACCGACACCTGGGGCAGAACGGCTTGTCGTTTTTGTTAGTGGTGGGTTGGTTGATAGCGTTTATTTGTTGTTGAGCGTTAAAGTTTTTATTACAATAATTATAATAATTTTTCGGTTTGCTATTAGAAAAATTTGGTTTTTGAGGTTGATGATCAAACTCAGGCAACAAGGTATTTCGTGTGACTTTAGAAGATTCCTGTTGGTCTTTGGTTCGGTTATGAAAGGTCTCAAATTCTCGACAGACCCTAACGAGACTAGGGATATCGGCCACTTAAGTGGTAAAAATAGTTTGACTGTAACATGGTAGGACATTACGCAACAAAATATCTAATTTTTCAGACTCACTAATAGGCACATCAAGACGAGAAAACATACCCTGCATTTTAGCAACATAAAGTGTTATATTTTCGTCCTCAGCTTGAAGGTGAAACCTAATTTCGTTTAAAATTTTAAAATCATAGTCAGTCGGGCTAAAATCACGCTTCAGAAGACAACATAATTTACTGCATTCACACAACATATGTTCTTTGAACGAATGATATCAGAACAATGCATCGCCCGTAAATATCTCAAAAGCAAATAGTAACATTTTATTTTCGGGAATACACCTAGCCTGCATAAACTCATTTATTTTTTCAATGAACCCGCAAACACAAGACTTGCCGTTATATTTAAATTTAGCGAGTTCGGAAAATAATTTACGGTCATATTTAAAGTCGTCAGAAACCACGGGGGTAGATACAGAGCAGTCCTTTTGTACCACGTGCGAAGGTGGTTCAGATGTAATAGAAATTAAAGATTTATAAATAGCTAATTGACTGCGATAACTACTCGAAACAATCTCAGCCGAGTCGGTATCAGAAAGGAAAATCTAAAATAAATATGGTTGAGAATAGATTCTGTGCGCTAATAGAGGTTTTGGTCGAATTGTGACTTAAGGAGAGAAATATTATTCGTAACCCTAATTAAGGAGTTCCGGATAGCCGAAATTTCCTCTTCGGGGTCTAAATTCGAATCTAATATAGTTTCAGAGGGAAACTGAGACGCTAGTGTCGCTATTTGCTGACGCAACTCGGCCACCGAGCCAGACTTGTCGCCTCCACGAATAATCAGTTTATAAACCAGCTCCGATTTTACCAAATGATTGAAGTTAATTTTAAAAGACATGGCTAAGTTACGTTGAAAAAGATTAAGTCTCGTAAAAAGAAAAACTTAACAGCACCAAAGATCACTCACAGAAGGGTTATACTTATAATATAACAATAAAATAACAGGTAATGTAAATATGTTCACAGTAGGTCGTTTTAAAGAAAGATGTACCTATTTAATAAGTAAACAAGTTACGTTCGCAATGCGTAAGAATAGCGCGAAACGAAATCTACCCATACATAAAAAATATAATTGTACAATTACAATTGAATTCCCAAAACCGTTACTTAGTCTAACGAATTTGGGTTAGAACAGAAGTTAAGAGGTTCATAAGACGTGGCGCAAGCCTTTAGTCGACTATATTGCCTAATTTATGTAAGTTTTAAAAACAATAAAACGAACGACTTACCGACTGTGAACACACAGAAACACAGAAAAATAAGTAAAAAGGAAGCAACCAGAAGTCGAGTCAGATGCCTGAGCCCTTAAAATTGTTTAGCGCCAGTGTAACGTTTATTAGTGTGTAGAGAGATAAATTAAATAAGTAAATTGTTCGTTACAAAATATATTTACTTAAAAGCGTTACACAAAATAAACCCGGTAACTAGAGGTAAGAGCTAAGTCTCAGGGCAGGGTAGGCAGGCAGGCTGACGAGGCTTCGGTGCTCCAGCAGAGAGAACCACTTATCTTCAGCAGCGGTGTCCAGGATCTGAAAGGGACGATCGCTGTTGCGCCGCGGTATTTATTTGCCGCTGGGAGTGCGCGGGAGACGAGGACGGCCGGCCGGACTAGAGTAGTGGGAGGGGGGAGTCCACTACGATGTCACACCTTAAGATTACTATTGGAAAAATATATTATACTACAGAAAGGAATAAAACGATCAACATTTATATACCTATACAATTATATTTATATACCTATACCATAGCACCACACTGGTTATCGTAACGACCCCAACCTTCAGGATTGTTTCATAAAAAATGTACAAGCGTGCGAAAAGCTTCCTACTAGAGGACGGAAGGGCCACGATGACCCGGAAATCTTGGAACAAAGAGCGAAATATTATAGAGTAGGTAAAAATACCCATAATTTCTCCGCCGGTTTATGTTCTTATACAATTTTTTGTGTGCGTCCGACCTTTACGGCTAGTTGAGGCGTTACTAATTGAAATTTACGCTTGTTATTATTCATCAGTACTGCAAACACCAATCATCCTGCCAAACTTTCGAAGTCTGCCGTTTTGAAATCAGCGCAGCCTTGTTCTTAATGATATAAGGGAATTATTTAGTTTTTCGTGCTCGAATTTGATGGCTATAACATCTTTAGTTTAAAATATGACTAAAGTCGTTTCTTTAGTTAAAAGACTGTCTAGGACTATTAGCAGCAATTCGATTTAAATTCTGAAATAGGGGATAAAAACACATCATCTCGCATTAACTAAAAAAAAGTGTCTAAATTATAAATATTCTGGTATGTTTAATACATGAAAATATTTATTGTTGAGTTGCAACTTATTAAATTTAGCATAATATTTGCAAATAACATAAGTTTTTATACCTTATTCTTTTAAGTAATGTATTATAATTAAGTTACAGTACTGTTCTATTTGGTCCGTGTGGTGACGGATTAAGAATACGAAATGTCACCACCCCGTATCATCCCATGGGTGTCGTAAAAGCCGAAAGAGGGAGCATATTATGCAAAGAACAGCACTGTAAGAGAAGGAAAACTTAATATGAACCCTATACCAACCCGTTTGGCCAGCGTGGTAACTATACCACGCCTAATTTCAATTCAAATCAAATATCACGCGGAATTGGCCTACTAAGGCCAATTCCTCCTTTCAAAGGAGAGGCCTACTCCAGCAGTGGACTGTTAAAGGCTGATGATGATGATGACTGTTCTATTTTAGTTATCGAGTATTTTTTGATAAACATTATTTATTTAGGAAATAAAAGAAGCATATTATATATTTTGAGTATGCACAATAAATACTAACGAACTTCGAAGTTTATTAAACGATAGTTTCAGATGAGAATATAAGGTAACATTATTAGAAACTTCAAAAGTGCGTTAAATGTTCACGTAGTTCAGCCTACACTTACACACACTGTAGGAAAAACTTTGCTATAAAGTTAGATGGATAGCAGAGCCTACCGCGGGTGAAACCAAGAATAATGTAAACCTACCGAAGGTATCGCCGGACTTTATCGATGAATATGTGATCGATAATTATTAAAGCATTCTATACTTTAATAATCATCAACTTCTCACTGCAGATTATAATATATAGCTGGGAAGTTTTCAACTGCCTTTTCTTTTGAGCTACGTTTCTGAAAACATACATCGTCGTTTACGATATCCAAACGTTCTAAGCTTAAGTGATTTTGAAGGTCTGCCTTTCTTTGAAAAAGTTATTTTTTGCTTAAGGCCAGGTTGCAGTACAGTGCGTAGCTCGACCTCACCCCCCGCAAGAACAAAAAACACGGCGGTGGCGTCAGCGAGTGAGCGGGGGAAGGGGAGGGGGGGTTTCGTGTGTGCGTGTGCCACAGTGCAGCGTAAAAAAAACCGTAGATGAGTTATGCGAACTTCAAAAGTGGCACATTAAAAACAGGCTAAATGTCTCATTTGGCTTTAGTCGCGTACGCGCTGCGGTCGGAAGCGCTCGCTCTTTTACTCGCGTGTGTGTACGTTACATTTGAAAATGCCGTCGTGTGTAATGAGATTTTGCACAAACTATAGTAGGAAAATGACTAAAAGTTACGGAATCACTTCTCATTCATGAGTATTAAAATATTACAACGTTTTATTTACAATTTATAATAAATTCAGTATCACAAATAATAGAGTGAAGAAAAAAATTGGCATTTAGCGAGTGTAAAAGAGAAGCAGTGTTGTGCGTGTTCAAAGACTAAAAAACAAAGTATCCAGATGGGACATTCGTAATAATAAAATACTGATGTGTGTTTTTGTCAAGTAATAAAAGTGATTTGAGGCTGAATCAACACAATATATTATTATTATAGAAATACAAAATCATACGTAAGTTACAAACATTGACGGATGATCAAAGTCCATTCACTTGTTCTTGTTTTTCTCCTTTTAGTATTAAACAACTAAGTAGATTGTACTGCACAATTTTTGCTGCCGACCCACCGTACCCCTGGCAGTACCCCTGGGGGTATGGTGGGTCTTTCAAAGCTTAACCGTACTCCCAGATAATATTGTTGTGTAATTAGTTTATTAATTTGTGTTCGTTAATTTCAAGTTCTACTATTTTGTGGGATCATTGGGACTCCTCATCACAACTTGATGAGGAGTCCCAGTCTAGTTCTATGTATGTTTTTACAAGGGTATTCAATTGAACTACTGGGAATGATCCGTAGTGTCACGACATCGCGCTCATATATCCGAATGAATATGTTTTGTAGACGTTCATTTGTTTAATGTGTAAAACAAATGAACGTCTACAAAACAAATGAACGCCCACAAAAAAATTAACGTCTACAATACAAATTACTTACAGAAAGTAATCAGCTATCGATAATGATTGCAGAAAACAGGTGCATACAATTTTCAACCTAATTGACATTAGTCAGAATTTATAATTTTATTACCCTAATATTGCCAGAAAGCGAGTAAAATCAAAAAAAAAGTTTGTCATGAATTGTCAATAAGGTCGAAAATCGCATGCACCTGTTTTTTGCAATCACTATCGATAGCTGATCACTTTCTGGTAGTCATTTGTTTTGTAGACGTTCATTTGTTTTGTAGACGTTCATTTGTTTTGTAGACGTTCAATTGTTTTGTAGACGTTCATTCGTATAACACATTTTTATACATACATATTTATTCGGATATGTGAGCGCGATGTTGTGACTCTACCCTTGTAAAACATACATAGAACTAGTGGTAAATTTTCTATAACTGTTTCCCATTAGTTCTATTCTTCTCATCAAGTTGTGCTAATAGAACTAGTGGGAAAAAAAGTATCACTAGTTCTATCATAGAACTGTTCAATCGAACTAGTGGGAATGATCCGACAGCGCAAGGATGATGATAATGACGGGTTTTCAACAGTACCACAGATTATACCTATAATATACAAAGCATTATAACCATTAGCAGTAATACCTAAACGTTTTATTCTCTAATTTATCTCCTTGTTGCACTATATCATCGTACTAGCGCTTGTCTTCGCTTGTCTAAAAATACAAAAACGTAAGTAGTAAGTCATTATCATACGAGAGATAACACTAATAACACTACGAGCATTTCAGCCAGGAGTACGGTTAAGCTTTAAAAGACCCACCATACCCCCAGGGGTATTGCCAGGTGGGTCCGCAATGCACAGTTTTTATATTATCGTACTGTTTTAGGTTTCCATTGAATGAAATGAGAAGAATAAAATGTACTTTTTTAATAAATGTTATAAATAAATCACATCGACTTATTATTTCCCTACCTTAAATGAATTAATCAAATTTGCTTTGAGGCGAATTGAATTTACTCAAGACAGACAAAGTGATCATGTCGCATCTGAGTCAAATTATTGTTTGTGAAACGGTCAGCATGATGTCACAATGCGCGTCGGTCCAGAGAGTATATGTTTATCTCTATTTCGCGCTTGCGATTAGATGTGCTTTCTCATTTACACTTCTTATCTAATTCTTAGTGTGTCGTTTTGACATATTTATATTAGTGTGCGTACGCTTTTCGCGATGCGTGCCACTTGTAAGCTCCGTCATGTTACCTTGTCAGTAACCTGTCTACGGTTTCTTACTAGTAAATCTATGGTTTGAACGATTGAGTTTGGAATAAGAATTACTTTGTACTTTTGCGAAAACGTACATGCGGGGGTGGAGGGGGATTTTGCGGAGCAACGACGTACGTCCGCCCTCAATCACGCCTAGACAGGCACTGATGAACGACCGGCGAGCGATATAATGCTAACATTTTGACTATTTTTTTTCTTGGAGAAAAATGATAACGAAGTTACGAAATCTGTTTTTACCATTTATTTAAAAATAAAGAGCTGTTTCTATTGATAATACTTTCATATAAATTCATTATGGAATCTCTAAGCAGTACACGTTTAAAATTGTGATTTAGTGCCATGTTTGACATTTTTTTTATAGAGCCAATCATTCCAAATCGTGTTTCTATCTTTACGATTTACTAGAAGATATGTTCAACTTTTATACTTTAATTTTTATTCATTAAAAATATTATAGTTCATGGGACTTTCAGACGTTCAAAAATCTTAAAAAGTACTGCAACCTCGCCTTAATGAAAACAATGGGTCAAGTAACCTTTTTTGATTTATGATTTTCACGTTTATTTATCAATTTATAATTTATACATCAGCGATAGCCTAGTGGAAAGACCGACAGACTGCTACGCAGAGGGTCCGGGTTCGAATCCACGGCACGCACCAATGACTTTTCGTAGTTATGTGCGTATTAAATTGTTAATTATCGTTTGCTAAACGGTGAAGGAAAACATCGTGAGGAAACCTGCATGTGTGAGAGTTCTCCATAATGTTCTCGAAAGACATGTGAAGTCTGCCAACTCGCACTAGGCCAGCGTGGCAGACTATGGCCTTACGCTTCTCATAGTGAGAAGAGTTTATATACAGGGCTGATGATGATGATATTAATGTGAATTGATGAATATTAAAATTCTCGCCAGAATTACGTTTGTATTATATTTGATAGCTTTGTTACAAAACTTTATCTTCTAAGAAATTGGAAACAAAATAATTGGAAAACTAGACAGTGCGTAACATATATCCAAATTAACTAAATTAATTTTCTCGAAATAATTAGCGATAATTTGCATAATTTAAAATCTAGCCTGAATTTGCATAACTTGAACCAACAAAATTCCTGATAGCAAAAATCTTGATAGGCTTTGGTTTGTTTTGAGAAAATTAAATAATGTCTGTTTAAGTACTAAGTAGTGACAGTAACAACAGTAATATCAGCCGAGTGTTCTTTCAATCTTACCTTTTTGACTTTTTGCTTTTGTCTCGTGGTGGACACTAGTTGCGATCAGATTTGCCTCCAGCAGAGGCAAGCCAAGGTGTATAAGATACGTATATCGTCCAGACACAAAGCATGCGCGACGGTCCTTGATGCATCACCCTAAGAGCCATTCCCATTTGAATAACCGTGTTCTCGGTTCTTCTAAAGAGACGGATGGGCAAGTGGCTGTACAATTTGAATGACACTCTTATCATTTAAATAAACCGAGAAAACTGTTGGATAGTGCCTGTGGCAGTACAGTTTATATAGCACTGTTCACATTTAGACGAGCTGAGAAAACATCCAATTGGACTTAGTGGGAACGCTCTTTAATACCCACTACTCAACATAACTAATTATGTAAGCAGGTTTTAAGTATCAATGTTAGTAAATTTTATTTAACGGGAGACCTCATAATATGCTGATGAAAACAGCTATTTATAAAATGGCTTCGTATTTATGAATAGGTAACTGTTACCGGGCAACATCAACCAAGACAACGAATACTTGGTTGTTATTGTAATCAAAAAGTAATATCACCATGTCAAAATTAAAATGCGTCATTGTCACATAAATAATATGAACACGATTTAAAATATAATAAATTTCAAGGCAACGTCTAAACTGGAAGAAAATATTCTACTGCGAGGGAGTTTGCTATAATCGTAGCAAAAGACACAAAAAGCACTAAGACTCAAAACAACAGTGCGCAAATCACACAAAGTACCATCCCATATGGGGAAAGGAATACGCTAAACGGAGAATTACCTGCGTAAACTACTACGCCTTGTGCAGTCTTAAGGTATCACCTTTACTAAATATATTCAGTACTTTTGCCGTGTGGTTGACGGCATAGAATACAAGTGTCACCACCCCCTATCTTCCCGTGGGTGTCGTAAGAGGCGACTAAGGGATAACATGATGCAAATACCATCTTTGCGTAGAGACGGAAAACTCGACTTCAAACCCTATACGACTGCCTCGTTGGTCTCGCGACATAAATGTGCGCGTGGGATCGGGAGGTCCCGGGTTCAATTCCTGGGTCGGGCAGTGTTATTGGGTTTTTCTGTCACGAAATTCTTAGTAGCAGCACGGAGTCTGGAAATGTGCCTGGTACGGCAATAGGCTCCCCCTTATTACGTGGGACTAAAGTATATCTGGCGAAAAGTGGGTGTAGAAATACACCTCTGCCTACACCTTCGGGGATAAAAGGCCTCACGATATGTATGTATGTATGTATTCAGTACTTGGTGTGAAGGGCTATAAACAATTTCAACAGTCCAAGATCAGTACTAATTTTGTAACTAAGTGTCAGCTACTGTTGAGCGTCAAACTTATCATAATATTGTAATACCGCCGGAACGTGATATTAACTTTCTTGAAGCTACTTGGAGTAACTTATTAGTGTAAATGAAGTGATATATTTGATAGTTGGCTACTTTATTTTCTTTTTCTTTTATACCAAATTTGTCTCTTTTTGTCGTAAACAGGTATGCGTGTTGGATAATGTAATACCCTAGTACTAAACGTTCGAACCGTGTAATATTTCTGGAGAATTGGTACGCTTAAGTTAAAGCCGCTACTAGCGACTATGTCATAATTTCATTAAGTGACTTAACGGACTATTACTGTCATACCTGATACAGTTTACATGTAGGAGAATTTTGTTGTTGCACCATCATCATCATCAGCCCATTACTGTCCACTGCTGGACTAGGCCTCTCCTTTGAAAGGAGGAATTGGCCTACTATACCACGCTGGCCAAACGGGTTGGTATAGAGTTTGTGTTAAATTTTCCTTCTCTTACTCGTGTTGTTCTCTGCATAGTATGGTCCCTCTGTCAGCTCTTACGACACCCATGGGATGATATGGGGTGGTGACATTTCGTATTCTTAATCCGTCACCACAGGGACGACAGCAGCGCCATTTTGAAATTGGATATAACCTTTATATTACAGAAGGTTCAGTGTGTCAAGTGAGAATAGCAGCAGGTACAGATAAGTCGCACAAGCGATACTTGTGCTTTAATTTGTTGATCTCACCTAGTGCACTGTACTTTTTGTGTTATAAGCGACAAACGAGCAGACGGATCGCCTGGTGGTTAGCGCCGCCCATGGACACAAGCGACGCCAGAAGAGACACAAGTGCGTTGCCACTCTTTGGCTTGGTAAAAGCGTACGATGAGGATGAAGGAGTCGAGATGGGGCCTCGGACACTCTCACCGAACTGAAGTCAACAGTAAAGGTACTGTAAGTTTATGTTGATTTCCTGTGAGTACGGTACTTCCCCGGTTGAGCGAGCTCATTTATTCTGAAATCAGCAAGGGTTCTACTACGAAAAACTGACAAAATGCAATAATGCGTATAATTGAATTATTATTTAACACATAGCACAAAGTTTATGTCGGTAAATAGTGATTGCTTTTGTGTCAACGCCACGTACAATTCGTACACAAATAAAATATCATCTTAGGAGTACATAATGTGTTGTGTTGTGAGTGTTTATTAAATAAAAATATTTTGCTTTTAAACAAATTCAGACTTGAAAACACTGCGTCTGACACATTTTGCGCTTTGACGTTAGAGTAATCAAGCTTTAAGAGCTAATAGGAGTGTTTATTATTAATAAAGAGAAAGTGCATTCATCTTATTCCTCTCTCCGCAACTTAATTAGAAGAAACACCTGTGAGTTAAAGTTCGTCCAGCCAACCGCGATGTTTACGCTTCACTGCCCTCCGACTGTTAAAAAAATAACACTAGGCAAGCCTGTCCTGTGGGAACCTACATCGATTACAGATTTGCTTAGTTTGTTGCTCGGACAGATTTATACTAAACATTACTAAACTTAACAATGTTAGTTAATATATTTAATAATATTGAATTTATAATAAATTAATAATATATAGTATAATGTGTAGTATAGTATAATGGTATTGAGTATGTGTAGATATATAATTTTAGTGTTAGTACATACATATTGTGATACGAGTACATAAATAAAATATTAGGTAATATCTGTGTAGTGTAAGTGTTAATAATCTGTAAGTATGACTTAGGTGTTCAGTTTGTTCGTAAAATTCAGGATAGTTGTTTAAACTAAGTGCACCAAAAGGTTTTCAGTGGAGTCGTATGTCAACGAGGACAGCCAGTCTTTCACCTTTATTTTCGTTTCGTTTAAAGGGCATAGTAGTAGTCCTTGAATGGGCTAAAACGTCTTGCAAAGGAAGTGTTGACTTTAGGGACACTAATTCTGTATACACGGCGTTTGAGCAGATCTTGACACTCTTCAGATTTGATGATTGCACAATATATTTTGAGAAATGTCAATAGTATGAATAGCTGACGCACGTTCAGTACTTTGCTTTCCCTGTAAATTTGAGTAGTGGGATATCTAAAAGGTTTTTTAGGCATAGTTTTGAGTACTGAACATTGGGTTCTTTCTAAAGTTATTAAAAAAGATTTTGAAGCAATTCCTCAGCAGCCTATACAATAGGTAATCAGTGATTGAGTTAGCGCAAAATATACAGTTTGCAGTGTATTACTTGATGCCGATGACCGAAGAAGCCTTATAATATTTTTTGTTTCACGAACACGGTTTGAGAGAGCATTAATGTGGGATTTAAAGTTTAAATTTTTATCAATAAAAACACCAAGGTATTTAATGCTATCTGTTTTATGTAGTTTTTTACAGTTGCAGTGTTGTTGATTTGTACAACTATGTAACCTGATGTTAAGTTCATTATTTGGAGCTGTTGCAATCGTTTAGTGAAAACACACGTATTGAGACTTATTGATGTTAATTGTTAACAGGTTATGATTTAACCATGTTGACACACGCTTCACACCCCCTTCTGCGTTTAAAAAAGTCTCTTCCAAATTGGAACCATCAAAAATTAAAACTGTATCGTCAGCATAACAGATTGTTACTGAGCAGGTAGCATCATGTATATAATTCATATACATTATGAATAGAGTAGGGCCTAAAATACTACCCTGCGGGACGCCGAAGTTAATTGAGTGCATATCACTCTCATGATTGCCAATTCCCACATATTGTTTGCGATCCGACAGGTAGCTCCTAAACCATTCAACTGCAATACCTCGTATGCCATATTGCCATTCCTGTAGTTATTTGCTGCTGTAGTTATTTTAAACTAAACTGGACAAGTTTATTTTAAACGGAATATTCTTTTATGATTGTTTATTTATTATGTTAAACTTTACCATGGCGTATAATAATGCGCTATAGATGATTTAACATTTAAGAGGGAAATTTGTACTATACGTACGCCGTCGTAGTATCGTGATCTGTCTTACCTTTCAAAACTGCGCGGACTATTGTGGGCCAATCCGCACATAAAATAACACTTTGTGTGATCTTCAAATTTTTGTTTCAAATCCAGGTATAATTTATATTCTTTAATGAATTAATTGTAAAGTTCCCCGCGACAGAGGAGTAGTTCATAACGTGGCATGCTCATAAAAAATAAACAGGGATTCTTAATTTTATATGTAGGATGCGATCTATAAGGTCGTGAAACGAATAGAAAGCTCACCATCTGGTGGTGTATTGCTGCACGGAGGTACTTCGTGCGCTTACAGAGTCGTGATGTTTATTCTTGTCGAGGAACTCTACGTACAGTTTGCGACCGTCGAAGAGTCAACACGTCGCAAAACTGTGCTCCGATCGTAGTAAAGTTATGGAATGAAGTAAAATGTTATTATATTTATAAAGACGTGAACTTGATAAGATAATAAATTTGGTTTTCAACTAAACTTATGGTACAAAGTGTTATTTGTTATTTTTATTCTTGATATTTTTTTTTTAGACAACTTCCGCACTAGGACTAAATCCTGTGTTGCGGGGGACTTTACAAACATACAACTAACGGACACAGTTAACACCCAGACTAACAATTTGTGCATCACACAAAGTGTTGTCTGGTGTGGGAATCGAACCCACAACACTCGACGCAGTGTAAAGCGGCGATGCGGCCGCTTAAACCACTACGCCAACCGTGCAGTCGTGTCTTTTTAGTTACAAGAGCCAGAGTGCTCTCATATTGCCTTAGCTGTCCAAGGAACGATCTAAAATCCAACCAGTCACCAAAATACATATTATTTTATTGTATACTAGAGGGTGCCCGCAGCAATGCCCGCATTTTTTTTAAAATGTCGTTTCTTCCTGATGCCGTGGGTATGTCGGAAAATACCTTCTTTGTGCATCTTTACGATCCCCAACGAACACACATGCCAAAGGACAATGGGCGGTTTTGGGCGGTCAGCGGCCAACAATGAATTTAGTATCAAATGAAAGTACTGGTAATTAGGAAGAACTTTTACTATGGGCATTACGCTGTATTCCATTTAGGAAAAGAAATATTTGAATGTCAATATAACCTAATTATATAGATAAAAGTTTTGTGACACGGTAACACAACATCAATGTATAAAAAACTATCGCACGCAATCTTATTTTGTTTGCTCTCGGTACGAATCAAATCAAGGTAGCCCGGAGTTATTAGGCTGAGCACCTAGTACAGGGCTTGTAAAATATTGAAGTGTACCGAGAGCAACAACAAAGGCCTCTTAGCGAATATACAGAAGAGGAAGACGTTTGGTTGTTACGTGTTCGAATACAGTCAAGGCAAGTAAGATCTAGGACTTATTCATCATCGTCATAGCGTTATCCCGGTTGCATCTGAGACTTAAACCTTGAAGCTCGACGTCCGCTTACTAGTCCAACCAGACATGACAGAATTAGCTTTTCCACAGAGCGACTGCCGTCTGACCTCCATAACCCAAAGGGATGGGGATATTCCATGGCTTAGACCAGTTTATTTGAAGGGACTTAACGACTTTCAAAGATCTTCATTAAATAATAATAATATTCGTTTGATTGAGGTGACAAACCCCATACAGATATATACCTTACAGACTAACATATGTACATAACAATAAAAATGTTTAATAATTATAATAACACAACGCACAGGTGTTGTTTATAGTGGCGTGTTTCGCTGTTTGTTGTTGCGTAATCGTCCATAAAAATGCCGGTAGACAACACCCTTCGGCCAGAACTCTTCCTCGAGGAACGCCTGGAGATGATGAGTCGGCACCCGCACCACGTACGACTTAAAGTTCGTGCTATGGAGTGACTTATCTCTCGACTCTCAAAGTCCAGTTGGACTTCAGGCGTATATACTCCACGACCTCCCCGTTCTTTGTGGAGTGACGCAACAGGGACACGTACAACTGTGTGGTTGGTACTGCAGGACGTAGTAGCATCTTAGATTCAGCTAATCCGGTACCACAAAGGTCACGGCACGATGGCTTCTTCATCTTTTTCTCCACCTCGATGAAACCGTCCTTGTCACACGTTGTTTTTTCTGGGATTGTCCGTTCCATGTCCTTTCTTACAGGGGGGCTCACAAAACTTCTGTTTTATCCGGTCGATTTGCCGGCACTTTGCTTTCAGCGGCAACAACTGCATAGTCGCACTTAGGGATTGACGGTTCGTGCTCTCCGATGCACGGGTCAAGCGATAATTAATTATTTAATACGCACTTAACTAGGTAAGTAAGATCTAGAACTTATTATTCAAATATTGTTATTGACTGAGTTATGGGCGCACGGTCGGCTGCTGCGCACATATGCTGCGCACATATTATGTGCATAATATGGTATATATATGGCTGGGCAAAACATCAACCCGAAGAGATACGATTACCAGCAGCAGAATTAAGTGGGATTTTAGAACATGAATAGGAGGAACTGGGCTACACATGCCTTAAAATCATACTTAATTCCTTTTTAAAATCATTAACTCCTTTCATGCCTTTACCTACATACAATAATAATGCATTATAATAGTTATATATATATTGATGAAATGTTAGTTATTTATGTATAACCAAATACAGGTTTTATGTTTATAATACCTAGTATTGTAACTGTGCTTATTAATGAATGATACATTAATATGTGATTTATTATAAAATGACTATCTAGATTAGTTGTTTCATTGGATATAAGCCAGAATAGTAAGTAAAACGATAAAAAGATTCAAAAACAATAAATCATTTTATTCGTTTTAGAAGTTCACCACAGTGATAAAACTTGTCCACAGTAATTGTAGCACTAAGGCACACCAATTAATACCAAAGTCATTCCTGGCCGCGGACCGCCCACGCTCCATACAAAATTGCCCATTGTCCTTTCAGCTTCCAGTAGTTTTTGTACCTTGTCTGTCAATAATTCAGTGACGCAAGAGTTTTAAAAATAAACAGACAGATTAGTACTTTAAATAAAATATAGTTAAAAATTAAATCAGACTCGGTCGACGGATAAGTTATTTACTCGCGCTGCAGTCAGTTTGCCGACAGGCGACCGAAAAATAGGCTGAAGAGATAAAATACGCTTGGTATTAAGAAACTTTGCAGTAAAAATACACAAGGAAAGCAACGTCTATTAGAGTAAACATCAGTTTGCTATTAAAACAATAAAAAATAGTCTCCGTAATATGGGGTAAGCTTATGTAAATTACTTTGTTCTCCCCCTATATTTTTCTTATGTGTCACTGCAACTTTTTACTCTCATTTTACCGTTTTTCCTTATTAACTAGACATCGAGGTATAAAAACTCATATTTCTACCCGACTATGGGACATGACAGAAGGTAATGTCTTCCATGTGTGTTCTCATGTGTGTTTCAATAGGTTTTTATATTACGTCATAACGCCTAAACAGCTGGAGTGATTTCTACTATGGAACCATTCTATGGGGCAGTTTATAGATGGTTTTATTTTATTGCCACGATAAATACGAACTTGTTACAACTTTTTTACTGGACGGAGGTAAAAAAAATATATGTATGTTATTTTATCGAAATCTTTGATACAAAGATTTAAATTTTATATTATACTAATTAGTCCTCGCATTTTTACCTTCGTTCGTTTTATTTACCATTACGTACTTTTTTATCTACTTCTGTTTAGTAATTTGAAGGGGTTGAATTACATGCATCATAAATAATAATTATGCTCATAATCAAAGAAAATAATCAGGTTTACTTACAATGAATATATCATTATAATGAAAATTACTTCAAGGTAGCAAAATCTTTGTGGAGATACCAACAGACTGCCATGCAGTGGGTAACGGATTGAAATCTATGGCGCGCACCGAGCTTTCAAAGTTACGTCCGAATTAAAGTGAGCATTATCGCTTGTTAAGCTATTGATTTTAAATGTAATAGGCGACAAATGAGCAGTTCGCTTAATGGTAAGCATTTACCGGTCCGCTGCCCATGGACACAAGCAATACCAAAGGAGTCACAAGTCTGTTGCCGCCCTTCAAAATAGGATGAGGGAGAGGCAGAAGAAGAAGAAGAATGCTTGCAGAACTCTCACTCACCGAATAAACACAACAGTATAGATATTGTTACTTTACGTTAGTTACCTGTGAGAAGGTAGTACTGCTTTAATCGAGCCGGTCGATTCATGCTGAAATTAGCGAGGCTTTACTGCCTTCATAATAGGACCGGTACCGCATATCGTGAAGAGCTTTGACAGGGTTAGTGATCCAGTACGTATGAGTATACCAATTGTGGTCTAAACCGGAGGGTATCGAGTACGACGACGAAGATGACTCAAAATTTCTTCCACTTTTTATTTTTCTATTGTGGCGACTATTTGAAGACTGACTTTGGGTAAAACCCTAATCGTACCCGGTACTAATCGCAAAAAATATTTGTGATGGATGGGATATTCGCATGCAAACTATCATACGAGAGAGACTCGCACTTGAGATATACAGTTTTACTATCAAAATAATGACTACACAACGAAAATTCAAAAATAACAATTATTGGATGACTGGCCACGTGTCTCATGTTTCTAAAGAAAGAGCGAGATAGAAATATATCGGCTCCTTCCGTCAAAAGCAACTCATTATCCCTATGATTTACTTGGTGAAAATTCTGTCCTTAATAAAACGAGCATATCCCACCTACCACTAGGGAACTTGTGGCAAGCCACAGATGTTTTGAAGCGAGTTTCGATGACTGTTAACCGTATCGACGCAAGCATCCTTAAGTCAAAACCATAGCTAACACTTGAAGTTTTGTTCTTCGTGTCCTAGGATTTTAAAGTTTACTTGCACTGAATACCTTGCAAGTTAACTGTAGAACGGATGGGTCTTGAGACAAACTAGTTTCAGATGAATTTATAACAGACTATGTAATGGACTACATACATTCATTTATGACCAAAAATGCATGAAATAAATATATTTAAAAAATACTTTATTTTTACATTTAATTGAACTTTAGGCAATAGTATATTTTTTATTTGCTTTATGGCCTAAATTTGCAATATAATTATGATCCTTTAAACTGGACAGAAAAATACAGCTATTAAGATTTTTCTTTAGTTGCTAAGTTTAAAAACAAAAGTTTATGAGATATAATTGTTTCATACTACCAAATGCCACTTAAATACTGCTTACTGTTGCACACTTAAATATTAGTTAAAGGAGAATAGGATAAAACTGTCGTAACAGGCATGATTAAATATTGCGTCTATAAATATTATGCTTCAACAGCGCAATTAAAATGAGCAAACCTTTTTGACACGACAATGCTTGTGGATAGGTGTTTTATTTTTAAAAAGGGTATTTTCTAACATAATTATTTAATTTACCGAAATATATTTCTTTTGATACAATAGCTGATAAAACTCAGTATTATAATTGGTCTCAATTGGTTTGCGACATGTTTGTATTCTTGATGAATAGGCTGCTTCAGCAATCTCAGTGTATTACCGGAACAACAAGGATGTTTACAACCATAGACAGTACAAGGACAGGACAATCATTTGAACCACGTTTACGTAGATTGGGGTACAATATTAGCCACAGTATATAATATATCTGTGTTGCCTTGTCTTCTAAGAGCAGTACTCATTAGACTACTGACGAAATCCGGTATTTCTGCTGGATGCCGTCATCTGGTCATTGGTAACGTTGCGAATAAATAATTATATTTTCATTATCTTTGATATCAAGCTTAGATATTCAAATATCTGTCTTTGCAATGGTCAAATTCATCCGAAATCGGGTCCGAGTGATTAACTGGTATTCCATAATTACAACTGAAAAGTACCGGATAGTGTCAGACAAAATACAGTGTCTAGATTCGGTTAAACTTGAATTACTTATAATAACGCAAAATCAGTTTTGACCTTTTTAGTACATTATAGCTTTTGGACCTGTCGGTTGTATTTTTGACGCGCAAAAGCTGGTTGGTCACAGTGAGAAGCCTACCTAATATCGTCCCTTATTATCTCGAAGGATATCTACGGGAAGAGATGAGGTATTCTATTTACAACCGAACTCAAATGATAAACAGAGTTTGCCTAGCGATAACCGACACAATATTGTTCTGGTATTTGTGGTTATTGAGAACAACATGTTGTTTCGGGTAAGCACAGTTAAAATTGATTAGATAGTAGATAATTACGATCCTGTATCTGTAGGTTACAAGTTAGATCTGCATAATATTATTATAATATATAAATATTTGGAATATTAGCATAATATTATAGAGGGTTTCAACGGTTAATGTTAGATAATATTAATTTCTAAGTTAAATAACAATAGTTATTGCCGTGCACAACACTGTTCGCAGTACCTGTTGCCAGTATTAACCTACTGGTGACACCTTCTCAAACTTTTCGGCGTATCAAGTTCACAGAACAATAACTGACATAATTATTTCAAGCAGGTTTAATGCGATAGTTGTATAATGATGACGATAATGTGGAGGTAAATAGATGCTATACAACGTGTAATGGAAATAACGCACATCCTCAGACACCCCAATTAGAAAACCTTGTTACAATCATAATGCATGCATTGAAATATTTTTTTTATTTGCGTAAATAATGTTTTTTAAAGAAAGTATTAACTCAATTAAAAGTGAAAATCGTGGTCACTTTAAATCTGCGCACGCACACAAACGAAACGGTTGCTATGGTAAACAAACAACAGCGATCTGATAGGAACGAAACACAATACGATATAACAAAATGTATGAAATTCAGTCTGTAAACCACACTCTGATAGAGTGGGGTTTACAAAAATGATGTTTGAACAATTTGTCGGCTACTGTTGATATTACCAAAGATATTATGAGTATTTCTTTCCATCACACTTTTAAGCTATGGTGTGGACAGTCGAATCATTTATTGTTTGTTATTAATATGCACGATCTATTGTTTCTTAACATCGTAAGTGACTATTGTGACTATCTTAACTTAATCAGATAAAATAAAAGAATATCAATGAGAGAAATAAACAAGAACGGCGTGTTTAAAGTTGTCTTGTGAATCTAAATACTTACAATAATAGAATAATAAAATAACTTACAGGCTTAAATCACATTTCTTTCGTCCACGTAGCACTTCAGTATTTCCTAACAAATCACATCTTTTCACTGTTTCTAAAGCAGCTAGTATCTTAATTAATTAACTACTCGGCACTTTTTCTCTCGTCACAATAAACTGGTGATTTAATATTTCTCCACAATGAGAAAGTCCAGGGGTGACAAGTCAACATCAAGATGATTTTGAACTTTTCACTTTGTTGTTGAATGATTAAATTATACACCATTACACATTTTGTAAACAAGTGAACTTTTAAAAAGGTTTTCACAGCACTCACTGATAGAATCAGATAGATATTCCCGGTTGTACTTGTCATAACATGTCTAAGCGCATCGCCCGCTGCGCTTGTCATGCGCCAGCGCGAGCGAGACATTACGTCTCGCTCTTTCCCGTTGTTTATTACCTACGTTAGTGAAAGATAGATGATAGACATTTTGGTGGTCAATTGTGTGCTATTGTCTTTTGCCGTCTATTGTGTTGTATTAATGTGTGCGTTTGTGTAAGTCAACGTGAAACCATATAACAAATGCATTTAAAAATAAGCCGTTCTGCTTTGATTTAAGGTTTATTTTCGAATAGCTCATTTTTTTTAAATTGTGTTGTTTTAATGTGTGCGTTTGTGTAAGTCAACGTGGAACCATTTAACAAATGTATTTAAAAATAAGCCGTTCTGCTTTGATTTAAGGTTTATTTTCGAATAGCTAAATTTTTTTAAAAAATGAGTGACTACAATTTACGTTATTTTAATTATTTTAAGACTAAAAATAAACAATATTAAAAATGACGGAAATGGATTCAGTTGCCGATTCTGAACAAAGTACTTTCAAGATGTGCATTAAACTTGTTACATGTTGTATATATATTGATTTTTTCCTGCTGATATTATTTATTAAGTAGTATTTTTATATAAGGCGGCAACATTATTTCGGACAAATTTATTACAAAGTTTCATTATAAAAAAAGCAAGTTTATCATAACTGTACTAATCAATGCATAATTTCGAATATATTTAAAACTTACATAAGTCCTAAACAAAAGAAACCTGTAGCAATTTTCTGGACTGCCTCTCAAATAAGGATAGAAAAATGCCGTAAGGAAATTGAAGAAAATTATAACACAAAGGTTCTAAACCTAACATAGTACAGTACCGCCACTAGATCCAAAGGCAAAAGTTGATTTGTCACGTTACGGTCGCCCGCCTATCTCGTATAATACCTTAGTAGGGAATTTCTTATCATCGTAGAAGAATTTATTCAAATTCGACTCGACTGAAAATATACCCTTTATGAATAACCGATACACTTGAAATCAAGTGGCCATTAAATAAAGGTAACCTCGTAAATAGCAAACACGATAAGTCGCTTGACGGTGTTATACAAAGCCCTCACTACGAAATGTTCTTAGGGGTATAATCCACTTAGCGATAACAATAAGTATAGCTTTATGTTAAAAAAAAAAAGATTGTTTTATCGTGTGACAATACTTATAATTAATATTTATATGTTTTTAATGAAGATAATTATATTGTCACGCAATCATTTAGAATCACGTTATTTTAAGACATTTTTATGTATTTCTTATACATAAAAATGTCTTTACCGGAGACATGATCATCTTTCTATTTCTTTTCAGGTAAATAGGTATAATTGACTGTTTTTTGTGTTAAGAAAAACATGTTTTATATTATGTATTACATATATGATTGTTTCAGTAATGGGCTTAGTTGTTTATTTGGATAGTAATAGTAAGTTGTGATCTAGCACTAAATAATTAAAGATTTTATCAATGAAAAAACAATATTGTAAGACATTTAAAAAAGCAACATACATTTCTATTTTATAAGTGTTCGCGACAGACATTAAAACTATGACAGTGAATAGTGTATTCGAAACCGCGAGTGAAAATCGTTAAAATCAGTGTTATCTAATCGTGCGGTACACCGGGTTCGGTTCCCGGACGTGTCAAAACGTTACAAAATAGCTAAAATAGTGTAAATGGTTAGATTGTTAATATACAACAACTATGTAATACATGAACATTAGTCTTAAACTTGTGCTAACTGTAGGGACCTGAGATATCGAATCATAAATAGCGTTATCAGTAGTGACAGATAAGAGCTAATGCTTCATAAAACAGCTGTTTGTTTACATATTCGTATTATAGTTTTATAAGTGTTTTTTAGCTTCATATAGACTTGAAATCATGTCTAGATACCTTTTTATTGCTAGTTATTACCTTATATAGTTAAAATAAGCATAATAACAAACATTCGTATGTTTATCATAAAATTTGTTTACTTACGATAGTATTTACTTAAGAAATTCCGTAAATTTTTTATGCTTCAAAGTTATCATGTCATATGTTCGAATTGAATAAAGATATTTTCATGGTGTTTGTTTTAATAGATGCCCCATATAGTTGCACACAACGGCCTACCAAAATTATATATATAAATTTAGTATACGATAGTTTTTCAATAGAAAATATAGTGGGCGGGCCCTTGTGTGGCAGCATTTTTTGGGAGTTTTTATGGAATAACTTAGTGACGCTAATAGTTAGGTTTAGGTATTGTATACCAATAGATAGAACTTAATGAGACCTATCTAACGACGTATAGAACATGTATGTATGTATAATAGGATCGAAACATACGTAACATTTGTACTGTTTTTGAAATAAAAATAAACGAAAGATTCTCTGTGCACGTGTTCGGTGCGATGGTCGTCGATAAGGTAAAGTTTCGAGGTACTTAAGCGGCCATGTATTCGGCCAGTGGTTGCCGTCCCAACCACCATCTTGTGACCTATGTAACCATCAAGCACCGCACACCTGAACAGCATCGCTCTCAACGTATGAAGATGTTTCATTTCTGAAGCCCTTACACATCGAAGCCATACAGTCCACACATATAGAAGAACACGCATCGTCGTAGGCACACGTCAGCAGCACACTACCAGCGCACTGTAGCGGACTAGCAAAGGTTCGATTCCTGGCATCCGTTACATTTGTTGGTCGCTTCGAGCCGGATTGAAGAAGAATGCCTACGACGCGTTCAAGAGGTCGTGCTCCCGAGGTCGCCGGGGGAGCGGCCGGCGCCGGGCCTAGTTCCAGTACCGCTGCCCGCGCCGCCGCTGCCCGCAACCCAGCCGCCGCGGTCGTCGGGAGCGACGCGCCGCCGCCGGCCCCCCCGGCCCCGCGGGGAGGGACGAACGAAACATCACTCAAGATGCAAGGGAGCGAGCAGAGGTGCAGTCGAAAAATGAAGATGGCAAGGAAAGGACGTTGCAACCATCCGATAGATCGAGCGTTTGTACAGCGCAACATAGTATAATAGAAAATAGAGATAGAAAGAAGCCAACGAGGGAACGCGACCAACGCTCAGCAGCTACGGGACGCTCCAATAGAAATGTGATGTTGGCTCGAGAAGAAGTTTTGAAGATAAAACTACAGTTAGCACAGTTAGCACTACAGAAGGCTGAAGAGGAGGCGGACTCCGATGACTACGACGAGGATGGACAGTCGAAGCAAGATTACATACGTTCGTGGTTGGAAGAGGCTCCGGAACCCCAGCCCGGCCCTGAAGATATAGATATGGTGGTATCGGCGCCCACTAAGAAGAGGGACGTCGACGGGGTACAGAAAATAGATAAAGAAGATGGACCGCCCTCACAGAAGATGGACGTTCATCAACAGGGAGGTGATTCGCTGAAGCCGTTCATCACGGATCTCACCTCCGCGATCGCCGCGCTCGCCGACAGGAAGCCACCGGACACATCGATAGTTGCACCACACCCGGCGGTTTCGAAAGTCATCATGACGCTACCGACGTTCGGCGGCGCGCACACCGAGTGGTTGTCGTTCAAGGCGATATACGACACCACCAAGAATTTCTTCAACGACGTGGAGAATACAGCGAGACTGAGAAGAAGTCTCAAGGGAAGAGCGTTAGAAACAGTTAGCTCTGAACTGATTGGGCATGCGCGACCAGATGAAATTATGAAGGAGTTGGAGCTGCAGTTCGGACGACCAGACTCGATCGCACAGGCAGAGACGGACAAGCTGAGGACCCTGCCGCGCTGTAGCGAAGCACCCAAGGACATATGCGCGTTCGCGAGCAAGATTAGAAGCGGCGTCGTCACACTTCGTGCGTTGAAAAAGGAACACTACCTCATCAATGCGGAGCTAGTGCGCGTGTTGACCGAGAAGCTACCGAACTCGCTACGTGTGCAGTGGTACAAGACGTATACCGAGAAGTGCCAGTCGAAGCCGGACCTCAGCCGATTCAGTGACTTCGTGACAGAGTACGCGCGTTACTGTAGCGCGTTCGCGCCGGCTGAGAACATCACCGATGGGCCGCCAAGCAGACGTACCGTGCAGAGGACGTACACGGCGACGGCGACGGAGAAGCGAACGCATACGGACACGTCTAACGCGAAGTGCAGGATATGTGAACGCGAAGGACACTACTCGTCGGCCTGCAGCACGTTTCGTAACGCCAACGCAGAGAAGAGATGGCAGCTAGCTAAGCAGCATGGATTGTGTTTTCGCTGCTTACGCATACGCCGAATAGAACACTCGTGCAAGCCCAAGAAGTGCGGTGTAGAGGGATGCCGCGCTACACACAACCAGTTGCTTCACTACGATAGAGGAGCCCATAGGACCGAAGACGTGAACATAGAAAAGCAAGAAACGGTCGCCAGTTCGTGCATACGTGCAAAGGCTCAAGCATACTTAAAGATAGTGCCCGTGCAGATAGTCGGACCGGCGGGAGAGGCGTCTACGTTCGCCCTACTCGACGACGGAAGCACCGTATCGCTCATAGACGAAGACATAGCCAAGGAAGTCGGCGCGGAAGGGAACCTGGACCCGTTTACGATCCGTGCCATAGGCGATACGTCGATCGACATGCCAACGTCGCGACGCGTAGACATACAAATACGAGGAGCCTGCGCCGACAGCAAACAAGTGCCTTTGTGTGCGCGCACCGTAGCCAGCCTACACCTGTCGCCGCAGAAGATCGCCGAAGAGGACCTGATAGACTGCAAACACCTCGAAGGCATCAAGAAGAAGCTGGTGTATGACATAGGCGTGCCAAAGGTGCTAATAGGTCAAGACAACTGGCACCTGCTCATAGCGAACGCAGTACGAAGAGGACCCAACGATCAACCGGTGGCGTCGCTTACATCGCTGGGATGGGTGCTGCACGGCGCGCGCTCACGCACCTTGGGAAACACCGTACACTTCGTCAACGGTCTCTCCGCTATAGATGAAAACATAGAAGCGCAACTGAAAGAATATTTCGCACTGGAATCGCTCATAGTGAACCCACGTCGATCGAACTCGGACCCCGAGAAGCGGGCTACAGATATGTTAGAAAAACATACGAAACAATTAGAAGATAGACATATAGAGACGGCTCTTCTGTGGAAACAAGAAGACATCGTCATGCCAGATAGTTACGAGAACGCGGCAAGGAGGCTCGCACACATAGAGAAAAAAATAGATAGAAACATAGAGTTGAAAACAAGATATACAGAACAGATGAACTCGCTGATAGAAAAGGGATACGCAGAAGAAGCTCCCATGAATAGTACGCCAGGGAAGAATTGGTACTTGCCTCACTTCGATGTACACAACCCCATGAAGCCTGAGAAGATTCGTATAGTTCACGACGCCGCCGCGAAGACCAGAGGTATGTCACTCAACGATTACCTGCTCACGGGACCGGACTTGCTACAATCGTTGCCGGGGGTGTTGATGAGGTTCCGTCCACACCGCGTTGCCGTCTCAGCTGATATAACGGAGATGTTTATGCAGGTAAGAGTACGCCCAGAAGACCGAGACGCGCTGCGCTACCTGTGGAGAGGTGACCGGCGGGAAGGACCGCCCCAGGAATACCGTATGAAGTCCATTATCTTCGGCGCGGCAAGCTCACCGTGTACAGCTATATTCGCGAAGAATTGGAACGCTCGCAAGCACGCAGAAGAGTACCCGGAAGCAGCAGAAGCCATCATAGATAACCATTACATGGATGACTATCTGGACAGCTTCAGGGACGAACAGGAAGCGACGAGTATAGCGTCACGGGTGCGAGACATACACAGACAAGCGCACTTTCACCTCACGAAATGGGTGTCGAACTCTAGAAACGTCATCGAAGCAATAGAACCAAGTCAACATCGCCAGGAGACAGTCGGCCTCGCCAGCAAGGGGCAAGAAGAGAAAATTCTCGGCTTGATGTGGAAAACGAGCACGGACGAGCTGAGCTTCAACCTTACACTCGCACGGCTTCCAGACGGACTCATCGGCACCGAAGCGCCTACGAAACGGGAAGCTTTGAAAATAGTTATGTCGCTATACGACCCACTCGGCCTCGCATCGCCCGTGACTGTTCGAGCCAAACAGATACTACAGGAAGCCTGGCGACTCGGTACAAATTGGGACGAGAAGTTTGACGAAAGCCTCAGAGTGCAATGGGCATCGTGGATACAGCACTTAGAACAGTTGAAGTCGATACGCATCCCGCGGTGCTACCCCGGGTACAGTGACGCCTGTACACTCCAAGTACATGTCTTTACGGACGCCAGTGAAGCGGCCTACGCAACAGCGGTGTACTGGCGAGCGACTACACCAGATGGGCGTGTGCACGTGACGCTCGTTATGGCGAAGGCGAGAGTGGCACCGCTTAAGGTGGTGTCAATCCCGAGACTCGAACTGCAAGCCGCCGTCATGGGTACGCGAGTCGCTCAAGCGGTAATAGAAGAACATCGCGTCAAACCCGAGGCCGTCGTGTACTGGACGGACAGCAAGACCGTACTAACGTGGATCAGAAAAGGAGCACGGGCGTACAAACCATTCGTCGCGCACCGCCTAGCCGCCATAGAAGAGCATAGTAAAGTTGAAGATTGGCGCTGGGTACCTACGAAGTTGAACGCGGCGGATGCGGCTACACGCGACGTGCCAAACAGCTTTAACTCCGAACACGAGTGGTACACCGGACCGTCGTTCCTGTACGAAGACCCGTCACTATGGCCCGTGGAGAAGCACATCGCCCCTGACGCGACAGGCGAAGAGCGCACACTGACAGCTGTAGAGAAACGTCAAACATATAGAATTATAGAAGCCGTACCGGACCCGTATAGATTTTCCAAATGGGAAAGGCTCTTACGAGCAACAGCAAGAGTTCTACAATTTATAGCATTATGTAAGAAAACCGCAGAGAAGGTTCTATATAAAAGAACGCAGAAAAATAGACAGAAGGATCCAGATTGGCGTCACGTGACGAAGACGAAGCACAACATCAAGTCGGGCAGAGCGGCACCTCGTCCAGCCGCCGACTCCCGAAACTTCGTGCTTCTCTCCGCAGAACACACCCGCGGCGCCGAGGACCTTCTTGTGAAGGCGGTACAAGAGGACTCCTTCGGCGCCGACCTTCGGGAGCTGCGGTGCGGAGGAGGTGTCGCCAGAGACAGCCGCCTGTATTCGTTACCCGTGGAGATGAACAACGGAATGATCACTCTACGCAGTCGTATAATAGCCACAGAAGAAATCTCCGAACAAACAAAGAGACCGCCGATCTTAGACGGCGATCATCGTATTACACAGCTATACATAGATTGGACGCATAGAAAATTACATCACAGCGGTACAGAGTTGGTAATCAATGAAATACGACAACACTATTGGATTCTTCGTCTGCGGCCGACTACAAAGAAAATAGTACATAGATGTCTACCATGCCGCATTAGAAAAACGCAGCCGCCTGAGCCAGCCACAGGGGACCATCCGAAGACGCGCCTTGCTCACCATCAGAGGCCCTTCACCTACACGGGTCTTGATTATTTCGGGCCGCTCTCCGTAACCGTCGGTAGACAGCGTCACAAACGTTATGTGGCACTGTTTACATGTCTCACTTCCAGGGCAGTACATCTGGAGGTCGCCGCCAGCCTGAGCGCCGACTCCGCAATCTTGGCGCTGCGCAGGTTCGCAGCGCGCTGAGGTTGCCCCGCAGAGATCTACTCGGACAACGGCACCAACATGCACGGTGCCGACCGAGAGATGAGAGACGCCGTCGCCGAAGAAGCGAGTCGCCGTGGCATCATATGGCGCTTCATCACCCCCTCAGCGCCATTCATGGGGGGCGCATGGGAGCGCCTCGTCAGGTGCGTGAAGACCGCCCTCTATACGGTCCTTCACGAGCGCCATCCGCACGAAGAAGTCCTAGCTACACTACTGTGTGAGGTCGAGTACACAGTAAACAGTCGACCCCTCACACACGTCTCCGTCAACGCAGCAGACAGCGAGGCCATCACCCCGAACCACATCCTGTTCGGTGGTTCTGCTCGCCTCCCTCCGCTGGGCGAGTTCAGCGAGGCTGACCTCAACAGCAGCAAGCACTGGCGGCGCGCCCAAATCCTCGCCGACATGTTCTGGCGCCGTTGGGTGCGCGAGTACCTACCCGAGCTGCAACACCGGCGGGAGCCCCATGGGTCTGGGCTCAACCTCGAGGTCGGCGAACCCGTCCTGATCGCCGACGGCCAACTCCCGCGCAATACCTGGCCGCGCGGTCGAGTTGTGGCTGTCTACCCGGGCGCCGACGGCGCCATACGCACTGTCGAGGTGCGCACAGCAGCAGGCGTCCTCAAACGGCCGGCTAAGAAGCTGGTCCCCCTGCCCAAGTGACGAGGCGTCGCTCACCGGGTGCTCTGCAGCACCGCCACACGACGGGTCACGCGCGTTGCTGCACGGCGGGAGAGATGTTCGCGACAGACATTAAAACTATGACAGTGAATAGTGTATTCGAAACCGCGAGTGAAAATCGTTAAAATCAGTGTTATCTAATCGTGCGGTACACCGGGTTCGGTTCCCGGACGTGTCAAAACGTTACAAAATAGCTAAAATAGTGCAAATGGTTAGATTGTTAATATACAACAACTATGTAATACATGAACATTAGTCTTAAACTTGTGCTAACTGTAGGGACCTGAGATATCGAATCATAAATAGCGTTATCAGTAGTGACAGATAAGAGCTAATGCTTCATAAAACAGCTGTTTGTTTACATATTCGTATTATAGTTTTATAAGTGTTTTTTAGCTTCATATAGACTTGAAATCATGTCTAGATACCTTTTTATTGCTAGTTATTACCTTATATAGTTAAAATAAGCATAATAACAAACATTCGTATGTTTATCATAAAATTTGTTTACTTACGATAGTATTTACTTAAGAAATTCTGTAAATGTTTTATGCTTCAAAGTTATCATGTCATATGTTCGAATTGAATAAAGATATTTTCATGGTGTTTGTTTTAATAGATGCCCCATATAGTTGCACACAACGGCCTACCAAAATTATATATATAAATTTAGTATACGATAGTTTTTCAATAGAAAATATAGTGGGCGGGCCCTTGTGTGGCAGCATTTTTTGGGAGTTTTTATGGAATAACTTAGTGACGCTAATAGTTAGGTTTAGGTATTGTATACCAATAGATAGAACTTAATGAGACCTATCTAACGACGTATAGAACATGTATGTATGTATAATAGGATCGAAACATACGTAACATTTGTACTGTTTTTGAAATAAAAATAAACGAAAGATTCTCTGTGCACGTGTTCGGTGCGATGGTCGTCGATAAGGTAAAGTTTCGAGGTACATAAGCGACCATGTATTTGGCCAGTGGTTGCCGTCCCAACCACCATCTTGTGACCTATGTAACCATCAAGCACCGCACACCTAACAGCATCGCTCTCAACGTATGAAGATGTTTCATTTCTGAAGCCCTTACACATCGAAGCCATACAGTCCACACACATAGAAGAACACGCATCGTCGTAGGCACACGTCAGCAGCACACTACCAGCGCACTGTAGCGGACTAGCAAAGGTTCGATTCCTGGCATCCGTTAACAGCATCGCTCTCAACGTATGAAGATGTTTCATTTCTGAAGCCCTTACACATCGAAGCCATACAGTCCACACACATAGAAGAACACGCATCGTCGTAGGCACACGTCAGCAGCACACTACCAGCGCACTGTAGCGGACTAGCCAAGGTTCGATTCCTGGCATCCGTTACAATAAGTAAGGTTTTCTTTTTAGGGTTCCATACCTCGAAATGAAAAAACGGAACCCTTATAGGATCAGTTTGTTGTCCGTCCGTCTATCAAGACACTTTTTCTCAGAAACGCGTGAAGGTATCAAACTGAAATTTATATCAAATAGTTAAATCTACTGTCCCTAGAAGCTGTGAAAAAATCAAACTTCTTAGCCAACGCAATCAAAAGATACAGCCGTTTATGCAGCAAATTTAACACAACTCGCAAGAAAATCAAAACCTACAGGGTACTTTCCGTGAACTCAGAATCTTGAAATTTGGTACGAAGCAATGTCTTATAGCACAGATAAAGGAAAAATTACGAAAACAGTATATTTTTAGTAACATCATTTAAAAAAAAGTTTTATTAATTGAAAAGTTACTACCCCTTTCCTCATGAACGCGTTTAGTTATTAAATTGAAATACAAATCAAACACTCGGGTCTATAATACTTTTAAGCTGTCACAAAATCAAACTCCTAGCTAAATGCAATCAAAAGATACAGCAATTTTACCATATTTTCAAACTCGCAACAACTCGCAAGGGAATCAAAACAAAACACACATATATTATAAAGGAAAAATTGCAAAAACAATCAATTTTTGTTACATTATATATAAATAATATTTGATATAATTTTAAAGTTACTGTCCCTTTCCTCATGAACCCGTAAAGGTAGGAAATTGAAATTCATATCAAATGCTCAAGTCAAAGCTAAAGGGTGATTACAGTAGATCTTTTTTTTTGGTATTGGGTTGTGGTTGGTATTAAGAATGGCTGTTAAATCGCCCAGTAGAGTGGGTTATAGGGAGGAATAGGAGGCGGAGGTATGGGAGTAGAGCACGCCTTACCTTGATAAAATAGCGGCTTGTCGGCGTCTTCCGAGAGTCGGGCCACAAGCTGATCACTCCACCTGGATCCAGCCCGAAGCTGCACGGATCACTCCACTACACCCGCGGGCGGTTTAGTTCTCGTTTATGGTTTAAAATAGCGTTAAAATATTGCGGTGCTGCATGTATTCGTCGCGGCGCGGAGCTGCACCAGGACGCAGCCGGTCAGCGGGACGGTTTGTTTTTCGACTTCGTCGCAGCGTCATTGAATTCTGCGACCAATTAGAGCGAGGCGTGCCTTTGGGAGGGAATGGGATAGAAAGGGATAAAAGATCGCTCGTTCGACACTGCGGTATGCAAAAGATTTTATTAGCTAGGTGTTAACATAATTAACTAGCAATAGAAAAGATAGATGGACTACTACCATATCCCCCCGGCCCTAAAGGTATGACGTCGCTGTGACGTCGCGCTCACACCTCCAACTCATGTCATCGCCGCCCCGGGCTTCGCGCCTCCTAAAAATACGGAGGCGCTGGGACATCGGCCCGTTTCTTTGCTGCATTCGACTGGACATCGGCCCGAAAAGCTGAGTACACCAGCGGCTTTTCCAGGACGACCATCGGAAGCGGACCCTCAACAAATTCCTTACCATCACCGAATCACGCAACCCTGTTTATATCTTTTCGATTAACATTTTTTTTAGTAATGTTTTCGTAAGTAAAATGCTTTGCTAAATGATGTTAGATTTACTTGACGAATTAAATTAATTTTTATTGTCAGGGTACAGTGTCATTAACAACAGTGTAAGACGCATATGTATGCGAAGTTATAATTACCTACATAATTGTTTGTGAAGGCCAACAATAGTGCTATTGTTTCCGAGTTGGAGTTCACAAGATAACGCATTGTGTTGTGTTAACGATTCATATAAACATGCTAACATAAAGCATGAATAGTTATTACTGTTATAAATTAGCACCGAAATTTATTAAATGTAAAATAGTGGCAAAAAAATCTCCCCTTGTGTATAAACTGTCGGATATGTTTGGAAAACTTCTTGGTGATTTCCATATAAAAGATCTTAAATTAACTCACTACAAAGTTTAAGAATGTAATGATTAATGCTCATCACTAATGATCTAATCACTAAAATAACTTAACACTTTGTTACAAATAGTATAAAAATCTTTAATTCCTAATTACAGCTAAATCATGTACCCAATTATCTTGTTACATATAGCTTTAGTAATGACTGATCGAAATATAATAAAATATTTTTTTTCCCTTATGGCTCAGTGGCTAAAAGGTTGTTGTCGGATCGGTCTATGGTTCGATTCTCGCTTGTGTTTTTTGTGTTTTTTAACTATGTTAGTGTATACTATATCATCGACCGTCTCCTTCGATGATGTATTATTCAGTACATCTTACTCCGATTTTTTTTGTGTTTTTTTAACAATGGTAGTGTGTACTATATCATCGACTGTCTCCTACGATGATGTATTATTCATTACATCTTACTACGAATTGTGCATTTGCCGTTAATTAATTTGTAGCATGTTCAGAAACTAGATAATGACTTACGGCAATGGAATGCGGTCAGCGCCATGCGCGCAGTGATGACTCACGTGTTCACCGGCTCAAACTTTCGATCGCCGTAATCATTGTTATTCCATTTTAAATGAATACAATTTGTCCTTGCAATATTGCATCGACCTTGTAAATGAGCAATTTGTTTGTAATATTGCCAACTGATCGTAATATTGTTAGTATCGTAATATCGTAAGATCGTAATATTAGTTTACGACTTATACATTTTCAATTTAATTTCACTTATCGAGCCCGTATCACGTATAATACCTCTTCGCGCGTCGTGTAATATAATGAATGCGACTCGCATCGTGAATGAATGTTGGCTTGTTCATGCGTATGATTGTGTGTAGGCCTTTTGAATGTGATGAATTTCAGGTAATAGGAACGTTCAATGCTTGGTGAAGAATGAATGGCCGAGGGTTATACTTGGGTTTTTCTTTTCTTCCAGGGTTAGTAGTTGCTTGTGCTTAGCTTACTGAAACCACCACTCATCTGTTTCAGGGTCCCGGAATGCTGTTGCCACCTACCAGCCACAGAATTTTCCCGGATGGAAAATTCTGGCCTAATGGGGGGAGTGTGTGACGTCGCTGTGACGTCGCGCTCACACCTCCCACTCATGTCATCGCCGCCCCGGGCTTCGCGCCTCCTATAAATATGGAGGCGCTGAGACATCGGCCCTTTTCTTTGCTGCATTCGACTGGACATCGGCCCGAAAAGCTAAGTACACCAGCGGCTTTTCCTGGACGACCATCGGAAGCGGACCCTCAACAAATTCCTAACCATCGCCGAATCACGCGACCCTGTTTATATCTTATCGAATAACATTTTTTTTAGTAATTTTTTCGTAAGTAAAACGCTTTGCTAAATGATGTTAGATTTACTTGACGAATTAAATTAATTTTTATTGTAACATTTAACCACGTTTCTCATTTAAACACCCCCTAAGTAGGGAAAACTTTACAGTTGCTTTTAAAAAAAAAATTGAACTTAGCTATGTTGAATGTACTACCGCATAACCCATCAATAGGCTAAGACAGCGATATGATATATAAATTAATCTAAATTATCTTCAACGAAACAATTATAACGAAAACTACAAACTAAATACTTAAACTAAGAGGTGGATCTAACTTCAGGCTAGATCTCACTGAGTTGGAAGCGGACAGAGACGTACAACAGGGCGCAGGTAGCTCCCCTTCGCGGTTTTCACGGTAAAAACGCGGGTTGTACCGTCTTTGGAAGTATGCAGTTTCTCCACGATGGCTAATGGCCATGAAAGCGGCGGAGCATTATCATGTATTATGACGACCAACGTACTCTCCTGTATAGGGGATGCAGGACTATTCCATTTGGATCTAGCCTGAAGCTGGTGGAGATATTCCGCACGCCAGCGCCGCCAGAACGACTGCACGAGTTTATTCAGCAGAGTATGTCTCTGGAGCAAGCTTGAAGAGTCTGTTTCAGGAGCCGGAAATGACGATAATGGCACTGTGTTCAGAAAATGTGCAGGGCTTAACGCAGATGGTTCTGCAGGGTCACTACTCAATGCCGTGAGCGGACGCGAGTTGATCAGCGCCTCGACTTGTGCAAGGACAGTTAAAAGCTCTTCGTAAGAGAGGATCTGTTGACCTATAACTTTAAAGAGATGCGTTTTAATTACTTTGACCATGCTTTCCCAACATCCACCGAAATGTGGTGATGCTGGCGAAATAAACTTCCAGTCAATATGATTTATGGAAAGTTCTTCCTGAAGACAAGTACGATATTCTTTCCTGAGAAACTTATAAAAGTCGCGTAAATAAGAGCTTGCGCCCACGAAACAAGTGCCGTTATCCGTGAACAAACACTGTATAGGGCCGCGTCGTGAAAGAAATCGTTTAAGGGCGTCCAGGAATGACACCGTGCTTAAATTCGTCGCAACTTCAATGTGCGTAGCGTGCGTCGTTAAGCATGTAAAAATACATAGCCAAGCTTTACGGTTTTTAACACCTCAACCATGCACTGGCGTATACTGCAGTGGTCCTGCGTAATCACAACCGGTATGTGTAAACGCTTTATCAACCTGATTGACGCGCTGGCTAGGAAGATCTGCCATGGGAGGGAAAATCGGACGCGGACGAAATTTGAAACAGACGTTACATTTATGTATTCTGTGACGAATTATTCGTCGAGCAGCTAAAACCCAATATTTATGCCTAAGTAAGGACATAAGCAACTCTGGACCAGCATGAAGATGTTTCTTGTGATAAAAATCAACAAGAAGGTCGACAACATGATCATGACGCGGTAGAATGCAAGGATGCTTGTAGTTATAAGGTTCGTCCGAATTTGACAGACGACCACCAACGCGTATGACGCCGTGCTCATCGAGAAACGGCTTGAGCCTAAGAATAGCAGGAGAACAAGGTACATTATTTTTCAAATTTTGAATGTCGTTACTAAAATGAACAGCCTGTACAGCTCGTAGTAACTTATATTCTGCAGATTCAAGGTCAGTACTTGAAACAAAAGTCCCATTAGGTAGGTGCCTAAGAAACCTACAGACATAAACGATGGCACGGAGTAACTTAGACCACGATGACATGCGTAGTGCGAGTGCATAGATCGGAGATTCAGAAACCTCAACAATCACGGGATGTGAAACAGACTTCCGTTCGGGTACATCCTCGTCCTCTGCACTGTGGTCAAAGGGTTGCATGGGCCTCTCTGACGGATCATGGGAAATCCAAGAAGTTCCACGATGCCACAATGGATGATGCAGAAGATTAAGTGGAGTAACACCACGAGACAGGCAATCAGCGGGGTTCTCAGTACCCGCGACGTGATTGAAACAAGTAGCAGGAACAAGTTCAATTAATTTACTAACGCGGTTGGCGACAAAAGTCTGCCAGCGGTGAAGAGAAGAATAAATCCAAGCGAGCACTACTTTGGAGTCAGAAAACGCGTATATTTTATTGATAGGGTAGTGGGGCAAAACTGTGTCTTGAACCTTGCGGAGCAACTGAGACAGCAGAAGGGCCGCGTACAACTCCAGTCTCGCAAACGAAATTGTTTTAATAGGCGAGACCTTGGACTTGGCACAAACTAACTGCACCGAGTAGTAGCGAAACCTATTAAGTTGATGGTACATCCATCTACCAACCCAAGATGACGCGGAGTAGTAATTTGATTGAGCACGGTAAGCTCAATACAAAACTGGCCCCAAGCGGAGACAATATGGTCAGGAGGTGTTTCATCCCACTCACACTTTGATAGCCAAAGTTCTTTGATCAAGAGCTTGGCGTACAAAATTGTGGGAGCAACAAAACCCATTATGTCCCATAGTCGAGCGACTATGGACAGCATAGTGCGTTTGGTGCACTTATCATCTGGCGGTGAGACGTCAAACCGAAAACTATCACAGGATTTGTCCCAGCGTAAACTGAGAACTTTATGCGGTACAGACTTCTCAAACTCAATGTCTGGAGAAGCTTTATGAGAATCAGGTATGCGTGCGAGAACCTCCTTAGAGTTGCTTGTCCATTTGACAAGATCAAACTGGCCTCGCTTGAAAAACTGAATAAGCTCTTCACAAAGCGAAATTGCTAGCGGAACGGATATGACACTACAGGCAATGTCATCCATATACAAAGCGGAAGTAGCAACAGCTGTTGCGGCGGGAAAGTGATCGCCTTCATCAGTGATCAACTGGCGAACAACTCGCAACGCGTGATATGGGCTAGACTTGAGTCCAAAACAAACACGATTGAACTGATACACGGATAAAGATTCCTTATTGTCAAAACGATAAAAAATCCGTTGAAATCTACGGTCAGATTCGCAAACGCCGATACTGAGAAACATTTGGCGGCAATCAGCTGACAGAGCGATTTGGAAAAGACAAAACTTTATTATGATGTTAAATAAATCACCCTGTAGATTAGGGCCGGCAGCAAAATGTCATTAATCGACTGACCCGATGTAGTCCTACAACTAGCATCTAAATCCACACGAAGTTTAGTAGAGGTTTTATCTTCGCGAACTACGCTGTGATGCGGGATATAATATGAGGGAAGAGAATTGCCTTCGTTGTTTAAAACTACTCTCAAAAACCTTTATTTAGGTAGTCACGAATGACGTCATTATAGGCGCCGCGTAACTTAAGTGATGCATCAAGTTTACGTTCTAAACAATGAAAACGTCTAAGCGCAGCAGCGTACAAGTCGCCTAACGAATAAGGGTCACCGTAGAATGGCAACGCCATAACGTATCTGCCACTGTCGTCACGCACAGTGGTAGCGCGGAAATGTACTTCACACTCGAGATCCTTACGGCTCATCGAGGGCGGGGCGGTAATCTCTTCGAGCTCCAAAAATCGCTTGAGGAGAGAATCAATATTATTTTCTTGAAGAACAGAACAACAACAAGACGTAATATAATGAGAAGTATGTAACGTAGGTACGGTACCCATAATCACATACCCAAATACCGTCTCAATAGCGGGCGGTAAATTATGTTGCTCACTA
The DNA here is from genome assembly GCA_944739405.2 of Euclidia mi. NCBI lineage: Eukaryota > Metazoa > Arthropoda > Insecta > Lepidoptera > Erebidae > Euclidia > Euclidia mi. The sequence continues at coordinate 50,361,051 of OX123194.2, read as the reverse complement.
CGTACAACTTTAGGTAGTAACAAGTGCGGAAATATTGAAGCTCCGATCAAAACATCAATGTCTGCCGGATTCGCAAATTCCGCGTCTGCTAGCGGTAATGTCTCGAGATGTGTGAGAAGTGATACGTCCACATTAGCGTTCGGCAATATGTCCGTAATACGCTCCAAGATAAGCGAAGAAATGTTAAAATTAAAATTCCTATCAAAACGCGAATGTATTTTAATATCTACGGAACCCTTGCAACGTTTTTCTGACCCCCCGATCCCCTTGACTACTAATTTAGTATTTTTAAAGTTATCCCACAGTCTGAGGCATCTGAATCAATCAGAAGTAATAAAGTTCCTTTGTGAGGCGCTATCGAGTAAACAACGAACTATGTGCGGTTCGTTATTAATATCATAAACGATAACTTGCGCTGTTGCTAATAGAACCGTTTTGGACGTCGTACACTGCGGTTTAGCATCGCACTGAGCATGACAAGCGCGCGAGGATTGTCCGCATGTGTGCGCCGCCAGCGCAATGGACGTCGTACACAACGATACTTCGCACTGAGACGCGGAGGGGGAAGCCACCGTGGCGACGTCAGCGCGCTAGAAATCGGGTCAAGGTTACCGGATTGGCCCGACAACGGATAACTTTTATCAAAATGTAATAATGAGTGATGTCGTTGATTACATGAACGACACTTCGTCTTACTAGAACAATCACTCGTTTTATATTAATAATATATAATACTTAAACAATTAACGCAAGCTTTGTTTTCTTTTACACATTTGAAACGAGCAGTCGGATTTAAATTATTAAAGGCGGGACATTTATAGAAATGGTCATGTACTATATAACTGCACAGACACTTCTGTGAATTATTATTATTAGATTCCGAGCATACTACGTAAGATTGCGGATTAGGGACCGAGTTATTATTGCTATTTCGCAATTTATTCGACCTTTGATTCCTATTATTATTATTAGACGAGCTAGATGAACTAGACTGCGTATTATGAAATATTTGACACTGATCTTTGGTGAAAGAAATAAAACTATCTAGTGTAGGTATTTTATGATTACGTTCCGTCATCTCGAAAGCACGAATTGTTTCAGTGTCAAACTTTTTTAAAGCGAGTTGAGGAAACATAAAGTCGGAAAGATCTTTTAATTGTAAGTATTTAAGGGAACTAACTGCGGTAACAAAGTTGTCTATAAACAGCTGGAAATTCGAAACAGATGCGGCACCGGACAGTTTAAGATTTAAAGCTTGATCAAAGTAAGTACACGCTAGAACACGAGTATCTTGATACCTATCAAGTAGTGACTGGAATATGACCTGATAGTTCTCAGCACTGGGTGTGACACCTGCGAATACGGACTTCGCCTTCGGTGACAGTTTACCTATTAAATAGTACAACCTATCAGCATCTGTCAGAGAGCCATTATCGTGCACTGTAGACTTAAAACTCGCGTAGAATAACGGCCAATTTCGTATATCTCCATCAAATAACATAAGCTCAGTTGGCGGTAATCTCGGCGCTCGAACCACCGGTGAGGCAGAAACGGGCTGCACGGAACACCTACCCTCCAATTGTTTGACGACCAGTTGGCGCAGCGGGAGTGTAAGCCACTGCTACGCCGAAGGTCGCGGGTTCGGTTCCCGCTCAAGTCAAACATTTGTGTGCATGAACATGGATGTTTGTCTTGTTCTGGGTGTTTCTATGTATAGTTTGTATGTATTTACAAAAAAAAAGTATATAAGTATGTTTATCCATTATCTAGTACCCATAGTACAAGCTCTGCTTAGTTTGGGACTAGATGGTGATGTGTGTATGTGGTAGAATATTATATTATATATTATATTATTATAATTGTGATTGTATGCGCTTGATGATAATTCGGCTGTTCATCAGGATTCATAGAAAGCAATCTTGCGTTATAATCGTCTAACAACTTATGAAAATCTGTTCGAATACTATCTACTGTCATAAAATAACTAAGAAATGATTCCCTATTAATATCGGATGTAGCGGAAGTTTTTGAGCGCTCGTAAATGTTTCGAATACGCTCAAATAAAATATTACGTTTATTTTCCAAGATTGTCAGCTCTTTTTCTTCCGATATGCATGGCTTCTTTTTTTGCGCCATGTTTACGTATGTATAAGCTAATGAGACCGAATCAAAATTAGAATACCTTAAGTACCTATTATTTTACCTAAGTAGGTGTTTATGCGGTAGTCATTCGTAAGTAGGCAACAACTTTAAGGCAGTGGGATTAAAAGGTGCTTGAAATATGGAATTTACAAGACAACTATGATAGTTCCAGTAATAATAATTGGGTTAGTAGGTAGCTACATAAAAGTATATTACCTACGGAAGCGTGCGAAAATAAACACGTAATGGGTATGTAAATGGACTAGGAGTATAGCTAGGTGCTATAACTACCTAGGTAGGTACTTCTAGAAGATACCTACGCGAGATAAACGAGAGGTTACGTATAAACGTAAATGAATCCGGCTTTGTACGGACCAAAAAATGGTTCAGCGTTGCACCGAAAGTATGTACTAGGTGATTTGGTGATATGGAAAAATTATTAATATAGTGGACTGTATTAAGAATGGCTGTTAAATCGCCCAGTAGAGTGGGTTATAGGGAGGAATAGGAGGCGGAGGTATGGGAGCAGAGCACGCCTTACCTTGATAAAATGGCGGCTTCTCGGCGTCTTCCGAGAGTCAGGCCACAAGCTGATCACTCCACCTGGATCCAGCCCGAAGCTGCACGGATCATTCCACTACACCCGCGGGTAGTTTAGTTCTCGTTTATAGTATAAAATAGTGGTAAAATATTGCGGTGCTGCATGTATTCGTCGCGGCGCAGAGCTGCACCAGGACGCAACCGGTCAGCGGGTCGGTTGATTTTCGACTTCGTCGCAGCGTCATTGAATTCTGCGACCAATTAGAGCGAGGCGTGCCTTTGGGAGGGAATGGGATTGAAAGGGATAAAAGGTCGCTCGTTTGATACTGCGGTATGCAAAGGAATTTATTAGCTAGGTGTTAACATAATTAACTAGCAATAGAAAAGATAGATGGCGCTACCAGGTTGGAAAATCCTCATGAAGTCCCTCCGCCCTGGGGGAAGGGCGAAGGGGACTGTCAGACTCTTACTGACTAAAAATCAAGCCGTGTTCCTCATGTACCCGTGTGTTGGAGGGTCGGGAATCACCGAAGCATTCCTCGCTACCCCCCGACGGGTTTTGCCCGCCTGAAGGCGGGCCCCGACCAAAACCCCCTTGGCAGCGGATGAAGGTGTTGGGCTCCACCGTCAAAACACCCAGCGGCCACAGAGGATAGGGAGGACGGCAACCTAACAACATCACATCTCCTCTTCCTCTGCGGCCCCACCGTGACGCAACAAACAGAACTGTACCCCCGCACCCGTACCTTTGGATGCATCCTGCGCAGGCTCCTCCAGGCCCATGCTTACCGTCCCTTCCCGGGATCTCTCTTAGCTTCACCGCGGGTGTCCAAGCCACGGTTACTGAGCCCCCCCACCACGACAAAGTGGAGATTGCACGGGGAGGATTCCAGTTGATCTAGAATCTTGAAATTTTGCATAAAACAACGTTTTATAGCACATAATAAATGTCCGAAAACCTAGTTAAATCACATATCTTTTAAATAATTATATATATCTACAGGTTTGTACGGAACCCTCGGTGCGCGAGTCCGACTAGCACTTTACCGGTTTATTTATTTCTACAAATGCTCGTCAAAACTAAACATGCACTTCGAATAAAATCCTAATTTTCAGGAACAACACATAGAAGGCATCACAATTATTATTCTGGTATCCTAAAGAAGCAAAACTATCATCAAAGCTATTTTAAAGAGAGATTTTCGACCACGAAAGCATTAATACCATAGGATTGTGTGAACTCATCTTTAAGAAGTGTGACAGCTTTCCGTCTCAAGAAAGTGCGTATAAATCAATGTACAGAAACCGCTATGTGAGATCCTTTCGGCTCACCAAAATCCGTCAATTCAACATAAAAGTATCAAAGTTACTATTATGGCGTCGCTATAAGTATCGTTATAAAAATCTTGAGCAAAAGCACATAATGTTTTCGCGATATTGTGCCAGCGGTTCTCTTGTGTTTTTGAAGTAGGTCCGTGTGTTGTTAGCGAGATTCCAATTTGTTTGAACGATACCAACATTTCAAGAGCATTAAAAGGAATCCTGTTGAAATTAAACTACAGTTTACGAATTTTATCGCGTTAAATTGGTTTCACTAGTTATTACATTTAAACCGAATGATCTAGAAACTACATTTTTATTACTAGCCGACGTTTCGAATTCTTTACAGGATTCATGTTCATGGCAGACTGAGGTGATTTTTGTCTTAATTTCTTGAATGTATAAGTTATCTCAAAGTATTGGTGTTACTATTTACGCAGAATGAGCTCACATTGTCCTCAGGTCTTCTGGTGACTTTGTCCTTCTTGGGTTTCATTACCCTTATGACAGGGTCCCAAGCTGGAGGAACATCCTAACCGTCTTCCCTATTGAAATTAGGGTGACTTTTAATTTCAATAGCCTCACGTATCATCCTTGGAAGAAGACGGTGTTCTTTTGCAAGTATCTGTGGTTCATCAAATCGCAGGTAGTGATTGGGTCCTTGTTCCACATGTTCACACACAGCAGACTTTGTGGAGCGTTTATGTTTTATGTCAGCTATATGTTCTTTGAATTGGATGCCTATGCTTCTCTTGGTTTGTCCAATGTTCCATACGGTTTAAACGTAATAACTAGTGAAACCAATATAACGCGATAAAATTTGTAAACTGTAGTTTAATTTCAATGTGTAACATTCGCGTAAATCCAAGAAAATACTAAGGAATCCTGTTTAAGGGAATTACGTTAGGAAGTCCAGCTGCTTTGTGTATAGATGATAAAGACACGTGTTTAGCTTATTTTCATGGATAGCTAAATGGACCTATGTATACTGTTGACCTATGTACTTGTTGGAACACGCATAATTGACTTTTTCAGTATATTAGTACTTGCTTTTACGATAAGAAGGTACGGGCAAAGCTTTTTAAAGGAAAGGTTATTATTATCGTCGTGACTTATTTGGACAAAAATAGTCCATGTGCTATTCTGTGGCAAAAGGTTACTACAAAGTTTCATTGAAATCCTTTCAATACTATGTATTTGCGTGCAAGAGTAACAAACAAACATCCATCCATCAGTCCATCCTCTCGAATTTTCACGGTTACATTTATAGTCGATATAATTTAATAGATTATATTAATAAGATTTGAGCTCCGTAACTATACTATATTCACGGTACAGAAATTGCCAGATGAATTGCCAATTGAGACTTTATGATTTTTTGAGCGTCTTGTGACTGCACACAAACGATAATCCTTTTTTGTATGAGTTCAGTAATTAGGGTCACAAATTTTAATATTTTTTTTAAATATTGGAATGCCTATTTTTATTTAATTACCTACGAAATCAATAGCATAGGTTTTTAGAAATAATTTTACATTATGAGTAACGTCCTAATTAAATAGGAATCATCTGATTCTTTTTATGGTAAAAAAAGAATTTAAAATATATCCCTGTTCATTATAGCTTAAATTCTTATCACTAAATGCCGACCCTTCCAATGCAACTATTTTAATTAATTTTCTCTTGCAACAACGTTATAATTCTATGACATACAAGTATAATTTTGCGTTCTCAATTATATTACTTGGTACCATGACACGCTATGCGACGGAAGAGCTGTGTGTCATCCCGAAGCATACCAAATGATCTTGTGTCGACCCACGTCGCGAATTATACAAACAGACAAGTCAAAGTACGCTCGTCTCAGGCACTCACACCACCACAACAATCTAGATTCAATCTTATTTCTATTGTTTACGACTCACATTCCTTAAACGACATAAAGAAAGCGGCATATCATGGCGTCAAGGCAGCGATAGCCGAGTGGAGATACCAACAGTCCCATGCCTCGGAGAGCACGTTAAGCCGTCGGTCCCGGCTACCATGAAAATCTTTGACAGTCGTTACAGGGCGTCAGTACCTTCTTAATCAACTGAAACTAGTCTAAAGCATGGAATATCGCCATCCCTTCGGGTTGCGGAGGTCAGACAGGCAGTCGCCCTGTGGAAAAGCTAATATTCAGCCAAATCCGGTTAGACTAGTAAGCGGACCCCAGATTGAAACTGGGATAACGCTAAGAAGATGATGATATCGTGGCGTCACTGCCGTGTCCTGTCATTCCACGGCAAACATGCTGCGATGTCAGACGGCAACTGGACACTTCGGTCTGTCAGTGTTGAAATAAAAATAAAGGCGTATATTTTTAGTATAAACTGACCAAACACTGAGCAGATTAAAAAACTATAGTTCTGCCTACCCTGAATATTTGATAGCTTCATTGCATTTGTGGCCATCTAAGCTCTCCAAACTTGCCGTTACTTTAGATCCTGTAAGTGGACAAGTAAAGTAGAGATTAAACCTCATCTATAAATTATGAAATTCTTGCGAAACAAAATGAATAAGATTTTCCTGGATGGTAGGATAGAAGGATACTCGGTTTTACTGGGTTACTGAGTACTGGCAGAGTGACGAGGTACTTGTTCAGACTGACGACGTGACGAGTATAATAAAACTATTCTTGAAGATCGGTATCGGTAAGTGGTAATAATTTATTTACAAATAGTGGCAAGCTATATACAAAAATTTACATTCAGAGAGGTTACTGGTGGCGATGAGCTCAATATCGATATTGACCAATAAAAGGAGACTTACAACTAACGGTTCTCACATGACTACAAGTTATAATAACTAGCTATAAACACAATTTGACTTACATCGGTCAACTCACTCTAACTAGCGCTCTGTCCTTCACGCACACTTTATAATAAAGTGGCACACTGAACAAAACTCGGTGGCCGCGATATTCGTCGCCAGTCAGATGTAATGCGTTGGCGAGGCAGGTGGACGGCGCTCGCGCTCGCGTATGCGACGCGACGAAGCGTTTTCAGCACTTATCAGTTATCAGCTATCACACTTATCTGTTGATTACACTGCGTAGGGTTGTGCGTACTGTGCAAGTAGGTATGTGCACGTAGTACGCCACATTATCCCCCCTCAAGCGAAGCGTAGGTTCTGTTTCACCTTCCGACCGGATCTGGTGACGTATGTGCTCCGTGCTTGAGGTGCCGATGTCTCTGCTTCGTCCGGTGTCATGTTCGAAGCCTGTGCGGATGAAGTGCTTGCTTGAATTCCTCTGCTGTCTGAAACTTCGCCGCTGTCGTTGCATAGATGAGCTGGCTTCAGTCTATCTATAGACACAACTGAAGTGCGAAGTGGAAGTTGTAACGTAAAATGTTTGCCGTCTGCGCTGCGCTGTAGTACTTGATAAGGCCCATCATAAGGTGAAATGAGCGGTTTTCTTGCTGTATCATTGCGCACAAACACATGCGAACACGTAGCGAGATCTTTGTAGACGAATGTGTTTGTCTGTGAACGATGCGATGTCTTTTTCGGGGTGAGCGAGTTCATTGTATCCATCAGCTGACGAACGAATACTGCGTCTTCAATGTTCGGCTTTGTAGGCACGAAAAAATCAGATGGTACTCGTAGCGGTGATCTGTATGTCATCAAGGCTGGGCTGACATTTGTATCTTCACGCAGGACTGTACGGAGACCTAGTAGCACAGTAGATAGTTCTTCACTCCATCTATTGCCGGCCACTCTAGCCATCAATGCAGCTTTCAGTGTTCGGTGCCATCGTTCTTCTTGTCCGTTTGCTTGCGGGTTGAATGCAGTTGTACGTATGCGAGTGACGCCGAGTCTCTTCATAAGCGCGTTGAACAGTGAAGACTCGAACTGTCTACCTTGATCCGTAGTCAGTCGTAGAGGGCACCCAAATCTTGATATCCATCCATCGTTCACTGCCTTCGCTACTGTTTCTGCAGTGATATCACGTGTAGGTACTACTTCAGGCCATTTGGTACATCTGTCAATCATCGTCACTATGTAAGTATACTCGTTAGACGGTACGAGTGATCCAACTATGTCGACATGTAGATGTTCAAAACGTGATGATTGTTCGAACTCGCCGAGCGGGCTGATAACGTGCCTTTGAATTTTCGCGCGCTGACAGTCGATGCACGCTCGCGCCCAATCAGCGACGTCCTTGTTTATCGCCGGCCAAAAGAATTTGCTTGACATATTTTTCCTTGCTGTTCCTACTCCGGCATGACATAAGTCGTGTTGAGCCTTGAATGCTAAGACACGATACGTCTCTGGTAGGTATGGTCGTATGTTATCAGTCGATGTTTCGCACCAAATCGGTCGTTGAACTTCGGGTAGGTTAATTTTAGTAAACTTAAGGTTGGGTTGTTTCATACAGGATTGTAGCTCTGTGTCGATCTCCTGTTCTTCTGCTAATTTGTTGTAATCTATCGTTGAATGTAATACGTCGATCTCCGCTATACGTGATAAGGCGTCCGCGGCTTCATTCTTATCACCGTGTATGTACTTGATTTTATTGCAGAATTGACTTATGTAGTGAAGCTGGCGTTCTCTCCTCGGTGTATCACTGCTACTTGGTGTTCTAGTCAGTGCGTATGTAAGCGGTTTGTGGTCTGTACATATGGTGAGTTCATTGCCCTCTATGAGTCGGCGTAGGCTTTTAACAGCTGTGTACATTGCTAATAGTTCGCGATAGTACACACTGTATCTTCGTTGCGACTCACTCATTGCTTTTGAATAGAAGGCAAGAGGTTTCCACGTGTCGTCGATCTTTTGTTGCAGCATTGCGCCGAGACTTGTATCAGACGCATCGGTGAGTAGACATAAGGTAGCGGACGGAATCGGGTGAGACAGAATAGTAGCGTCGAGTATGCTTTGGCGGCAATGTTCGAAAGCTTTCTCTGAGTCGGGTGTCCATTCTATAGGCGACTTGTCGTTTTTCTTGCTGTTGTGTAGATATTTGTTGAATAGGTATTGATGATCGGCTTGATGAGGTAGGCAGTTGCGGTAGAAGTTGATCATATCTAAGAATCTTCTAAGTTCTTGTACTGTGGTAAGTTTAGTAGTAGGTAATTGAGTATGGCTTGAATGCGTTCTTCCGAGGGTTTGATTCCTTTGGGTGTAACTTCGTAGCCAAGAAATTGTATTTTATCCTTGCCGAATTCGCATTTGTCGATGTTTAGCGTTACTCCGTAGTTGTTGAGTCGCTCGAGTACTTGATGTAGATGGCGCTCGTGTTCCAATGGCGTTGCTGAATGGATAAGTAGATGGTCGACGAAACAGAATACGATGTCATCTAGCCCGCGTAAAACTTCATTCATAAAGCGTTGAAACGTTTGGCCTGAGTTGCGTAAGCCAAACGTCATGCAGTTGAATTCGAAGAGACCGAAGGGCGTTGTTATAGCTGTCTTCGGTGCGTCTTCCGTTTGTATAAGTATACTGAAGTAGGCCATCTTCATGTCTAACTTTGAAAATATTTTCTTCCCATGTAGTTGGTATGTAAAATCTTGAATTCTAGGTATGGGGTACCGATCGGGAATAGTCACGGCGTTAAGTCTGCGGTAGTCGCCACACACACGTAGCGATCCATCCTTTTTCTTGACGACATGTAGTGGGCTTGCCCAGGGACTGTTTGAAGGCTTGCAGATACCCATTTCCATCATTTTCTCGAACTCCAACTTTGCCGCTTTGAACTTGTCGGGTGGCAGTGGGCGTGGCCTCGAGTAGATTGGTTGGCCGGTCGTTTCAATGCGATGCGTTACGTCGTGCTTGGCGGGAACTTTGAGTGACATGAGTCGTAGTACATCTGGGTATTTCTTGAGTATGTTTTGATAAGGCAAGCGTGATTGTGGCTTATCATGTAGACGGCTTCTTCGCTACTCTGCACTGTGATGGCGTTAACATGGAGGTCGGTGACACGATCGATGAGTTTTCTTTGGTGAAGGTCGACTAGTAGCTTGTGTTTTGATAAGAAATCTGCGACCAGGATGGAAGTCTTGACGTCGGCAACAATAAATGTCCATTTGTAACTTCTACGTAAACCTAGGTTGAGCTCGAGTGTACGCTCTCCGTAGGTATGTATTTCTGTGCCGTTCGCAGCGAATAGTTTGCAGGTGTTCTCGGTAGGTTTCAATTGATTCTTGCTTCTTACAGCAAGGACTGAGGTATCGGCTCCCGTGTCGACTAGAATTTTTTCTCTGTTGTTGATATCAATGACGCATAGGCGGTGGCTTGGTTGGTTAACATCGACGCCCGCCACAGTCGATGTACGTTCTAGTTTTCCCGCTTCGATTTTGAACACGGCGACTCGCAGTGACGAGCTTCATCGCCGTATCTGTAGTGGTACTTGCATAGCCAATCGGAATCGCCCGGCTTGGGCGCAGTGCGGGGTCGTGATCTTGAGCGTGACCTTGAGTTTTGACGCGGATTGTAGTTATGGTAAGTACGATGCGTAGACTGTTGCGTTCAGAGTTCGGTGATTTCAAGTGATAGTTTTTCTATCTGTCTTGATAATAGGTCGAACTGTAGACTTTCGATGGTTGTAGTGCAGCACGGCGAGTTCGATTGTGTCGGTGATACAGTGGTTGTGGTAGACACGGCGGCGACGGTAACGGGTTCGAAATGCTCGATCATTTTGTCTGCCATTGCGGATAGAACTTCTAGCGATGATTCGGTGTTTACTGAGAGCACGGCGCGTACTTGTGTGGGCAGTTGGTTGAGCCACATCACTTTTAGCGCCTCGTCGGCGAGTAACTTGCCGCTCTCATCTCGCATTTTTCGGAGTAGCTGACTTGGTTTCATGTCGCCGAGTTCTAGGCCACTGAGTAGTTTTTGCAGCTGGCGATGGTCGGATTCTTGGTATGTCGATATGAGCCTGGTTTTGAGCGCAACGTACTTCCCCGTAGCTGGTAGGTTTAGTACGATGTCTGCTATCTGCTCGCTACAGCCCAATAGCGGTACGAACAGGTTGAACTTTTGTTCCTCGCCGATCTTGCTGGCCGCGACGGCGGCTTCAAACTGGGCGAACCATAGCCTGGGGTTCTGACGCCAGAATGGTGGAAGGCGTGCTGGCAGCAATATGGTTGCCACGTCGCTCTTTACCGTGGTTACGGCCTCGTTGTGGTCATCGATCTTCTCCATAGTGTAACGGTATGTTTCAGCTTTCGGCGTATAATTTCGGAGTCGAGGCTCACCAATTTCCTGGATGGTAGGATAGAAGGATACTTGGTTTTACTGGGTTACTGAGTACTGGCAGAGTGTTGACGTACTTGTTCAGACTGACGACGTGACGAGTATAATAAAACTATTCTTGAAGATCGGTATCGGTAAGTGGTAATAATTTATTTACAAATAGTGGCAAGCTATATACAAAAATTTACATTCAGAGAGGTTACTGGTGGCGATGAGCTCAATATCGGTATTGACCAATAAAAGGAGACTTACAACTAACGGTTCTTACATGACTACATATTATAACTAGCTATAAACACAATTTGATTTACATCGGTCAACTCACTCTAACTAGCGCTCTGTCCTTCACGCACACTTTATAATGAAGTGGCACACTGCCGCGATATTCGTCGCCAGTCAGATGTAAAGCGTTGGCGAGGCAGGTGGATGGCGCTCGCGCTCGCATATGCGATGCGACGAAGCGTTATCAGCTCTTATCAGTTATCAGCTATCACACTTATCTGTTGATTACGCTGCGTAGGGTTGTGCGACTGTGCAAGTAGGTATGTGCACGTTACTACGTGCACGCCACAAGATTATACTCAAATACTAAACAAAGCTCAACATTTAACTCTTGAGAGATAGCATTTATCTTCATCCAAAAGTAATTTTGCAAATGAATTTCCTTGTATTCCTATAATGTAATAGGTACCAAGAAAAAGCGCTAAGTTAGTTGTTATGAAATAACATTTTGATCTGGTGTGACTAACGTTTAGTAGTTGTATTTTCCTTTATTTTGTCTCTGAATTGTTAAAGCGTTTTTCGTGTTCCGAGTAAAAGTTTGGTTTATTGGGCGTGCCCAAGAACAGATTAATCAAATATTGGAATATCACACATCCACATGAAATTTAGCACTCTTTGGGGTAAATAGCGTAATATCCGCTTACCCTAACAATCAGACCCTGAACACTGTGGGGTCGAAGATAATTCCCAGCGAGCGCATCAAACGAAGGTTTAATATTATTCATAAAGCAGTCAGAGTACTTGGCAAAGTTAGAATAAGTTCAAGGAGTGGAATGTGTATATAACAGACACTTTCAATACATTAAGGATCACGATGTAGTCAACGACTACCAGTATTCTTTTCGTCATCTACTTTAGGTTGATGATATTCCTTATACACCATTAGGCAAAGGTCCTAGAGAGTTTTTTAAATGTTCTAGTCAAATTATAATTTGGCAGTTCAGGGTTAAGGTATCTTAACTGATAAAGCATTTTTGCTAAAATAAATTCTGATATTGTGGCATTTCTTGAATGCCTCAAGAGTCAAGCGAGATACAATATAAATTGTATTGTTCGTCGACATTGTGACTGGCACGCCATTCAATATAATATAATGAGCTGTTTGAAAAGAAATTAGCCTCTATTTGAAATAAATATATTTCAAATCTAACAAAACATACCAACAACTTGTAAGGCATCTTAGTACCCTGATAGAAAAAACAGTTTAGCATTTTATGGGACATAAATGTATATTATGTTTTTGTAGTAACAGCTTCAAATTAGGCTAATTTATATTTTAAGAGACACATTTTTCTAGAATAAACAATAAAAATTTAATTCAACCATAAATATATAAATAAATTAAAATAGTTTGACTAGCTAGTCTTGGCCCATGTCAATTATACACCTGAATTTTTACTCAGAAATTACACTATCTACTGAAAATATTGTTGCAAGCCGGGCAAAAATCTGATCAGTAAGTATTAAGTTTATTGTATTCATAGAGGTAGAAAGGATCCGGCAGAGATTTATTTTCATAATATAAATATGTACTCTTATATACAGATAATATTGTTCATTGTCTGTTTTGCACAAGATGGACCAGTATAGGGTGATTGACCTCGTTCAACCAGTAAGGCTGGTTTCAGAGTGAAGCGCGCGGCACGCGCCGTTGGCCAGCGCCTCTCAACAGCGCGTTTGGCGCGCGGACCACTGTGAAACGAGTTTGCGTTTCTCATTGCATTGTATGAAGCTTCGGCAGCGCGACCGGCGCGCGCGTCTCACACGCGGCGCGTTTGAACTGCGTGACTATGAAACGCTACTACTAATCTAGTGTAATTGTAAGCGCGCGCGTGTGGCCGGCGCCGGTCAAACGCGTGACTCTGAAACCAGCCTAACAGGATCATGAACAGAGGCCACGTACGCGTCCCGCGGGGAGTTAGAAATTAACATCGAATTCCAACGGGATCATACATGCCATAACACATTATGGTAAATTACCTATTAACACTTTATTAACACTAATTATTATATTACACACCTAATTATTAACACTTTATCTCGCCGTCAGTAAAAGTCGAAGACACAGGCTCCAACCCAATTATGAGGTGCACTCAACTTTGAGTTGTGAAGTGAAACTACGGTGAACGGTTACCCACCATGACACATAGAAAAGCTTAGCAGTTCCATGCTCAATTTTTTATGCATTTAAAATACATTGTAAACTAGTACGTTTTGACTGTTGCTATACAAATCTTGCTATTTTTGACCACGGCAAGAAATTGAGAAGCACAGTTTTAGTAATTATTATTTTATATTCAGTTTGACTAAAATCATACCTAGTAGCACCGGCATACTTCTATAATTATAAGTAATACAAGTATGAGTACCTAAATATATATCACACTTTCACTGTAGATAAAAATGAATGTCACATTTTACACGCAAATTAAATGTACTACCGTCGAAAAAGTCTCATACATGAAAAACCTATCACGCCACCAAGTTCTAACGGTACCTAGGCAAATTGAATAGGATCGCTACGTCACAGCGACAAAACGAAGGATTGGAAACAAAACTTATTTAAAAGAGTATATTCTAGTACCAAACCGTTTTAAACTATTTCACTTGATTATGCTCGTTTATCATTTATATATTTTTTTTGAACAATCATTATTTAAAAAATATTAATGTTTTTTAGCTGTATGGTTTTTGAGCTAAAACAAGATGAGATGAAACAAGGGTCTCTATTCGAAGTATGTCGATGTAAACCTTGCCTGGTCTTCGGGCGTAAAAGACCGTCCTTTGGAATAATTTGACGGCATTATGTGCTGTTATTTGAGGGTACTTCATGTTTCTAAGCGTTGTGATTCTGGAACCCAACATTAACTAAGGCCATGCTACATTGTTGCTGTAGTGAAATTTGTATTATTATGCTTATATTACAGTATATTTTTATTTGTCTAAAATTATCATGATTGTTGTAAATATTCAGGTCTAGAAATAATTTAATATTTAAGATAAAAACTATACCTACATCTATCCTACGATTAAGACAAAAAAAGTATTGTTATATTAATAAGAAAATAAACTCACAAACACTATATTTAAGAAGAACACAAAGCTCTGTCCAATGAATTCAACGATAACATCGGCAATCTACCTATGAATCTTAGAAAACCTTCAAGGAGAAAATTTGGAATTGGCGTCACAACAGATTCTTGAGTGGCGACCGCGACTCAGCAATCTTAGTGTGGCGCGCCGTGTAGTCCATGAGGCGATTATATTCCTAGAGCAGCCTACTGGGCTAGCCGAAAACTGAGCTCATTTTCGTGCCACAGGAGAGGCCCACGACCACAGTGAACTGATATAGGCTGGCTAATGATGATGATCCGTTTCATAGTCCTTAAACTCCAATAGCCGTAAATTACAAACTAAAATATGATTTATTTTACATTTCATCCACAACTACGAAGCAGTAACATAAAATTAAATAGGGGCAGCCATACACATAAATGCGAAGTTTTAATTCGTCTATTAAATTTTATGGCTATAGGTCTTCCGAAAACATTAGGAGTTTGCTCGAACACTTTCTTTTTTAGTGATTCGCCTGCGATCTATGTATTTTGAAAACAATCATGACATGATCCCATCCCTTGCGTACTAAATGGTAATATTTGCATGGGTGTAAACAATAAATATGTTGGTCTATATACCTAATGAAGTTTTTAGTAAAATTATCACAACTTAGGGTTTAAAAAATAACAAGAAATAGTCGACTAGCTGATACTCACTTTCGCAGTAAATATAATTGTGAATAAGGAATGACTATTTTCATAAGTCCTTGAACAACTACGAAACTCAGTCGTTTCGTAGCTGTTCATGCAACATCTTAAAAACTATAGAAAAAGAAAAACATTACGGACTAATATGATACTAATATTACGATCATGAACATAATAATTATACGAGCTTTACACCAAAACTTTGTGTTCAACACACATCTTCTCATATTCAAAACAATGTGTTCAGCTATACCTTCTCTTTTATAAAATGTTTAGTTTTGGTTTCACTAAGATCTTTCGTATGGCACAAAAAATGTCTACCTTATATCGGCATACTTTGGCAAGAAAAAAAGCTTAATTTGAAATTTCCTTGTGTTTTATAGGACGTGTGTGCTTAAACTTGAACACAAAACCAAAGCTAGCCTGTTCAACGTGTTGAAGTTTCTGATGGTGTCGGTATATTTTGTTTTTCTTACTTTCGAAACTTATTGCATTACCAGAGATATTAACCGCATTTAATTTTCTTTTAAGACATCATAATACTTTTTCATGTGTTGCAGTTCTTCTTAAGCCTTTCTTGTATTCGTAAATTGTCATGTTTTTCCTAAGTTTATCTTGAAAAGCTTAGTGTTTTTGTATTGATGAATAAATACTCCACATCAGATCGACGAACTTCACAGGTAAGAAGGTTAATCATGTACAAAGTTTTCCTCGTTGGTCACCGACAGTTCTCATCTCGTTAATCTTCGTCAACTAAACTGTCATCTTTATAAAGAGATACAACCTTTTTTGTATAGAACCGAGACGGGCAAAAAAGATGAAGCTCATTTTCACGCGACACGTTTGAACATCATACAACATCGACTGACCCCAGTTTTATGACGTGTAAGTTAACAGTTTATTTAGATATACGAGTGAATAAATATTGACGATGTTTGGCTGTATCCTGTAAAGTATATTCACAAATTCATAGCTGTTTGTTTGAAATAAGTTGCTTGTATAAGAATCTTAATATAATGCTTCACGTCGATTCTGTAAAATTCAAACAACAACTTGCATTTCACTTCGCTATTCGCTCTCACTTCGCATAAGGTTCAAAATGACCTTGATTGTGAGTGCGAAGTGAGCGTTGAACTGATGGGGGAATTACCTTATAGAATGCCACTTTTTACGTCATCTCATACTTTATCTGTCAAAATCTCAAGATTAATTTAGTTCAACTGGCAAACACGCTCGCAAGAGTAGCGCTAGTGTAGATTCGAATTATGAACGGAGTTTTATAATGCCAATCAAGAATCTCACAGCGGATTCAGATTCAAAGTTTAGAATGAATAATAATAAAGAAATTGCAGTAAGGAACCTCCGACGGAATGTCCGTGTGGCGACGGATTAAGAATACGGAATGTCACCACCCCATATCATCCCATGGATGTCGTAAGAGCCGACAGAGGGAGCATATTATGCAGAGAACAGCACTGTAAGAGAAGGAAAACTTGATTCAAACCCTATACCAACCCGTTTGGCCAGCGTGGTATAGTAGGCCAATTCCTCCTTTCAAAGGAGAGCCTAGTCCAGCAGTGGACTGTTAAAGGCTGATGATGATGATAAACCTCCGACTTGGCTCAACTTTGTCTAGATTTCATTACTTTTTAGAACTAAACAAGCAGCTCCATCGAGACTTGGCAATATTTTTACAGAATGTTTTTGGTGGGATTAATTTATGACCTTTTACCACTAACGTGAGTAGTCTTACAAACCAGAAATTCATTACGAATTTCATTATTTTTATGTTTAATAATTGAAAGATCATATTATTATCCCTCCCGTGAGTGTAAAACACTACTTAACACTTATAAGCATCAAAGTGTATTCAATCTAATCTGTTTAATAATGGATTCATATCTTGTCAGGAGGTGTGCCATAGGAAAGGCCTATATCCAACAGTGGACTTCACCAGATTGGAGATGGCATCTTGAATCTATCAACACATTTAATTACTGAGATATTAAAAGGAGCTAAAAAGGAGCTAATTAATAAAATGGAATAAATAGGACTTTTAAATTTTACTATATAGTTTTCTTTATATGGAAATTTTGTGCTTTTCCATGAAATCTGAGTATTTATGGTGCATACTATCAAAAACGGCTTAAACTGGATCGTCTGTCACGTACGCGAGAACTGTTTAAACATAGCGGAGATATTGATATTTGAATCCCGTGAAATAAAAAAATCTAAAAATTCATCGATTTCCATTGCATTTTTACTACAAACCTTTGTGTAGTAGTTCGGTAATAAATAATTATACTGTCTTATTGATGTAGGTATAAATTGATTACTTTCATGTAATTTGGCATGCAATGTACGTAATATTTGTTGCTGTGCTTAAAATCATCATCATCGGATGATGATCGCTGTCCCGGTTGCGTTCCAAAACCTACGCCTTGGAGTCCGGGGTCCGCTTTCCGGCTTTATCTCCTCCACTTCGCACGGTCAGGTCAGTTCAGCATCCCTGGTGGTTAGTTGATAGGCACGCATGTTATCCCTTACGACGTAAAGCCAGCATTCCTTTGGCCTTCCCCGTAAGACGTGGCCACACCAGCCGACACTTTTGCAGTTTGTCAGCAATGTCACGGACATGAAGGGTAACCTGATGCGGGAGTTCCTATGAGCAGCTACGGGGGCTGCACATGTGATTCTCTGATGCTGCCTGACAGTACGTCTAATATCACACTGAATAGGTATGAACTGAAGACGGAACCCTGGTGGACCCCGACGGTAATGGGAAAGGTTTTTGTGCCGCCAACAGCAGTCTAAACTACGGAATCGGAATTTGAGTACATGTCTCGGATGATGTCTATATAATATGCTTCTGGTACCCCTTTGGATCTTAGAGCCCTCCAGATCATCTGTCGCGGCACACAGTCGAAGGCCTTCTGCTTATCTAGAAACAAAAGATGCAGAGGCGTGTACCGCTCCATGACAATCCTGAGGGCGAAAGTTGGGTCCATTGTTCCGTGACCGTGGCGATACCCATATTGACATTACGAGAGCGTGGTCTCCTGTCGGATCCGGGAGTGGATTATTCGCTAAAAGTGCTTAAGGGTATGGGACATCACCTTACTACCGCGGTAGTTACTACACTCCTGTACCGATCCCTTGCCTTTGAAGACTGGAGTGATGATACTCAGGCTCCATTGGGATTTTTTCGGTAAGAAGTATGTGGTTAAATACATTAGTAAGGGTGCCCACTCCTCGCAGGGCCATTGCCTTCCAGGCCCATTGCCTTCCAGGCCTCAAAGGGGACTCCATCAGTTCCGACAGCTTTCCGATTCTTCATGTGGCGAAGGGCCCTCTGGACTTCTTCAGGCATTACAGTTACGTAACTATATAGTGTTTTTTGTCTCTCGGTGGAACAAGGTACTAGTGCGGGCCGTCCCTTCTGCATACTCAGCAGCTTTAGTTCGGCACCCGGATGAATCTTTTTCCAGTTTGAAACTTTAGTAGTACTGTGTATGTATACGTAATGTGCATGTGTGTGTGTGCAAATGTTTGACGGTATAGGTAGTGTTTATTTTTACCCGACTACGGTGAAGCCAAAAGGAAGGGTAATGTTTTTGGCAGTCTTTGTATGTATGTAAGTATGTAAGTATGTAAGTATGTAAGTATGTAAGTATGTAAGTATGTAAGTATGTAAGTATGTAAGTATGTAAGTATGTAAGTATGTAAGTATGTAAGTATGTAAGTATGTAAGTATGTAAGTATGTAAGTATGTAAGTATGTAAGTATGTATGTTTGTATGTTCCACCATAACGCCTAAACTACTGAACCGATTTTGATAAATGGGGTGTCAATAGATTCGTCATAATAGCCCGAGTGGGGATCCTGCCGTTTTGTCGAAAAGATTTTGACAAAATTTCATTACCCGAACAAATTTTAGCAACCTTTTTTTATACCATTGCAATATTTCACGTACGCATATTTTTATTAGGTCTATTTTTTACTTGGCAAAATATTACCAAGTACAATGTCATTATGGCATTTGGTTTGTAATCAAATGATTTATCATAGCAAACAATCTTCAGACAATAAACGTTTGGTGATATTAGTTTATTTATGGAAGTAGTTAGAGTAGGATAACTATTAATAAAATGGTAAGGTTAGGTTAGGTTAGAACTGTGACCACCAGAAACGACTTGCATTAAAATATAAAAAAGAGATTGTTTTTTGTAGGTTATCCGGATTAGTTTTTACGCTAAATCAATAATTATTATTGATTTTGCGTAAAAAGTTTTATTTCAACTGAAATATTTGACTAAATAAAAAATGTTAAAAGTACTAGTTGGTAAACAAGTTATAGTTTAAACGTTAATTTCCCAAACATTAGCTTTTCGTTACAATTTTTTGTGAATAGATTTTTTGCTAAGTAATAATTTGGCAAATGAAATTACGCGAAAAATTTTTTGGGAAGTGAAAATTTGTCAAATTCCTTTCGGTCAAACAAGGGAGACCCGCCCGAGTGACATAGGCTATATAAATTTTATCAAAATGTTCTATTACGGAATAATTACCTACTTCAGATTCCAACCTCAAAAAAACTAAACTGAGATAATCATTACGTGTTTGATATCAAATGAAAGGTATTGGTGAGCACATTACAAATATGAACATATATTATTACTGTTTTAGTATCTTTACTACTATTTTTCTGTATCTCGGCAACAGCACTTGATACTATGTGTATTTGTGTATATGGATCAATCAAAAACCAGTAGTGTGTGGGTTTCTGGTTGGTTTTTACACACATATTATTATAAAATTAATTACAATAACACTGGTTAAACCTTCTAGGAGCAGTTTGATTACATATGTACATGCCTACACGAGAGGGTAATATTTATAAAAAAGAAAATTATTTTAAAGTGATAGACATAAAAATTGTCATCCATGACCAGGTCGGTATAATCGTAGATATTGTTAGTGGAAACCTATATGACATGTATGGAGGACCATACGAAATTGATAATTTATCAATGTTGACGCTTTTGTACCTCACCAGTCTGATAGCGCGCTGATTAGTTGTTTTTTAGTTATGTTTTTTGATAGCTAAAATCGAACTGCTCTTAATCATGACGGTGTCGTATTGTAGCTAAATAGCAACCGTGATGTGATACATGGACGATTATAATATATTTTAAAAACAAAAGCGAACGAACGAAGGCTGGACATAATATATTATGTGAAACAAACTGCTGTAGAAATACTACCATGTGCTCTTGCACCGAGTTCTCTGGTATAAAATATATTATCGTCCGTTTACCGCGCGAAACTTAGCCTGTTCCTTTGCGGCAGGAATCCAGTTGCATCTGCCTAATTTGAAAGCACCGTTAGGGTGCATCGTTAATCACTCAAAGACTAGTGAGACCGGCTCCAGCACTTGAATATACCTGAACTGTTCTAAAAGCTTAATATCACTGCGCTCTTTGCTGGTGGATCGGCGATAAATGTCACATAAAGCGAGAGTTTCGGTCGTCGATTTCTAGCGATCATGTTTGATGCCTTAGGTGAAAATAATAATGAATGGGTGATACGAGGGAAAAAGGGTGGGTCAGCGTCGGGACGTGACGACCCCACCGCCCACTGGGGGAGTTATTCTGACGAGTAGATACTGGTCAAAGTATCTCCCCCAGCGCAAGCAGTCAACCGAAAGATGGCGGTCAAACCATCCGAACCTGGCGGAAGTAAATCCCAAGATGCTAGAAGGGTAGCAGCGTCCAGCACTAAAAACTTCCGCAATTGCGATCGCCAATACGCCTGCCAAGCGTGGCGATTATGGCAAATCCCCCCGTATATGTACCACACCAATAAAAACCGGCCCCTAGTCCCCGGCGGCCCCGCTAGTCCTGGTTATGGTAGCGGCCATGGTAACGGCGGGGCAAGGGGTGCGAAGAATCTCCGGAAGAGATCGGGCTACCACCACCAACGACAATTGGCCCTGGCAACACTGATCACGCGCACACTGCGGACCGACGAGAAGATTGTCGAGCTGGAAGAAGAATTGAGCAAGTTGCGATGGGATATCATAGGCCTATCTGAAGTCCGAAGACAGGGGGAGGACTCGATAGTTCTCAATTCCGGTAACTTGCTCTTCTACCGGGAGGGCAACCAACAGTCCCAAGGTCGTGTCGGGTTCATCGTCCACAAATCTTTCATGACTAACGTGGTAAATATTGGAAGTGTGTCGAGCAGGGTAGCGTACCTTATACTCAGAATATTCAAGCGGTATTCGCTGAAGGTCATACAGGTATACGCTCCGACCTCAACGCACCCCGATGAGGAGGTGGAGGCCATGTACGAGGACATATCTCGGGCTATACATGGCTTCAAAACCCATTACACCGTGGTCATGGGAGATTTTAACGCGAAACTGGGCAAACGCGACGGTGATGAGCTGAGAGTGGGGCAATTTGGTTATGGGCATCGGAATTCCCGGGGTCACTTGCTGGCTAGCTTTATGACGAAGGAAGTACTCTATATGATGAATTCCTTCTTCAAGAAGCGAGAATGCCGCAAGTTGACCTGGGTAAGTCCAGACGGTGCCACCAAAAATGAGATCGACTTTATCGTGTCGACGAAGAGGCAGATATTCAATGATGTCTTCGTGAGCAATTCGTTTAAAGTGGGGAGCGATCACCGAATGGTAAGAGGCACATTGAATATCTATACAAGCCTCGAACGGTCGAGGTTGATAAAGTCCACGCTCCGACCGGCACCGGTTCATATCCAAAACCCCGAGAGCTTTCAGCTCGAACTCAAGAACCGTTTCGAATGCGTAGATGTGGACGAGTACAGTAACGGGTTCGTGGATGCTGTCAATACAACAGGGGCTAAATTTTTTAAGCCCCAGAAACGCAAGAGAACCAGCAAGATCTCGGGTCAGACCCTCGAGCTATTAGAGGAAAGGCGCAAGATGGTTCTGCTATCCTCCGACGACATGCGGAAATATCGGCACCTCAACAGACAGATCTCTAAGTCTCTGACTCACGATCTCCGCCAATACAACACAAAATGTGTTCGTGAGGCAATCGAGCAGAATAAGGGATCCAAAGTGTTCCAGAGGGATCTGTCTGTTGGGCAGAGTCAGCTGACAAATCTGAAGACGGAAGATGGCAGAATCGTATCGTCCAAGCCTGAGCTCTTGGAGGAGATCGAAAGGTTCTATGGACAGCTATACATGACAACGCAACAACCCGCAAGCACTCCAGCGTCAGACCCTAGAGCTGGATTGACCCGACACTATACCGAAGATATCCCAAACGTCAGCATGCACGAGATTAGTGTGGCTTTCAAACAGCTCAAAAACAACAAGGCGCCGGGTGATGACGGAATTACGAGCGAGCTTCTGAAGGCCGGCGGTGCACCCGCTAGAAAGGCCCTTCGGAAGCTATTTAATTCCGTCATTCTCGAGGGTAAAACGCCACAGGCGTGGCACAGAGGTGTGGTGGTGCTTTTCTTTAAGAAAGGGGATAAAACCCACTTAAAGAACCATAGACCCATCACACTTCTGAGCCACGTCTACAAGCTGTTTTCGAGGGTCATCATGAATCGTCTTGAGAGCAAGCTAGACGACTTCCAGCCTCCCGAACAAGCCGGTTTCCGTAAATACTATAGTACCATAGATCACATACATACGATGCGGCAGGTTATACAGAAGTCCGAGGAGTACAACCAGCACCTATGCTTGGCGTTTGTGGACTATGAGAAAGCCTTCGATTCGATCGAAACCTGGGCGGTGCTACAGTCTCTCCAACGGTGCCGGATTGACTACCGATATATCGAAGTGCTGAAGTGTTTGTATGAAAACGCCACTATGTCAGTCCACCTCCAGGACCAGAGTTCGAAACCTATTCAGCTCCAGCGAGGGGTGAGACAGGGGGATGTCATATCCCCGAAACTGTTTACCACTGCGCTGGAGGATGTTTTCAAGCTTCTGGACTGGAATGGACTCGGCATCAACATCAACAGCAAGTACATCACTCACCTTCGATTCGCAGACGATATCGTAGTCATGGCTGAGACCATGGAAGACCTAGGCACAATGCTCGATGGCCTCTGTAGAGTCTCTCAACAAGTAGGTCTTAAAATGAACATGGACAAGACGAAAATCATGTCGAACGTCCATGTTGTACCTGCTCCTATTCAGGTTGGGAACTCTACGCTCGAAGTTGTCGACAAGTATATCTACCTGGGATAAGTAGATCAATTAGGTAGGTCCAACTTCGAGAAGGAGGTCAATCGTCGAATCCAACTCGGTTGGGCAGCGTTCGGGAAGCTACAACGTATCTTCTCGTCCGATATCCCGCAGTGTCTCAAGACGAAAGTCTTTGACCAGTGTGTGTTGCCAGTGATGACGTACGGATCAGAGACGTGGTCGCTCACTATGGGCCTTATCAGAAGGCTCAAGGTCACTCAGAGGGCGATGGAGAGAGCTATGCTTGGAGTTTCCCTGCGAGATCGAATCAGAAATTAGGAGATCCGCAGTAGAACCAAAGTCGCTGAC
Source organism: Euclidia mi (assembly GCA_944739405.2). Lineage (NCBI taxonomy): Eukaryota > Metazoa > Arthropoda > Insecta > Lepidoptera > Erebidae > Euclidia > Euclidia mi. The sequence continues at coordinate 50,337,213 of OX123194.2, read as the reverse complement.
ATAGCTCTCCGGATAGCCAAGCTGAAGTGGCAGTGGGCAGGGCACATAGCTCGAAGAACCGATGGCCGTTGGGGCAGAAATGTTCTGGAGTGGCGGCCACGTACCGGACGACGCAGCAGAGGTAGGCCCCCCGCAAGGTGGACCGACGATCTCGTCAAGATTGCAGGAGGCGGTTGGATGCGGGCGGCTCAAGACCGGTTTGTGTGGAGAACCTTGGGGGAGGCCTATGTCCAGCAGTGGACGTCATTTGGCTGATATGATGATGATACGAGGGAAAACCTTTCGCGATGTAGCTAATAATATATTTTTAATATGCGAATTTTCTGCAGTGTTTCTGAAGAGTATGTCTGTCTGTCAAAAGAGGACTTCTTTGATTTATTACTGGCACGAAGTTACAATAGTATTATTAGTCTTTGTGCTGAGTTGTAAGTTTGAAGTTCTCCAGTTCAAATAAAATACGTCGATGATACCGTTGGTATACCTTTGCTATCAATGGATCTGTGCAGTGGCCCAAAAACTCGTAAATACGCAAATTAAATGCAACTGACTGCCTCCGTGGTCCAGTAGATAGCGTATGCGACTGCTGACCGGATATCCCGGGTTCGATTCCCGGGTCAGGCCAAAGTGTTACTGGGTTTTTCCGAATTCTCAGTAGCAGTCCGGAGTCTAGTGATGTGCCCGGTAACGGCAATGAGGTTGCCCCCTATTACGTGGGACCTAAAAATTCGTGGCCAAATGTGGGTGTTATATTACACCTCTGCTTACCCTTTCGGGGATACAGGCATAAGTCTATAATTTTTTTAAAAAAATAAACGCAATGTTAAGTTTGATTCTCTTTACTATTTTATTTGGAAAAAGCAGAGACCCGCTCGTTATTGGAACTAATAGCTATCGTGTCTGGGTACTTAATTTATTGTAATAGGACTTTAGTCATTTAACAGAGTTATTTGTGACTTATAAATGACATTAATTCATAGAACTAAAAAGCTATATCCATAAATTATTAAACTTAATGATTGTTGCAGTGAAAGAACTAATAAAAATACTTTGTTCGTTTTAAACAATACATTTGCACCATAATAAATTGTGAAAGTAGTATACATATCATATTTTAATGTAGCTCTATATATTTAGTTTAACCTGAATTTTTCAATAAAAAAGCCCGTAGCAAAACTCAGTCAGAATAAAAATAACATGATATTAATCAATATCGAAAAAGTAAATGAAAATAAATTATATATGGAATCACACACTGGCTCCTTTTACGATCCAAATTGGTTAACATTCATAGATCAAAAGACGCTTCCAAGCGCATAACAACACGTGAAACGTTTTTGTGGTGCGTATTGTGCGGGTTAACTAAAGATTTTATTACACTTATATTTTTTCAACATGTTTACTAGCACCTTGGTAACCCAACTCGATTGTAATAAATAGGGATAACGTGCACGAGCTACGGGCTGAACTTTGTTTTATAGGGGTAAATGGCCAACACTAGACTCCCACTAACCTATGTGATATTGCATGTAATCCTTCTCCTCTACCGCAGTTATAAACTTAGTAAGTATCAGTAAAGATTTTTACATACACATACATACCGTCACGCCTTTTATCCCCGAAGGGGTAGGCAGAGGTGTATTTCTACACCCACTTTTCGCCAGATATACTTTAGTCCCACGTAATAAGGGGCGAGCCTATTGCCGTACCGGGCACATTTCCAGACTCCGTGCTGCTACTGAGAATTTCGTGACAGATAAACCCAATAACACTGCCCGACCCAGGAATCGAACCCGGGACCTCCCGATCCCACGCGCACATTTATGCCGCGAGACCAACGGGGCAGTCGTATAGGGTTTGATGTCGAGTTTTCCGTCTCTACGCAAAGATGGTATTTGCATCGTGTTAAGATTTTTATTGCGTATATATGAGAAGCCGTGATTATCTGAAGATATAGCTTGGGGAACCTTCCATAAAAGTCTGAACTGAATTCATTATTAACTAAAAATGAACTCATTTCAGACTTTAGAATGATATAAACGCTTATTGAGACGTCATAAAGCTTATTATATAAGTCTCTGAAGTTAGAATGGAAGCGAAGTTGTAATGATTATAATACATATTACACATGAGAAAAGTATTATGTCTGCACTGACTTAATAAAGGCAATTTTTCGTTTATTCCATCATAGCTAGAATGAAATTCGTTACAGCAATGCGCATGTATAATTAGTTTTTCTTGTGCATCGTTATTATTATTATACTGTTATCATCATCAACCCTGTGTATATACTGTCCCATTACTGGGCACGGACCTCTTCTCACTATGAGAAGTATATACTGTACCACTGCTGGGCACGGACCTGTTCTCACTATGAGTAGTATATACTAATACTATATTGACACATGATAATAAAAAAAATATTAGGCAATATTTATTGATTATATTCTTTAACGATTTCAAACCACACAATGACTTAAACCGCAACAAGCAGTAGCGCTAGACACCTTGTCCCTTCATCAGATCATCTGCTATCATTGCCATTCTCTGAAGCTAAGCCTTACCCAAAGTCCTTGATAGTCGTTGCGAGGACTCAGTCACTTAATACATCACAAAGTATACAGGCTAATTTGGCCGACGTCAAAGGGCGGCTTACGGAAAATATTCTATAAAGCTCTGCCAGATTCGGTTCGATTAAAAAAAGATTGATCCCAAGCGCCGGGGTGAAAGTCTTAAACCGCAACCGGGACAACGTTTAGATGATATAATCGTCCAGGTGAAAACTACGGCTGCTGGATATGAGGAAGGGATGGCCCGCCATAGTATCTAATTTCATCAAGAGAGACAAAAAACACTATACACTTAGCTACTTAACGTTTATTGAGTTTCGTATTTTAATCTTATTGTATGTAAGTGTACACTGACTCCTAACGTAACGCTTATTTGAGATGAGAGTAAGCACAGCAAAAATATCAGGTGCATTGCACGGCAGCTTACATAAATGTAATCAATTTATACATCAATAAGACAGTATAATTAATGTATTACCGAACTACTACACATATGTATATTGTGAAAATGCAATTTTTATTTCACGGTAATCAAATATCAACATCTCCGCTATGTTTAAACAGTTCACGCATACGTGACAGACGATCCAGTGTAAGCTTCTTTTGCTAGTATGTTCCACAAATACTCAGGTTTGATGAAAAAGCACAAAATAACCATATAAGGACTTAACGAGTGAAATCTATGTATTAAAATGTATAAGTCCTATTTATTCCATTTTTATTAGTTAGCTCCTTTTTAGCTCCTTTTAATATCTCAGTAATTAAATGTGTTGTTACAGTCAAGATCATCTCCAACCTGGTGAAGGCCACTGTTGGATATATGTAGGCCTCACCAATGGCACACCTCATGACAAGATATGAATCCATTATTAAACAGATTAGATTGAATATACTTCCATGCTGATAAGTGTTAAGTTGTGTTTTACACTCACGGAAGAGATAAATGATCTTTCAATAATTATTAAACATAAAAATAATGAATTTCGTAATGAATTTCTGGTTTGTAAGACTACACACGTTAGTGGTAAAAGGTCATAGTTAAAGGATAGGGTAGTAAATTAATTCTAATTTAAGCATTTTGGTGATGTTACTGTTCAAAGCATAACTCATTCACATTCGCGTGCAGAGTCTGCTAATAAATGGCCTGGATTTAATAAATTAATTCAGCTCAAAATAGAGTACTAATATTTTAGTTTTGAATATATGAAGATGTGTGTTGAACACAAAGTTATGGTAAAGTTTGTAAAATTATTATGTTCATGATCATCATATGATATTACACATGATACATAATGTTTTCTCTTCCTATCGCTTTATCGCTTTCAAGATATTGTACAAGCAGTCGTTTCGTAGTTGTTCAAGGACTTATGTAAATAGTCATTGTATTGCTTATTTACAATTATATTTACCGCCAAGATGAGTTTAAGCTAGTCGACTATTAATGACAGGTCCACAGCTGTAGTTGTGCCTCTTTATAAAGGAGAAGGCCCGCAACAAGACTGCAAAAACTATAGAGGCATTAGCCTTCTCAGCATTGTTGCCAAATTGTATGCAAAGGTACTGATTGAAAGAGTTATGAGAGTGACCGACAAGAAAATATAGGATGTACAAGCGGGATTCCGAAAGGGTATTGGATGTACGGATCAGGTCTTTTCCTTGCAAAGCATAGCCGAAAAGTTTTTGGCCAAAGGCCAATAGGTCTATTGCGCATTCGTGGATTTGAAAAAGGCTTACGATAAAGTGGTTAGGAATGAAATGTGGTCGGTGCTGTCAATGAATGGGGTGGACAGCAGCCTCATTCGAGCTCTGAAATCCTTTTATGAGGATAATAGGGCTCGTGTGAGGATAAACGGCGCATATACTGACTGGTTTACCATCGACATAGGTGTTAGACAGGGATGTGTAACGTCGCCGTGGCTGTTTAACCTCCTTATGGACAGTTGCTTGCAAGATCTCAAACATAGTGACTGCGGATTAAGGATGAATGGGTTACTTGTCAAATGCCTCCTTTATGCTGTAGATCAGGTAATACTTGCTTCTTCAGCGGAGGAGTTGTAGGAAATGGTAACAATCATGCATGGTGCATTAGAGAGGAAAGGAATGAAAGGGTTTACTAATGTTTGCCATAATTTAAAATGCCATAATTTCATTTGCCATACTGGTATTTGCCATAATTTCATTAGAAATAACGCTTCAGTTGCCATAATCGTGAAATGACATAAAATGACTTTCACTAATTCCATTGTTCATAATCGATCAAGTGTCATAATAATTTAAATCCATAAATGTATTTGCTATAATTTTCGTTTTCAATAATGCCATTTTCCATAACTTTTATTCACCATAGTATAAATAAAGATAATTTATTCGGTGTATATCGGTGTGTATGGCACTGCTAACTTCCACATTCTCCACACTATTTTAATAAACTAAGGTTGACGGAGCCCTGCTTTGAAGGGCTCCTATTTTCGGATTAAGTTCCAAAAGAGAACCTAACATAACCTATTTAGTTACTTATTAAAGTCGCACCTAACCCTAGATACTCGAAAGCAATGACGCACAAATTTGACATTAGCTGTCTATATCATTCATTCAAGATGGCGGTTGCGTTTCGTTTCACGTTTTTCACATAAAACCTAAATATCCCTTTTATTGATTCTACTAGTTTAATAAACTGAGTTTGACGAAGCCCTACTTCGCAGGACTCCTATATTCGGGTTAAGGGTCAAAAGAGAACCTAACACAACCTATTTAGTTACTTTCACATAAAACCTAAAATTACGTTCCGTTTTGCATATTTGAATGAAGAATTTTTAGAAAATGTTTAAAAATATTTTGCCGCAACTCCGGCAGCCAAAATTACTTTTAGGGGATTAAAACTTACTTCCTTAAGCCCCCTACACCACCAATACCCTCAAATTCGGGCGACTCGTTTCGAAACCCAAGCCATTTTCATAATTATATAAAATTTTGATTATGTCAAGAGTCGATTATGAGATGTGTTACTTATGGAAACTAATTATTATGATATATCAAAGTCAAAGTCAAAGTCAAAAATCATTTATTCATCTAGGTCACAACGTGACGCTTATGAACGTCAAATTTTTAAAGTAAATTAATAATGCTTCTACATTTACATTTACTGCCCATTCGCAAAGCAATAGGTAGAACCACGAGAAAGAACGGGCAATAAAACTCGTGGCCACTCTTTTTAATCGCCAGTGTTATGGTACATATTTTGTTTTTGTAAGGAGCTGCAACTGTTTCACATTGTAATTAATTACTTGTAAATAGTAAATAAGAACATACATATTATATACAAAATATGTAGTTATTAAATTAAGTGCTGTAGTAGTCTTCAAATGTGAATCTTGTGTAACAGGAGCATCCACTTACGCTTTATAATGTAGGCAACTCGCGATCATGTTCAGAACTATGGTGGAAAAGTATGTTACAGAAAGTGACGGTATATCAATACACGAAAATTACAAAAACGTTAGTATCCAGCCCATGATAACGAGTTACCTTCATCTAACACTGTAGCAAATTTTAATAAAATTTGTGGAACAACAATGAAAATGTAAATGTAGTAAGTTGAATGACCTAATAATGCATGAATATTAAATTAATAGAACTAGAGATTTTATATAAAAAAAAAAAAACTGAAAAGTAAGGTATCTATATAAATTAAAAAAATCAAGAGTTGGCTAGTGTAAGTGACCACCTATCCTTATCACTGAAATAATCATTAATGGTATAATAATTTTTCCTAATAAGGCAGTCTTTTATTTTACTTTTGAACGTACTAAATGGCAATTCTAAAAGACTAATTGGTATTTTATTGTATATACGAATACCTAGCCCTACAAAAGAATTATTAACTTTATGTAAACGATGATACGGGGCATATAACTTATGCCTGTTTCGAGTATTTATGTTATGTACATCACTTTTTGTAGTAAATAAACCTATATTTTGCCTAATATATAATATATTAGCAAATAAAAATTGCGAGGCTACTGTAAGAATCCCTATAGACTTAAAGCGTTCCCTAAGAGTATCTTTTGCACCTAACATGTATATTGCTCGTACCGCTCGTTTCTGTAGAACGAAGATATTCTGAATATCCGCAGCTTTGCCCCATAACAAAATACCGTAGGACATGACACTATGAAAATAGCTAAAATAAACTAGACGAGCTGTGTCAACATCAGTAAGTTGTCTAACTTTTTTGACAGCATACGCAGCAGAACTGAGCTTACCTGCAAGACATGCTATATGTGCACCCCATTGTAACTTATTATCTAGTGTAATGCCTAGAAACACTGTCGAGTCAACTGTGTCAAGTTCCTCCCTATCTAGCCTTATATTAGGTCCCAGTTGTCTAACGTTAGGTAAAGCAAATTTAACGCATTTAGTCTTTTTAGAATTAAGCACTAGGTTGTTTGCTGTGAACCATTGTGTAACCTGTATAAGTGCATTATTTACATCATCAAATTGATTCCTATTCCTATCTGCTTTAAAAATAAGTGACGTATCATCTGCAAAAAGTACGACATCACAGATATTTTTTAAATAAAAAGGTAAGTCATTAATATATACAAGGAATAGAAAAGGACCTAAAATAGAGCCTTGTGGAACGCCTAACTGTATAGGTAATTTAGAGGATGTAGTTCCATTTACATCGACGCACTGAAATCTTTGCCGCAGGTACGACTCGACAACACAAAGTAACGTTTCCTCTACGCCGTAGTGGCGGAGCTTACGCAATAGTGTGTCGTGATGAACGCAATCAAATGCTTTTGAGAGGTCACAGAATACTCCGATAGCATTTTTAGATGACTCCCAAGCATTATAAACGTATTTTATGTGAGCAACACCCGCATCAGTAGTGGATCTACCTTTAGTAAATCCGTATTGATCTTTATGAAGCAGACTATTTAAATTAAAGTGTCTTCGTAGCTGCTTCAATAAAATCTTTTCAAAATTTTTACTAAATGCCGGCAAGATAGAGATGGGCCTGAAGTTATTTACGTCATTTTTACTGCTAGATTTGAATAAAGGTATGATTTTACTTAATTTCATCAAATCCGGAAATACGCCTAAGTCAAAACATTGGTTAAAAATTATAGAGAGGTAAGGCGCAACAGTCTCAACTATAGTACCTAAAATTTTAATTGAAATGCCCCAAAAGTCGCCGGTATTTTTAATATTAATTGAATTATATGCGATCAATATATCTCGCGGGGTAACGTGCTCGAATCTAACCACGCTCTTGCATTCAGGTACACTGATAAGCAAAAAATTTCCAGCGTCTAAGGATGATGATTGTAAAGAGCTAGTAGTTGTTAAAGGTATGCTTGCAAAGAAACTATTGAACATATGCGCTACTTGAGTTTGATTGGTGACAAATAAATTGTTTTCTTTTAGTTCAAATTGGTTTTCCCGTGGTCGTGCTCTTCCTGTTTCATTATTTATAATTCTCCAAGTTTCTTTAATTACATTTGTTGAATGCTTAATTTTGCTACTAATAAATTTAGATTTTACCATAACACAAACTTGTTTAAAAATTTTTGAGTAGTTTTTTACATAATTTAGAAAAGGTGTGTCAAATCTATGTTGTTTCATACCATATAATTCAAACAATTTGGCTCTACTTCTGTATATACCTATAGTGGCCCACTGATTAAAAGATCCGGTAGTACCTTTTAATGTGACAGTTTTACTCTTGAAAGTATCTTGAAACTCATTATTTACTATTCCAAAAAGTGAATTATAAATTGTATTTGGATTTTCTGAGTTCAAAATTGAGGGATTGAGTTTAGCGATAATATTGTTTTTAAAACGTATAAGACGATTGGTAGTTTGAGGCCTACATTCTACTGTATGTGATTTATCATATGTTGTACATGAAAAACTAGCTATCTGTCCACGGTGATCATAAGGAAGAGGACTAATAACTACTGGGTTTTTAGCAACACAAGAACTAAATATGTTATCCAAACAAGTAGAAGATGTTTCAGAGACTCTAGTAGGTTCACAGAATAAATTACTTAAATTAAATGACTTAAAAAGATTCAGAAATCTAGTACATTGTGAAGAATACTCTAAAATATTAATATTAAAATCACCACATACTATAATATTCTTATGACTACCTATAATTTTATTAAGAGCATCTTCCATAACAGTCTCAAATAGATTATAATCACCAGAAGGGGGTCGATATACACAAATTATAATATATAAGTCTAGTTCCACACAGGACAACTCAATAGTGCGCTCAATAGATAAATTTACAATATCCTTACGTTCTTTGCATTTTAATAAATTTGAAGTCATTATGAGAGAACCGCCTCTAATAGCCTGCTTTCTTATATACGAACTCTGCACTGTGTAATATTCATTTATAACAATAACCTCATGGGTGCTTAACCAATGTTCAGTGAAGCACAAAACCTTAACGTCATATTTTTCTAGAAATAAACTTAACTCTAACTCTTTGCCAGATAGGCCCTGCATGTTTTGATGTACTATATTCAAATACTGCAGCCTAACTGTTGTCCTATCTTGGAGTTGAAATCACAAGATGTGTCAATAAAAACGTTGTTAGTACATGTATTAACCCTATCAAATAAATTGTCATCACAAGGCTCACTGCCTTGCTGTAAATTGTATGCTAATAACTTAGCAATTTGTCGCTTAATATAAAATGGCAGATACATTGTATCTTTAGTTAAAATAAATTTACTAATAAATTTATTAGCGTCAAAAAACAATATTGCGTCACTATGACGACAAGTTATGTTATACAATAACATGTTTAATGAGTGTATGTGCATATTTTGTGTGTGTGTTAAGTTGTTTGAGTAAGGTAAAGCACCTAAAATAAATTTACAACTAAATTTAGAATTAAGTTCTATCAACAATTCAACACATTCTATGATATCCTGTCTCTTTACAGTTAAACTTTTACCAAACAATAATATTGCAATACTACTCTCATCTAAGGGGTGTAACTTAATCTGATTAACTAAACTACAGTAACTATCCCCTGGCCTACAATAATTTATAACACACTGATTTGTATATTCACTGAGAAGACTACCAATATTGTGACCTAGCCTATCAGAAAAAATAAAAGTTTTATTAATAGATGTTGGAAGCCTAGATTTATTTAAATTTGATTGTAATGAGTGTGAGTTTTGTGGATTGTTAGAAAAATTCTCAGGTAGTACGGTACTCAATGGCTCTGCTGGTACAAGAGCATGAGTACAAGAACACGAGAGCTTATTGGTCAGAGACTCATATATTTCTGCATTACACCTCACCAAGTCTACAAGCTCACCTGCCTCCACTATACGCTTGCTCAGTTCTTGTTGAGAAGCTTGGTATTTGTTGAAGATCTCATTTAAGGTTCTTTCCCTAAGTAATATCTCTTCTCTTAAGCGATGAGTTTCCATATCATACACTGATCTGCTATGTTCCAAATTTCTAGAGTACTCAGAAAGTTGATTACCTAAGTTTATGCGCTCCTTTCTAAGATTAAAATTAACTCTATGCACATTATATTTCCTAATAGATTTATGATATTTTTTTATTAATTTAGTAATTTTAATGTAACGTTTAAGTTTATTACGACTAGGAAAGCTGGGTCTCATAATAATGGTATCCTCCCTGGTCAGATCTATTGTCACAACTGGCTCCCTAATGCACACACGATCAGGCTCACTACTAACCAACTCATGATATAGGCTACAGGTATTCGCAATCTGTTGACTGTGTTTATTTATTTCTATGTTGGAGATGGTTTTATGAGCTTCACTCAATTCACGTTCCAGTTCAGCAACACGTCTCAGAGCTTCTTCATGAGTGTCTATGCACTGTTGGAAGTTGGACACCGTCAGTCGAAGTTGTTCATGTTGCTCAAGTATTTCAAGATGGTGTGTGTGCATTTCAGCCAGCTGTGCCTTGAGTTCAGTGTTCTTGTCTACTATTTTCCTTACTTCTTCTTCGCTGTCCTCTCTTTCCTGTAGCAGCTGGTTACACAGGCTTTTGGAGGATTCCAATTCCTTTAGTGTGGACTGTAATTTGTCCTCCAGAACTGCCATTCTGCGGGTCATCATTTGAACAGACCCTCCCCGAAGCACCTGAAATATAAGGAAGAGTGAGAAAAGTCAGCAGAGAGAAACTAAGAAATGGGTGGATAGAAAGTTGAGAAGGAAATAATGTAGGTAGATTATAAAAAAAATAACAGAAAAGTAAATTAAATAAATTTGGGAACAGCTTATTTTAAATCTAGCTATTGGGGAATATGAAAGTAATGAATAGGTACAAAAATTTATATGTTTGATATTATTTTTATAAAACAATAAAATACAATTGGAATGTAGGTAGGTACTTCTATAAATTGACCTGTGTAACACTATTGTACTCCTTAGATTAATATACTTATTTTATAATAAATAATTATGTTTTGTGTATAGTGTGTCATGTGGTATATGGTGTCTGAGGCAAATGTTTTTCGTCATCGATTTTGCTTCCACAAATTGTCAAGCAAAAGGAGACATAAACGGTGCCGCTGTGTATTGTCACGTGCAGTGAGCAGTGTTTATGAAATGTATAGTGTATATTAGTTAGTATTATATGAATAAAACGATACAGGGATAAGTAAATAATTATGAAAACAATACTCCCCGGGTTTCCAGTTGATTTTGAATCTTGTTTAAGTTGTATCAGTTGTCCGTTACTTTGACAGTTGGTCCGCCACAAGTTTTCCAGTGAGGTTTAGTCACTAGTCCTTTGATATTATGTTACACAAACAATTATTGCTAAGGTTTATGGGTATACACTTTAATTTAGAGATACAATTAATGAGGAAACCAAAATAAAACTATTTTTATCAATTAAATTATTATACACGTAGCGAAATTACAGCTGTTCGCTAGTGTTGCCAGCGAGGACTGTTGCTGTTATGTTGTTATAGAAAGTCATTTTATGGCAAATAAAAGTTACCACTGTTGATTATGTAACGGGTCTGAATCGTGTTAATGAATGAAAAGAAAGATGAAATACCTTTCTATTTTCCCGACGTTTCGGCATGGGTTACACCAGCCGTGGTCACGGGATGACTGATGTTCGTCAGCGCCGCCTCCGAGAAGTGCGGGTTTTGGAAACTACCCTCACTTGGTCTTCAAAATTATTAATATTTACATGTTCGGAACTGTCTGTACTTCGACACACAACACTAATGGTATCTTTACACTTGCGCGTAATGTCACATCGTCGGTGTCTACATTTGCTGATGACAGGATTCCAAGATGGACGGTAACCATCCTCCCGGTTGAAATTTGCGTGCTTTTTGATTTCAACTGCTTCCCGTGCTCTTCTTGAAAAATAGTGACGGTCTGTGGAGAGAACCTGGGGCCGATGTAGCTCAATCCAGTGATTGGATCCTGACTCCAACAAATGCTCAGCTATGGCCGACTTGGTGGTTTGTCGGTTTTTGGCGGCCGTGTTCCTTAACTCGTTCAGCGATGGTCCTTTTTGTTTGCCCGATGTAGGAACTACCACAGCTGCAATCCACCTTATACACGCCTGGTGTTTGAAAAGGGATGACATCCTTTGGAGTACGCAGGTGATTTGCTACTTTGGAGTACGGACTATATACAGTCTTGATGGAGTATTTTTGTAGTACTGTTCCAACTTTATCCGTTACTCCTTTTATGTAGGGCATGAACGCTGGCGCTCTGTTCACTTCAGTCAGTCTCAACCTTTTCCTTGACCTTCGCATATTGTGTTTGTAACCGTTTTGCTTGAGTACCTCCCAAACATGTGTGAGCTCACTATCTAAGTGTTCGGGATCGCAAAGGTCATATGCTCTGTTTGTCAAGGAAGCAATAACGGATTGCAAATGTCACGGGTGATGATGTGAATTTGCGTGTAAGTACCTGTCCGTGTGTGTGGGCTTCCTGTAAACAGTGTGTGACAGGTTTCCATTTTCTCTCACCTTGATCTTCACATCGAGGAAGACCAAAGATCTGTCTGTCTCCATTTCATAAGTGAACCTTATATTAGGGTGTACGGAGTTCAAGTGATCTGCTAATTGTTCTACAAAATGTCTGTTACCCTTTATAATACAGAACACGTCATTGACGTATCTTTTCCATATCTTTACGTGGAACGCTTGTAGTTGAATCCTTTCTTCAAAATGTTCCATCCAGATGTTGGCCATTACCGGTGCGACAGGGCTACCCATGGCCACTCCGTCAATCTGGAGGTAATATTGCCCACGATATAGAAAATAATTCCCGTCTAGGCAGTGTTTCAGTAGAACAATGTATTTATCAGACAGACCGTTTAACCTCAGTTTACTCTCGACCACATCAAGTCAGTCTTGAATTGGAACGCTTGTGAATAGTGACTCGACATCAAAGCTCACCATCACTTCATCGGGTTCTACTTTCATGCTCTTGATGACGTCTACAAAATGGCGAGAATCCTTTACAAACGACGATGTCTTACCTACTAATGGTTGCAGTACCGCCGCAATGTGTTTCGCTAGGTCGTAAGTAAGTGAATTGATCTGACTTACGATCGGGCGTAGAGGCACGTTATTCTTGTGAATTTTCGGCAAACCATATATTTTCGGCGGTTGAACGGTCTTAGGTCTATAGAGGCGTTCAAACACATCGTCCGTGAAAAGATCTTGGTGGTCCTTGACAAGCGCTCGTATACGTTTTGTGACTCTGGCAGTGTGATTATATGACACCGGCTTATATGTGAACACTTTGCTTAATAGATCCCGCATTTTATTATCATAATCACCGGAATTCATTACTACGGTGGCGTTTCCCTTATCGGCCTTAAGCACTAAAATATCCGTGTTTTCACGTAGCGCTTTCAGTGCTTGACGCTCTTCCGTAGTAACATTCGGTCTCGGTAGCTTCGACTTTCGCAAGATAACTGCAACATCCTGTCTCAGTGTGTCCGCGTCGTTGGATGGTAATTTGTTGCGCATTATAACTTCCTCGATGCCACTTATGATATTTTCATACGGAATCCGTTTGGGTGTCAGAGCGTAATTTAATCCTTTAGCCAATATGTTCTGTGTGGCTGTGTCTATGTTTGTGCTCGATAGATTAATAACCGTGTCCCTTTGGTTACGCACTCCACTTTTGTGAACATCCCTGTCGCGCTGACGTAGCAATTTTCTGTATTTCGCCTCATGTTTGATGCTACACAATTCATGAAAACGGCTCGCTTGGTTGTATGTTACACGGTCGCACAGATCAAAATCATCGCGTGATAACACAGCACTACACTCCACATGTAAACTGTATAGATCGCACTGCACACTATTTATATTGTACCTACAGTTCCGAATTAATTGTCTCAGGAGACGAACACTCGCGTTTTTTAGAATTCCTTCTGAGTGTGGTATGTCTTTTCGCGGTTTAATACGCTTTAACACGATTCAGACCCGCTACATAATCTTTAGTATGTGTGCAAATCGTGGTAGTTTAAAAGTAGTTATCACTGTTGAGTTCTTAAGGCAAACGTTATTAGTATAAATGATAATAGTGCTAGTAAATATTATGATCGGGGATGATTATGGCAAACAATATTAGTGCAAATGAATTTATGGGAAACGAGAGGATACCGAATGAAAGTGAATGTAAGTAAAATGAAAGTTATGGTTTTTGAAAAGGAGGAATTCGTTACGGCTGTAATGTTTCGATCGATGGACAACGAGTGGAGCAAGTGAATGATTTTGTATTCTTACGTACGTTGTTTACAAGAGATGGTAAGGATAAATAAGATAATTATTGAAAGAAGAGTTAATGCAGGTAATAGAGTGAATGGAGCTCTGAAGGCATTTATGAACAGCCAAAACGTGCCCAAAAAGGCACATTTGGCTGTGCATAGAGGGGTATTAGTGCCTACGCTTATGTATAGTAGTGAAAGTTGGGTATGACAGAAGACAATTGAAAGTAGAATAAATTCTGTAGAAGTGAGATCACTTAGAAGTATATGTGGTGTATCTTTGACCGACACAGTAAAGAATTGTGTGATAAGAGAGTGATGTGGGGTAAATGAAGATTTAGTGACAAGCATCGAGAAAGGCATGTTAAGATGGTTTGGGAACATGGAGAGAATGGATGACGAAAGACTGACAAAGAAAATAAATAAGGCAAGTGTGAATGGGACAGGACAAAGAGGAAGACCTAGGCGGACGTTCTCTGGCCAGATCGGAGACATCCTAAGAAAAGGAAGTACCCTAAACAGAAGACCATGCATGAGAAACTTAATGGGAGTTAATGAAGCAAGAGAGGTATGTCAAGATCGTTGCAAATGGCGTTCCGTAGTCTCTGCCGACCCCTCCGGGAAACAGGTGCAAGTCTACGTATGTATGTATGACTATTACTTGTTATCTTTTAACCTTCAAGAGGTCGCGCGGCGTCGAATCAACCGTACTTAAAAGTTTTTTATTTACAACTTCTAATACATTCGTTACAATTTTTTCGTACTTTAAATACCTTCTTCTAAGTTCATTTTGAACAAAACGAGCCATATATCCCTTCTCTCCACCTGTCACGTGTTGTACACTTAGCTTTTGTTTTAGTCGCGGCGTAGTAGTCGAAAGCACTACGCGCGCCCGTCGTCGAAAAATTTAGCCGCGACCCTGTGTGTAGATTGCTTTTTTTATTATTTAGAACCAATTTGGTGCTTTGTTTGTATTTTTTTTTATAAAATGGCTTACTAGCAACTCTCAGATAATCTCGCAATTATAAGAACATTATAAAGAAAGTGAGTATCAGGGCTCAGTGGTGAAGGATCTGAGGATTATATTCACATTTTATTTCTTTTTTTCTCTTTGTGTTCTGAAATATATGTATACTAGAGGACGCCAGCAGATACGCCTGCATTTTTTTTTAATTTACCCGTTTTAGTCGATCCCGTGAGAATTTCGGGAAATCCCTTCTTAGTGCACCCCTACGGTCCCCAAGGAACATACATGCAAAATTTCAGCTTCCTGCGTCCAATAGTTTCGGCTGAAGCGTGTCTGTCAGTCAGCCAGTAACGCATGGATTTTATATATTAAGATCATTGCATTTGATTATTTCATACTTATTAGTAAGTTTATAATGTTATTTTCTTTGGATGGGCTTACAAAGCCCATCCAAAGAAAATGAGACAGTCTTATTTTAATGTTAATAATTTGAATTAAACAATATTCATTAATTTTTTTTATTTCTTTTACTAAACTGAATAATAAACGATAAACTACAAACCTAATAATTAACGATTCCATGGCTATTTGGTATTTTAAATCCCTTTAATGTCCAAGTAGTATTTTAGGTTCGCACGACCCCTCCCGTTATAAAAGACCGCGCGCCTGCTTGAAGGTTAAACCAGCTGTGATAATTTTACTTAGTACTTCATTATATACGCTAACATATTTAATGGTTACATCCATGTAAATATTTTCATTTGATGCGTAAGAGACGATGAAGCTATTTAATTCCGTCATTCTCGAGGGTAAAACGCCACAGGCGTGGCATAGAGGTGTGGTGGTGCTTTTCTTTAAGAAAGGGGATAAAACCCTCTTAAAGAACTATAGACCCATCTCACTTCTGAGCCACGTCTACAAGCTGTTTTCGGGGGTCATCACGAATCGTCTCGAAAGCAAGCTAGACGACTTCCAGCCTCCCGAACAAGCCTGTTTCCGTAAAGGCTATAGTACCATAGACCACATACATACGCTGCGGCAGGTTATACAGAAGTCCGAGGAGTATAACCAGCCTCTATGCTTGGCGTTTGTGGATTATGGGAAAGCCTTCGATTCGATCGAAACCTGGGCAGTGCTATAGTCTCTCCAACGGTGCCGGATTGACTACCGATATATCGAAGTGCTGAAGTGTTTGTATGAAAACGCCACTATGTCAGTTGTAATGGTGTTGCTGGCTACACCAAATTAAATAATAATATATAGTCCTTAGGTCGTATATTTGTTTCCACATGTGTTTGTCTTATCGCTACGATGGCGCCAACGTTCTGCAATTAGTAAACTCATAAATTCTAAGAGGTTGACAAATTTATAAGAATTATGTGACAGGCATATGAGTAAAGAAATAGCCATGAAATATGAGAAAACATTTGCACTGTAGTGTTCACATGCGGTATAGTTGAGGATCATAAAAAAAGGGACCAACAAGAAGAAATGGACCCTTGTCAGGTAGTAAGGATTTGAGAGGCGTTGCGTTGGTGGTGTTTGACTGGACAGTCGGGCTTAAGAGGCGGAGCGAGTCGGATCCCAGGAAAGCGCGGCGTGGTAGTACGGGACAGTCAAGGTGGGGACGCGGAACCGGGCGGATCTCGGACAGTCAGTCTTAGGACGCGGAAGAGGGCAGATCTCGGGAACGGACTCGCGTGGTAGTTCAGACAGTGGGTTTGGAGGCGCGAGAGAGATCGGACCTGGCCTAGCGCGAAAGAGGTTCGGTGTTGGTCGATAATTAGTGCTTAGTGATATCGAAGAACAAGGCGAGCAGCTTCAAGAGAAGGTGATCAGCACAGGGCAAGAGGTAAGTTTGGCAGCGACGCAGCTAAAAGTCCGGTGAGTGTCTGTTATGCACTTTACTGTGATTTATTGCATGAACTGTATAACATTAATAACTCTGTTGTGTATCTATGTCTATATCACACCATATATATATATATATATATATACCAGGCTGACTAAAATATAAAGTTCTCTATGAGATATTGTACATAGTTATATTATTAATAACCGCGTGTACCATTAGTAGTGGTTCGTACGTAGGTTTTAAAGAGCGAAAGTAGAGCCACCTGTCGGTCACGCGATAGACGTAAGTCCTGGCGGCTAATCTAGTGGCGATTGTAACGAGAGCTTCCCTGCAAACTATGCGCGATGGCTTAATACGTTTTAATTAACTATGTTTGTATGGGCTCCAATGTTGTGACTTGCGGCAAGGAGGCGTTTTGTGACAACAGTTCTGAGACTGTTACTGTACGCTCAATACTATACACTGGATATCGCTGAAATACTCGGCGCCGATAATGCTATTTGACTAATATACCTGGATCATGTTCTTCGTCTCCCTGGAGCTGCCGTCTCTGAGATACGCTGTCTTGTACTTAAGTGCCAATATGTGAAGCATGAATATATGGAGAGTGATTTTGTGATGACAAACTAATACTAATGTATTGCCGTCTTTAGTATTTTGATGTCCACTTTCATTCAATTATAAGCATTTACGTTTGGTAAATGCTGTCAGCAGAGGAATATAAAGTAAGGACGAATTCCATGGTCCTGCGCGGGGAGGTGCGCGGGAACCCTGGCCACAAATTACTTGGCGGGGCTGGCATTTTAAACCCAGTTATTAAGAAAACTAAAATTTTAATCAGCCTGGGGTCCATAGGATTCCGTTACATTTGGTGGCGTGACCAGGATCCTCGTCATAAAATGTATTGATTCACTTCAGTACAACGAGGAAGAACTAAAAGGTTACTACACAAACACAACATAGAAAAATACAAACACAACGTAGAGAAATAACAATACACAACGTAGGAAAATATCGATCTAATTAGGCACAACTTATTATTCAATAATCGATAGACGATCATGTTCATTTCAGAAAGACGAAATAATATTTAAGTCACGGCAATTATCTCAATATTTAATAGTTAGAGGGGGGCGATATTGCGCCTAAGTGCCACACTTTCGCATGTGTTATTTATTTTTATGGCACTATGGTTCCTCTTATAATATCGTTGTATCTTGAAAGTAGACATAACTGACTTCATATGTTGAAACGCTTTACATAAATGCTGCTCATGCGTGTCCTTTATACTGTATGACGAGTTCGAGTCTCGGCAGTGGTTATATTATTGGGTACATAGAAATGCTTTTCATAAAGTGCGGCAATCATCTTAATATTTAATAATCGGAGGAGGGCTCTCTCGCACGTCTTATTTATTTTAATGGCAATGCGGTTCCTCTTAAAACATTGCTGTATCTCGAAAGTAAACATATTATTGACCACATAGGTTCAAGCGCTTTACCTAAAGCTCATGCGTGTCTTTTATACTGTATGTCGAGTTTGAGTCTCGACAGTGGTTATATTATTGGCTACAGAAAATGCTTAACGTTTGAATATATCGAGTTCGACTCTCGATAATAAGCATATTATTGGTTACAAGCACTTGCGTATCAGGTTTGCTGTTTGAGTCCGATTCGTGATGCAGACTAGCGAAGGTTAGAACTAATTTTGGATAAGGAAAGAGAAGGATTTTATATTATATAGATTATATTTATAGGATATCTGGTGTAGGACATTAACATGGCTTGAGTAATCTCAAGCCATGTTAATGAAAACATGTTAATGAAACAACACAACAACAAAAAAATGAAACGGAATATTCTGGTGTGCATTATATATTAATATATATAATGCACACCAGAATATTCCGTTGAACACCTAGGTGTAGTTAAATCAGGTTAGACTCCTGAGTAATGTCTGTGACGATAACTATATTGATGTGCAACGTCAACAAACTAGTCGCCGTATTATTAATAGCGTGGTCGATAACTGTATATAATAAGAGGGAATTATTTAAGGATAAATAATGTATAATATTTTGTTGGAGTTGCGGGACAGGAATTTATTACACTAACATACTGAAATAGCAGGTTCGACTCCTGTTGCTATGATATTTTGAAATGTTTTCAACAAACTTACTGAACTACTGACTCCTGTTGCTACGATATTTTGAAAAGGTTTCAACAAATTTACTGAAATAGCGGGTTCGACTTCTGTTGCTACGATATTATAAAAATGTTTTCAAAAGACTCACTGAAATAGCGGGTTCGATTCCTGTTGCTACGATATTTCAAAATGGTGTCAACAAACGTATTAAATTACGAAATCTAGTAATAATATCTATCTTATGCATACGCGTTCTTTGGACAAGCATCTATTAGTTTATTACTTTGGTTGAGTTGAGATTCTTACAGAATGCATAGAGGTTTTATTGATGAAGTTTACACGAGCTTTAATTGAGAAAAGGATTATTCTGAGGTCATATATCAGTAAATTTAGTTTCCTAACGTGTTAGCAAGTAGATTAGGGTAATGTTAGCCCACTGCAGTATTTTGGTATACCTAATAAAAGCTCTAGGTTCGATTCCTGAGCATTGGTGAAAGTCGGCGGATATTATACTCATGTACCTAATGATCGGCGTCGGCTTTATAGAAGTCGTACAATGTGATTTTAAATATTTTGGGTTCGATTCCCAAACATAAAAAGAATGCACACTATTCTTGAACACGAAACTATTTTGTTAATTGTTGTTATTATAGCAGGAAATAATATTTCGCCGATAATGTGCGTCTGGAGATGGGTTTAGTGACCATTTTTTTAAAATGTTTTGTTTTAAAATTGTTTCCCAAACTAGAAAGGCAATGCAATAAGCCGACATCTGGCACGTTTTGTTTCCAAATGCCAGCGTGTGAAAAAATAAGGGATAAAACAAAAAAGGGAAACACATTTTAGATGTTTATTAGTTAAGAGAAAGAAGGCTAGAAAGGAACTATTGTTCTTTTGTATTATTGATGTGCTTTGTCCGAACGCGCCAACGTGCACGTGAAAAGGACAGGATGGGCTACTTTGTTAAAATATGATTGCGCATGTGGTGCATTGTTTTAAGGAACTGAATGGCTTTTGGGGATGGGTTCGAATCCCGCCGCTCGTGATATGAAATAGATATTCTACACGTGTTAATTCTAAACATCAGTATGAAACCTAACTCTTACAGTTTAAGCCAACTCAGAATTGGGTATAGCTGAGTATTTACAATACTTATTCATCTGTGTTACAATGTGATTGCCAGTGGCAATGATGTATGTATTTGTTTGCCTGGTATATTGTACACATACCTTTTAAGAGCGCTCAATGTACCAGGGTTCAAGCCCCGGGTTTACTTAGAGTCTGACATTGAGTTCATATTCCTTATGAGATTCGAGAGGTTTGTAAGTAGTACTGTATGCAAACAATGTCTTGAACTAGACTCATAGATATAACTTAGCCCTATCGTGTAATATTCGTAAGTAGCTAACTTGATTCTGAAGTTCAAATAAAAATAATTGTTGCTAGACGCATGCAAAAATACTTATTACGCACCCATACTGAAAAATATTAATTGGCGATCCGCATCACATCTTGTAATCATCTGTTAGTTTGTATCCGGGCTTAGTACTCAAACAGAAGTCGTATATTATATGACTAATCTTGGAAGTTTGATACTCGTGCCATTTCATTTAAAATTCCAGGACCCTACGTCATCTTCCAGACACACACACTGCCACACGTGGTGTTGCGACCGTGGAGCTGTTCTTACAAAGCAGCGGCTTGCCAGTAAAGTGCAAGAAAGCTGCAGTATGCGTCGAAGGACATATCTCACATCGGATCATCTTGGACAGAGCTAAGTTTTCATTATCTTTACTAACTATAAACGCGCACATCGAGCACCTCAAACAAGTGGACTCCCTCTGTTCCGGACCCTCATATATATAATATTAAACGAAGGTTTAAGTTACATAGGCCCTTATATGTGTCGTTCATTATATATAACTTTTCTTTATGACATAATATATTTGGCAACTGCATCCAACTACATGAGTAATAATAGTAAAAGTTATTTACTTTAACTAAAATCAGAGACTTAATAATGAGGTAGACATAGTGCCGATACACTTGATGATGCGAATGGAGAACTAATTGGAGCAGCCATCTCGCCGGACGTTGTGGGTTCGAACCCCGCGCGTACAATTCAAGCTAAATGGGAATCATTCCTAGTGTGGGACCGAGTTGAGAATTGTTTAGTTGTAGGGACTGTCGAGCTATCGACTGGGGAAAACGACTGCAGCACTATACTATTATTTACGACTATTTAGCTCTTTATATAAAACTATTGCAACTACTTTTTTGTCAATTTTTATAAGACTAGTGTC
Organism: Euclidia mi; assembly: GCA_944739405.2. NCBI lineage: Eukaryota > Metazoa > Arthropoda > Insecta > Lepidoptera > Erebidae > Euclidia > Euclidia mi. The sequence continues at coordinate 50,315,610 of OX123194.2, read as the reverse complement.
TTATACGAGTGTGTGCGAACTATTTCAGCCACTGCTACCTGACGCTATATACACCTACTACTGAACCCGATTTCGACGAGTGAGAATGGCGAATCAGGTACCTTGATCATACCACGCTGCCTGTTTATCAAGAAGACATCTGGTATGTACACTTCCATTCTAAGCATGGATAGGATGTCTTATAGATTATACTACTATTTGGAGAATTTATTGCTAAAATGAAAATGCCATTTGGCTTATTGGAATATATAGGTAACGGGCAACTGGTGATCTTGGTTATGTACGCTAGTTCTAAAAATAAGTTTAGGTCTGAGGTGAAGTTTATTAGTATACAGATGGATAAGAGTTTTGATAATTTCTCATAGACATAGTAAAACGTTAATATCTGACTAAGCACAGTTGAGGCAACAATTGCTATAGGATTCTTATAAGCATCAATGTTGACATAGTATGGAGATGGGTGAAGTATAGTTAGTTAGTAATTTATTGTATCGTACGGGGCGATCTTAGCAAGAGTATAGTAGTGTAATTATTGTCATTCAACTATAAGTTAGGATAAGTGGTGTTGGCGCAGTGCCTATTTATTGGAAGTTGTATGATATATGCCGGCAGTTAATGGCGGAAAACAAGATGCAGTTTTAACTGGCGTACTCTAATACATATGCTATTTTATCTGTAGTGAAAGCTCATACGCTATGACTTAGTCTACGCGTCTGATTTTCAGAGGGGGGAATGTAATGGTGTTGCTGGCTACACCAAATTAAATAATAATATATAGTCCTTAGGTCGTATATTTGTTACCACATGTGTTTGTCTTATCGCTACGATGGCGCCAACGTTCTGCAATTAGTAAACTCATAAATTCTAAGAGGTTGACAAATTTATAAGAATTATGTGACAGGCATATGAGTAAAGAAATAGCCATGAAATATGAGAAAACATTTGCACTGTAGTGTTCACATGCGGTATAGTTGAGGATCATAAAAAAAAGGGACCAACAAGAAGAAATGGACCCTTGTCAGGTAGTAAGGATTTGAGAGGCGTTGCGTTGGTGGTGTTTGACTGGACAGTCGGGCTTAAGAGGCGGAGCGAGTCGGGTCCCAGGAAAGCGCGGCGTGGTAGTACGGGACAGTCAAGGTGGGGACGCGGAACCGGGCGGATCTCGGACAGTCAGTCTTAGGACGCGGAAGAGGGCAGATCTCGGGAACGGACTCGCGTGGTAGTTCAAACAGTGGGTTTGGAGGCGCGAGAGAGATCGGACCTAGCCTAGCGCGAAAGAGATTCGGTGTTGGTCGATAATTAGTGCTTAGTGATATCGAAGAACAAGGCGAGCGGCTTCAAGAGAAGGTGATCAGCACAGGGCAAGAGGTAAGTTTGGCAGCGACGCAGCTAAAAGTCCGGTGAGTGTCTGTTATGCACTTTACTGTGATTTATTGCATGAACTGTATAACATTAATAACTCTGTTGTGTATCTATGTCTATATCACACCATATATATATATATACCAGGCTGACTAAAATATAAAGTTCTCTATGAGATATTGTACATAGTTATATTATTAATAACCGCGTGTACCATTAGTAGTGGTTCGTACCTTGTTGATGATGGATGTGAATGTATGATGGGAGTCTCCGTATTCGCAATCAGGTGGTAGAATGCAGGACTTTCACAATCGCTGTCTAAACCTGCGTACAGGCCAGTACATAGCAGCTGACAAGGTTTTAAAGAGCGAAAGAAGATCCACCTGTCGGTCACGCGGTAGACGTAAGTCCTGGCGGCTAATCTAGTGGCGATTGTAACGAGAGCTTCCCTGCAAACTATGCGCGATGGCTTAATACGTTTTAATTGACTATGTTTGTATGGGCTCCAATGTTGTGACTTGCGGCAAGGAGGCGTTTTGTGACAACAGTTTTGAGACTGTTACTGTACGCTCAATACTATACACTGGATATCGCTGGAATACTCGGCGCCGATAATACTATATGACTAATATACCTGGATCATGTTCTTCGTCTCCCTGGAGCTGCCGTCTCTGAGATACGCTGCCTTGTACTCAAGTACCAATATGTGAAGCATGAATATATGGAGAGTGATTTTGTGATGACAAACTAATACTAATGTATCGCTGTCTTTAGTATTTTGATGTCAACTTTCATTCAATTATAAGCATTTACGTTTGGTAAATGCTGTCAGCAGAGGTATATAAAGTAAGGACGAATTCCATGGTCCTGCGCGGGGAGGTGCGCGGGAACCCTGGCCACAAATTACTTGGCGGGGCTGGCATTTTAAACCCAGTTATTAAGAAAAATAAAATTTTAAACAGCCTGGGGTCCAAAGGATTCCGTTACACAGTCCACCTGCAGGACCAGAGTTCGAAACCTATTCAACTCCAGCGAGGGGTGAGACAAGGGGATGTCATATCCTCGAAACTGTTTACCACTGCGCTGGAGGATTTTTTCAAGCTTTTGGACTGGAATGGACTCGGCATAGACATCAACGGTAAGTACATCACTCACCTTCGATTCGCAGACGATATCTTAGTCATGGCTGAGACCACGGAAGACCTAGGCACAATGCTCGATGGCCTCTGTAGAGTCTCGCAACAAGTAGGTCTTAAGATGAACATGGACAACACGAAAATCATGTCAAACCTTCATGTTGTACCTGCTCCTATTCAGGTTGAGAACTCTACGCTCGAAGTTGTCGATAAGTATATCTACCTGGGACTAGTAGTCCAATTAGTTAGGTCCAACCTTTCTGGAGGTTATATATACTTATCACAACTTTGAGCGTAGAGTTCCCAACCTTTGAGCGGAGGTCAATCGTCGAATCCAACTCGGTTGGGCAGCGTTCGGGAAGCTACGACATATCTTCTCGTCCGATATTCCGCAGTGTCTCAAGACGAAAGTCTTTGACCAGTGTGTGTTGCCAGTGATGACTTACGAATCAGAGACGTGGTCGCTCACTATGGGCCTTATCAGAAGGCTCAAGGTCACTCAGAGGGCGATGGAGAGAGCTATGCTTGGAGTTTCCCTGCGAGATCGAATCAGAAATGAGGAGATCCGCAGTAAAATCAAAGTCGCCGACATAGCCGTCCGGATAGCCAAGCTGAAGTGGCAGTGGGCAGGGCACATAGCTCGAAGAACCGATGGTCGTTGGGGCAGAAATGTTCTGGAATGGCGGCCACGTACCGGACGACGCAGCAGAGGTAGGCCCACCGCAAGGTGGACCGGCGGTTGGATGCGGGCGGCTCAAGACCGGTCTGTGTGGAGAGCCTTGGGGGGAGGCCTACGTATGTCCAGCAGTGGACGTCGTTTGGCTGATATGATGATGAAGATAAATAATATATCTAAGATATCAGAATAGCACATGAGCTACGTTTTTTTCGCGATAACCATCAACCACGTGGGCAAGTCGCGGCCTGAAACTATTGATTTTATAATTTAAAACATACCAACTCGACACAGCTAGTGTTTTGTCCAGATATATGTATATTTCTCGTAAAATGGTTACAAATAAAAATAACTTAGATGTTGAAATCCTTTCAGAATAGAATAGCAGGCTTTACAATCCAAAAATATCGAGTCAAGTTGTATTGTCAAATAATTGAAACATCCAACCTTTTGTTGTTTCTTCCAAAAGAACGGTGAAAATTGACTTCAAAATCTAAAACCAAATCGTTCAGTGACCGAATCTGAATTATTTATTCTGCTGTTGTTCAAATTACTCAAAATGTTCGAAACATCTTCAAACTGAGTTGAACATTGAATTACTGAATCAAAGTTAAATTGTTTAAATGCTTTACGTATAAGTAAAACAGAGGTTGTACCGACGGTTTTTCTTTATTATTTCATTTATTTATTAGGTTAACAAGTTATTGTTCATGAATACAAAGGGGCTTACGTGCTAAAAACATTTACATCTCTTACAGCCATGCACAGAAAACGTTAAACATAGTAAATTATTAAAATAAATAATAATTTCATTTATTAATATTGTGATAATTGTACGTTTATGTCGTTGAATTTAGTGTTTTAGGTAGCATATACAATAAATTCATTAGCAGAATTGGATATGAATAAGTGTGAACACGCCACTATTATCACACGTTGAAAAACATCATGGAAACCAATGTTGAATCATAATAATTCTTTAATTATTATAACTATGACGTTTCCTTACTTTATATGTTCATACGGTACATGTAATTATTCAGCTAATTAGAAATTTTAATAGACATCCTTTGTAACTTGAAAAGGGATTATAAAATAAATAATCTATGACATGATATAGCAGTTATTCTAAGTGATATAAAGTATTATCTACCATATCTAATTTAAATATTTATCCAGAAAGAGCTGCTGCAATTCCCTTTGGTACTTTTCAATCGAGTTCTCTTCGACATTCCCTTTGAATCAAATTGCAAGTGAGCGTGATTGTAAGCTACTTTGAATCGAGGCTAGATGTATTTGTTGTGGATATCGAATGCATTGTTTATATGTGTCGTGCGGGCTTCGAGAATACGACTGATTGCTAGCGCTCCGAGTGATTCAACATTCTGTGTACTTATTGTGTCAATTGCTGTCTTAATATATTAGAAGTAAGTCTAGATTTAAAAGTAAAGTAAATAAAACTATGCACATACTAAAGTAAAGCGTAAGCTCAGTTACAAACCATAAGGCAAAATCTAATGTATTTTTGTATCATCAACAAAAAGGGATACAAATTACTCTAGCCCATGTTTTAGATGTTACAGAATTGGATATGTGCCGAATGTTAATATACTAGAGATTTTCATACTAGGTGACGCACTGAGTCTTAGAAAGTTAAATGCGTGCTACTCTGTTGGAAACAAGTTTGCCCGCCGTATACTGCACACTTGTCTTCATACATATATTACAGACGGTACACGCAATTTCTACGAATATAAAGTGATGCCGACCGATCCTCTTGATACGGTCAATCTCAGTCTGCTCTGAGTGTTGAAGGTTTTCATACAAGTAGAATATGACAGAACATAGAAAAGCTGTGTTTAATGGGTGCATTTCAATCCTACCATATTACACGATTATTTATTGAAATTTACTTTATTTGTACCTCATCAGATGTAGCGTTTACTGAGTATACTTTTTGGATCTTCGTATGTTTATGTTATTCAGGCAATTTATTTTTTATCATCATCGTCATCGGCCCTGTATATAAACTGTCCCACTTCTGCAAAAAATATGTATTAAGGCAATACGTAGAACTAATTATTGCTTTAGAGATTATTCTGTAAGTTTAAGTTATAGAGATACTTGTTCTATTTAAGCATTAGAATAAGAAGTAAGCAATATAAAATGTACCCTACACAAGTCTGGTATACGTATTCCTGTGCGGAAGTCATCTTTTATACAAAGAAGCATCAATATAACATGAATTACTCCAATAAGAAACATTTGAAGTGGTGTAGTTAGACGTCATAAAAACACGTATAACCTCAGTTAACACGTAGGTCGAGGTATAGTTATATTCTCGACCCGTATATCGTAATACCATTGATATAATAATTGGACGCATTTTCTGAAAAACGTTCCAACCCACAATCAGTTCAAAATTGAGTTATTGATACAAAAAAAGTCACGTGATTGCTCTTTACTAACTGTCAAAATTTGGTGGCTCTACTGTCATTTTAAATATGAAATTATGATATGGCAACCCAACCCACATGTATGGAGAATACTAATAAATATTAAACTAAAAGAGCTCAAGCTGTTTGGAACAACCCGGATGTAAAATAAACTCATATACAATTATCTTAAATGTGATCCAAGCTATCTGAAACGTTTTTGATTTTTTTTATCTAAGTGAACTTAGTAAAATATGTTTTCACTAAAACGTTCCAAGTCAACTGATACGTTTTTGATTTATTAAATCTGAACGAACTTTGTAATAATAAATGTTTTACTAAAACGGTCCAAACCACTAGAAACATTATTGTTTAAAATAGTATATGTGCACTCTCCGTAGATTTAATATTTTATTAAAATGGTACAAACCATTTGAGACGTTTTTGATTTAAATAAATGTTATCAATCTCGAAAATATATAATTATTACTAAGAAGTTCCAAGTCATCTGAAACGTTTTAGATTTAAAAAAATACTTGACAGCAGCCAATTGGACGAGGACGTAGTTTCTACAAAAGGTTATCTGCTAATGTAGGAACACTAACGTAACTGCCATCGTCACTACTTGCAGAAAAAAAGTCGTCTATCACTGATACAATCCATAATAAAAATTAAATATAAAATAAAATATATAAAGTTTTAAATATTAACTAACTAAATATATATAAGCAAAAAAGATATAATAATATAGAACCTATATAAATCTAACAAAAGCAAACTGTGTATTGTATTCAATACAGAGTCCACCTGCCAATTAGTTGTCACAATAATCACTTTAAACACTAAATGGTTCATTAAGTTTAAAAATATTGCTGCAATAACAAAACGTTAGTCTATGAACATGACGTGAAATCTCAAAAGTGACAACTCAGTCATAACACGATAGCTAGTATTTAATAATAAAAACAAAATCATAATTATCTGCTAAATACCGTACATTACTTTACAAAATTATAATATTAGAATTTGCTTTGTGGTAGCGCCATCTACCTTTCCATCGAAAACTAATCACGTCAACGTCAATGGTTCGTCGCTGCTCGGCAAATCCGAGCGATCCCTTTCATAAATCCCTTCCCGAAACACCTCGCTATTGGCCGCCTTGCTCAACGGCGACGCAGAACATTCGAGTCGCTGAGATCGTGACCGCCATACCGTACCGCACCGCGCCGCATCCGCTATATATAATTATTACCGCTTATACAAAACCGCTCGCGAGTGAAAGTGATTTGTGTAGTGGAGTGAATCAAGCAGCTTCATCTCGAAAACACCAGGAGACTCCCCTTCTCAGAAGAAGAAGATTGCCGTGCAAGGTAAGAGGTTCCTTTCTACACCATACTTTCTCTCCCATTCCAATCCTAGGCGGCCAGAACTCGCCATCCTCTAGATACAGTCCATTTTTCCTTCTCCAAGTCGCCTAGAACCTTCGGCTTCGGTGTAACGCCGAACCATTTTTTTGATCCATACGAGTCGGATTCATTTACGTTTTATACGTAAAACCTCGTTACATCTATATACCTAGGCAGTTATAGCACTCCTAGTCCATTCACATAACCGTCACATGGTTGTTTTCGCACGCTTCAGTAGGTAATGTACTTTTATGTAGCTACCTACTTACTCAATTATTATTTCTGGAACTATCATAGTTGTCTTGTAAATCTCATATTTCGAGCAACTTTTAATTCCACAGCTCTAAAGTGTTGCCTACTTAGCCTACTTAGGTAAAATAATAGGTACTTTAGATATTCTTATTTTGTTTCGGTTTCATTAGCTTATACTTACGTAGGCATGTCACAACAAAAGAAGTCACGCGTGTCGGAAGACAAAGAGATGACAATCTTAGAAGCAAAACGTAATGTTTTATTTGAGCGCATTCAAAACATTTACGAGCGTTCAAATACCGCCGCTATTTCTGATAGTAATAAGAAATCATTCCTTAGCTATTGTATGACAGTAGATAATATTCGAACAGATTTTCGTAAGTTGTTACACGATTATAACACAAGATTACTTTCTATCAATCCTGATAAACAACCGAATTATCAGGCGTACACCTCATTCGAAGATCTTTATTGTATTATTAAGCGTGTACAATCGCAATTGGAGAGTAAATATTCGGCACAGCCCGTTTCCGCGGCTCGCAAGCCGAAATTACCGCGAAATCGAGATTATGTCGTTTGACGGAGATATACGAAATTGGCCGGTATTCTATGCGAGTTTTAAGTCTACAGTGCACGATAATGGTTCTCTGACAGATGCTGACAGGTTGTACTATTTAATAGGTAAACTGTCACCGAAAGCCCAGTCCGTATTTGCAGGTGTCACACCTAGTGCTGAGAATTATCAGGTCATATTTCAGTCACTACTTGATAGATATCAAGACACTCGCGTCCTAGCGTCTACCTACTTTGATCAAGCTTTAAATCTTAAACTGTCCGGTGCCGCATCTGTCTCGAATTTCCGGCTGTTTATAGATAACTTCGTTACCGCGGTTAACTCTCTTAAGAACTTAAAATTAGAAGATCTTTCCGACTTTATGTTGCTTCAACTCGCTTTAAAAAAGTTTGACACTGATACAATTCGTGCTTTCGAGATGACGGAATGCAATAATAAAATACCTACACTAGATAGTTTTATTTCGTTCATCAAAGATCAGTGTCGAATATTTCATAATACACAGTCTAGTTCACCTAGCCCGTCTAACACTAACAGCAGCAAACAAAGATTGAATAAAGCGCGAAATAGTAATAATAACTCGGTCCCTAATCCACAATCTTACGTAACATGCGCGGAATCTAATAAAATTAATTCACAGTGTCTGTGCTGTAATATAGTGCACGACCATTTCTATAAATGTCCCGCTTTTAATAATTTAAATCCGACCGCTCGTTTCAAGTGCGTAAAAGATAACAAAGCATGCATTAATTGCTTAAGCATAAAACATAAAACAAGTAATTGTTCTAGTAAGACAAAGTGTCGCTCATGTAATCAAAGACATCATTCACTGCTACACTTCGATAAAGGTAACCCGTTGTCAAGCCAAGCCGCTAACCTTGACACACATACGTCACAGGTGCAGGCTACGATAACTGCGCCTGCCACGATTCAGAATGAAATATCGTTGTGTACGACATCCATTGCGCGGGCGGCACGCACGCCCGGACGGCCTTCGCGCGCTTGTAGTGATCAGAGCAGTGCTAAGCCGCGATGTATGGCGTCTAAGACTGTTCTGTTAGCGACAGCGCAAGTTATCGTTAATGATGTTAATGGGTCGCCGCACATGGTACGTTGTCTACTAGATAGCGCGTCTCAGACCAATTTAATAACGTTTGAGTTGTTCAAACGCCTCGGATTGTGGAATAACTTTAAAAATACGAACTCAATAGTTAGAGGGATCGGCGGTTCAGAAAAACATTGCAAGGGTTCCGTAGATATTAAAATACATTCGCGTTTTGATGGAGACATTAATTTTAACATTTCTTCGCTTATTGTGGAGCGTATTACGGACGCATTGCCAAACGCTAATGTAGACGTAGCATCACTCACTCACCTCGAGTCATTGCCGCTGGCAGACGCGGAGTATGCGAATCCGGCAGGCATTGATCTTTTGATCGGAGCTTAAATATTTCCGCACTTGCTACTAACTAAAATAGTACGTAGTGAGCGATATGATTTACCGCCCGCTTTTGAGACGGTATTTGGGTATGTGATTATAGGTACCGTACCTACGTTACATACTTCTCATTGTATTACGTCTTGTTGTTGTTCTCGTTCTTCAAGAGATCAAGGTGCGTGCTAAAACTGTGTGTAAGATAAAGCACTAATTAGCTATGCTATGCTATGCTATGCTACGCTATGCTACGCTATGCTACGCTATGCTATGCCATGCTATGCTATGCTATGCTATGATATGCTACGCTATGCTATGCCATGCTATGCTATGCTATGCTATGCTTTGCTACGCTATGCCATGCTATGCTACGCCATGCTACGCTATGCTATGCTATGCCATGCTATGCTATGCTACGCCATGCTACGCTATGCTATGTGATGCTATGCTACGCTAGCCATGCCATGCTATGCTATGCTATGCTAAGCTATGCCATGCTATGCTTTGCTATGCTACGCTATGCTATGCCATGCTATGCTACGCTATGCTAAGCTATGCCATGCTATGCTATGCTACGCTATGCTATGCTATGCTATGCTAGGCTACGCTATGCTACGCTACGCTACATTATACTATACTACACTTCCGCTTTGTATATGGATGACATTGCCTGTAGTGTCAAATCCGCTCCGCTAGCAATTTCGCTTTGTGAAGAGCTTATTCAGCTTTTCAAGCGAGGCCAGTTTGATCTTGACAAATGGACAAGGAACTCTAAGGAGGTTCTCGCACGCATACCAGATTCTCATAAAGCTTCTCCAGACATTGAGTTTGAGAAGTCTGTACCGCATAAAGTTCTCGGTTTACGCTGGGACAAATCCTATGATAGTTTTCGGTTTGACGTCTCACCGCCAGATGACAAGTGCACCAAACGCACTATGCTGTCCACAGTGGCTCGACTATGGGACGTAATGGGTTTTGTGGCTCCCACAATTTTGTACGCCAAGCTCTTGATCAAAGAGCTTAGGCTATCAAAATGTGAGTGGGATGAAACACCCCCTGACCATATTGTCGCCGCTTGGGGCCAGTTTTGTATTGAGCTTACCGTGCTCAATCAAATTACTATTCCGCGTCATCTTGGATTGGTGGATGGATGTACCATCAACTTAATAGGTTTCGCTGACGCCAGCGAGCGTGCTTACGCCGGAGTCGTATATCTGCAAGTCCGCATTGGTTCTAACTACTCGGTTCAGTTAGTTTGTGCCAAGTCTAAGGTCTCGCCTGTTAAAACCGTTTCAGTTGCGAGACTGGAGTTGTGCGCGGCCCTTCTGCTGTCTCAGTTGCTCCGCAAGGTTCAAGACACAGTTTTGCCCCACTACCCTAATAATAAAATATACGCATTTTCTGACTCCAAATTAGTGCTCGCTTGGATTTATTCATCTCCTCACCGCTGGCAGACTTTTGTCGCCAACCGCGTTAGTAAATTGATTGAACTTGTTCCCGCTACTTGTTTCAATCACGTCGCGGGTTATCGTACTCGTCTTCAGAAAGAACTTTACATAGATTGTAGTGGACTGTAGGTTTTATCTGGTCAATTTCGACGGATTCTTGAGGTCTTAGAACTTCGGGATGAGTAATTAAAATATCGACTGTTCGGTACAAGGGTTTAATGGCGAGTGATATATTATGACTTGCATTTTACATACTGTAGGCAAAGCGCCTGACACTATTTAATAGCAAAACAATTTGCTGTACTAAAACTTATTTCTTAAAGCTACAGAAGAGCCGTAGGAGCTCGAACATGCCCCCGGCCGTTGAAGGCTTGCCTTCAACAGGAATCATCTTCCAGCAGTGGACATATCTTGCTCAATGCCCTTCTTATAACACCACTGGAAGTCTGTACATCGGCCACCCGTACTACTCCGTCTGTGCCAGGGTGAAGACCTATTATTCGACCCAATCTCCATTTCAACGGCGGCAAGTTGTCATCCTTGACTATGACGAGAGTGTTGAGTTTTAGCGTATCTTGAGACGAGTGCCATTTTACACGGAGCTGCAACTCGGAGACGTATTCCTTGCTCCATCTGGTCCAAAAATGTTGCCTCAGCTGTGGAATGCGCTCGTGTCTAGCCCGCATGTGGGTGGAGCAGTCCCGAACGCCTTTAACAGGAACTGATGTGAGCGGTCTTCCTATTAGAAAGTGACCCGGAGAGAGGGGTAGCAAGTCTTCCGGGTTTGACGACAAAGGAGTGAGTGGCCGAGAGTTTAAAATTCCTTCTATTTGAACGATTGTCGAATTAAGTTCCTCGTATGTTAGATGACAATTGCCCAACACTCTTATTAAATGGTGTTTGGTCGACTTGACACCAGCCTCCCAAAGACCACCATAATGTGGAGCATAAGCAGGTATAAAATGAAATTCTATGCCGTCACTAGCAACGCTTTCGGTAATGGAGCCGCAATTACGCTTCAAAAAGGCTGATAGTTCATTGTAGGCACCTACAAATGCAGTTCCATTATCGGAATAAATATGAAGAGGTTTTCCTATTCTAGACATAAATCTATGTAACGCCTGCAAATAATTTGCGCTAGTCAAATCGCCCACCAGTTCTAAATGAATGGCTTTGGTCGTGAAGCACACAAAAATAACGATGTAAACTTTCACCAGTCTACATCCACGACCTTGACGATTAATTCACGTATAACGTATGGTCCAAAGAATTGACATTTCGGCTTTCCCACCGCTGATATATGACCAGTCATCTATAACATTTAGCCCTGTAGTAAAAGATCTTGTGTTATACATTGATAATAGTCTCAATTGGCAGGCTCATGTGACCAACGTTAGTCAGAGAGTCACAGGATCCCTGCGCGCTTTATATCGATTAAGGAATTTCCTTCCATGTAACACTAAGGTAATGCTTGTGCAGACGTTGATTTTTCCTATCATAGACTATGCTGATGTGTGTTATTTTGACCTGAATGCAGATCTTCTCAATAAATTAGACCGACTTCTGAATAACTGCATTCGATTCATTTACAATCTTCGCAAGTATGACCATGTGTCTGCTTATCGCACTGAACTCAACTGGCTACCCATTCGTCAACGCTGTAGTATGCGTGCTCTCACTACTCTCTTCTCTTTTCTTAACTCTCCAACCCCTCCTTCTTACTTGTCGTCCTATTTAAAGTACTTGTGCTCAAATCACAACAGAGATCTTCGCTCCTCTAACAATCGCCTCCTGTTATGTCCTTCCCACTCAACTAACTTCGTAAACTCCTCTTTCTTTGTTCAGTCTGTTCTTCTTTGGAATAACCTTCCTCTTGAGATCAGGATGATTGCTAATCGGCTTTCTTTCAAGAAAAAAGTACGAGAGCTACTTTTACGTAAATTGGCAGAGTCTTCAGCACAATAAGATAATTTATACAGATAGTTATATTTATATTATTTATATATATGTATATAAATATGTATAGTACTTATATATTTTTCGTATATATACCTTTTTATATTAGTTTATGTGTGTATTATTGGTATTTATATGTTTATTGAAATATTAGTAAGTATTTAAATATCATCAAAATATTTAATTAATCTTATAATTGTTACTACTAAAGTTCGGAACGCACCTACAACTATCATCTCTGCATCACCTTAGGTTGACTGTAAGAGAATGCCTTTGGCATTAAGTCCACCTATGTACATATTTTATTTGTGCAAAAAGTAAATAAAAAAAAAAAAAAATAATTGAGGTAATCGGACCCGCATAATCGACACCAACGTTTTGAAAAGGAAAGTTTGCTGGTGACAATCTACTAGCCGGTTGTTGGTAGGTTGCCCATTTGCGGCGCTAGTGTCTGCCCTTTAAGGTGTGTGCAGCGAACACATTCACGATAACAGGCTCTGGCTAAACTACGGCCACCTAACGGCCAGTAAGTTTCCCTAATGGTTGCGAGTAGAAGTTGAGGCCCTGCATGCATCAATCGCCGATGTTCATGACGAAATAGAAGCTTAACAAAGTGATAAATGGCTTGGACTATTATTGGATGCTTTTTCTCAAAAGTATATTCTGAATGATGCAGTCTACCTCCTACCCGCATAATTTTATCAGTATCTAAGAAAACGCTTAACTTTGACAGCCTATTTTTGAAAGGTAATTTCTTATTTTGTAGCAGCAATTGATACTCGGGGAAAGATTCCTTTTGCGACTGTACAATAATGAAGTTTAAGGCTCTTTGCAATTCTGTACTAGAAAAGTGATTAACGCCTACTGTACGCTGGCTACATTTTTCAATAAAGCGGAACACATAGCAAAAGGTATGTTGTAATCTTGAAATGTTTGAAAATCGCTGGAAATCAATTAACCCGCTATCTAAAATAATATCATGATGTACAACATGAAGAGTTAAGTTTGCTTTAATTTCAGGCAATATCGTGTTTGAGTTTCCTCAAACGCAAGGCCATCTATCTGCATCGTTGTGCAAAAAGGATGGACCAAACCACCACAAATCTAAGGCTTGTCACGCTGAAGGATCTACTCCGCGCGAAATCAAGTCGGCAGGATTTTCATTGGTCGGTACGTGTCTCCATATACATGAACCTGTCAATTCGGATATTTCAGCAACGCGATTGCGCACAAATGTATTTAATTTAATTGGTAGCATTTTTAACCAACCAAGAACGATCATAGAATCAGTCCAGAAAGTAATGTTAGAGGGCTGAGTTCGGAGTGATTCGATAACCTTTTTATACAAACGCACGCCAAGCACCGCGGCACAAAGTTCGAGGCGTGGTATGGTTACAGGTTTTATTGGAGCGACACGACTCTTAGCTATCAACAAATGTACGCTTACGTTGCCTCGATTATCAATACTGCGTATATATATACAAGCACCGTAGGCTCGCTCCGAGGCATCTGTAAATACATGTAATTGAAAATGCTTATATTGATCGCATACGACGCGACGAGGTATACTTATATTATTAATTGCCGGTAAAGTATGGGTTATACTTGACCACGTTGAGCTGACATCGGTAGTCAATTGGTCGTCCCATTTTAAACCTTCAAGCCAAAGGTTTTGCAATAACATTTTCATACGAATGATGCATGGTGATAGTAAACCTAGAGGATCAAAGATACGTGCGATAGCTGCAAGCATACCACGTTTTGTATTTTTTACATTTTCGGGAACATTTATCGAAAAGTGAAGTTTATCTAAATTAGTTTGCCAAGTTAAGCCTAGAGTTTTATTTAACGTATCGCCTTGCTTATGAAAATCGAGACAAGTCTCATCAAGGTTATCGTGAACTAAAGTAGGTTCATTGGACTTCCATTTCCTTAATGGCATGCACGCGGAGGCAAGAACCTCCGTTACCTTCTGGCGTAATATATGAGCTTCACTAATTTCGTCTGAACCGGAAAGCAGGTCATCGACAAAAAAATCATGGATAATGACTTCTGAAGCTCTTCTATCGTCACACTCTATTCCTAATTGCTTAAGGCATCTGGTCGCTAGAAACGGCGCACTGGCAGTAAGTAACGGTATTTAACTCATATGTTTTGAGTGGGCTTGATGAACATTCACGCCAGACTATATGCTGTATATGTCTGTCAGATGGATGGATGGTCACCTGCCTATACATTTTTTCTACATCAGCAGATAGTACATATTTATACATTCTAAATCTAAGTAATATCGACGTCAAATCATCCTGAACGGTTGGTCCTACCATCTGTAAATTGTTTAAAGATAAACCAGAGGTAGTAGGTGCACTAGCGTTGAACACTACTCGAAGTTTTGTAGTCAAACTGCCTAATCGTAATACCCCATGATGAGGAATGAAGTACGACCCGAGTTCACTACTCTGACACTCTGTCATATGACCTAAAGATATATACTCGGACATAAAGTCTTTAAACATCTTATCTAAAGATGGTTGTTTCTTATTCCTACGTTCAATTGAGCATCAGCTAGGCGTGTTGTATTATTGACAAAATGTTCTTCACACTGTTTCTCTTCCAATGAATAACTAGATGACTCATGGCACACTTCCTCGAGCTGCCAAAAACGCGTCAATTGGTTTTGTATGTCATCCAAGTCATCAAACTGTGTGGCACCCTGTTGGTTGAAGTTGCAATGCATAGATGAAGATTGTGTACCTATACCATTATTATAGCCGCCGTTAATTGGGCCACTAACTATCCAACCAAGCATAGTTTCACACAGTATAGGTTTCTTGTCCCCTAACATAATTCTACGCGACCCTAATAAGTGCCAAAATACATCAACTCCAATAATTAAATCAATGGAAGCCGGTTTATGGAAATAAGGATCGGCTAAACGAATATTCGTCGGTACATCTAATTGTACCTGCCTGCACGGCACATTATCCGTTATTGTAGGCAACACAAAACAAACTAAGTCATTGCAATAATCCTCACACAAAGATTCAATACGAACACTACACATTTTATTTAACGGTGACGACGAATTATTAATTCCGAGTATAGACTTATTAATTTTATGACACGGTAAATTTAATTGTTTAAATAGCTTTTCTGTAATCAGGCATGACGAACTCCCCGAATCAAGCAGAGCGCGGGCGATATGTTCGACATTGTTTATGTCTCTGCATTTCACTAATGCAGTGCATAATAAAACGTCGCCCGAGCCAGTCGTACATGGAATATTATTATGCGCAGGGACACTAGCCGATAGTGTTACGGGACCGGTATTAGTCACGATTGCACAATCATCTTCGCTCGCATTCGCGTCGGTCGCACTCGCACTGATAGTATTGTTTACGCTGCGTTTTTGTAAGCTATCCTCATTATGTATAAGTGTGTGGTGCTTGCGATTGCAGATTTTACACCCTGTTCGCTTACATTGCTTAGGATAGTGACCATGTCGGAAACAATTATAGCACACTTTGTATTTAGGTAATAGTGCCGAACGTTCAGCTACGCTTAATGCTAAGAACTCTGGACAAACATTAAGGTTATGATTGCCATTACACTGAGGACAATGTGTGTTTGAGTTAGACTCGTTAGTGCTATTCGGTATAGAAATTAAAGCCTTTAAGTTTGAAGCGTGCTTACCGTGTGTGCTATCTTTCCTTATGTGTGACAAGCGGGAAACTTCTAACGTTTCTAACAAGTCGGCACGGTTCCTAAGGAATTCGATAAACTTATCAAATGTGATAGATTGGTTTTTATCAATAAGCCCTTTGCATTCCTCCCATTCTCGGAATGTTTTAGAATCTAGCTTTCGGCTAATAATATAAATTAATAATGTGTCCCAACTTTGAACGGGTTCGCCTAATGTACATAAAGCTCGAATATTTTTAGTTGACGTTTCAAACTGTTAACTGATTTAGAATTATCTTGTTCTGACTTAGAAAACATATTTAACATATTTTTTGCTTGTGCCAATAATGAGTAATAATTAGATTCGATTGCTGTACGCTCAGTGATTTCACATTCTATGTTGTCTGCTAAACATTCTAACTGCAGTTGAATCTCACTAAAATCGTCATACAATGATTCCAACTTTTCAACACGCAACTGTAGCTCCATTACCTGACAAGCCGTTAATTTAGATATATTTAGGGTTTCTTAATAGTTTCCAAAGACGGTCAGTCTGCCCTTGTAACTGCTACGCTTCTTTTTAAGATCTTTGATGTCGGTCATTTTGGAAAGTGGGTGTGTCGTCGACCTGGAATTTTACAATTGATGGTTTTAATAAGCTAGTAATGATACTAATTTGTAACAATACTGTAAATAAAGGTTTATATAGCTTAATATACTGATAAATTGATATAAAATTATTGATGATTGACTCGATTAAACAATTTGAAAATTAACAATGTTGTGATGTACCTACTAAGTTATGAAAAAAATTGTAAAGGTAGTAAATTATAATCAATTTAAATTCTAATAATCTACAAGGAAATGTACGTACTAATTAATTGTTATTTTAAAGAAACAATGTATTGGTTATAATTATATTACACTTTAGGCACCTATTTAACTAACGCAACAATTTGTCACTGTGCTGTATGATTAAACACTGTTAAATAAACCTGATTTGTATATAATATCCAATTAAATGTACTAATTAACACTTATTTAAAAATAAAACTTGTAGATTTCAAACATATGCAAATATAAAAATTAAAAAATGTTCATTACTGACCTTTTACAATGTCACCTATGAATAAATCTAAGATTTTTACCTGATTTTATGAAACCTATGAGTGTTGGGTTAATAAATATAGTTTTACGATTTATTTAACTTTTATTTCCAACTCGTTGACTCCTGAATATGCCTTTAACTCCTCTTCACACTCCTTAGGAAATGGCAGGTAACTTCTTGAAGTTCTGATTTTCCAATATAATCGTCGTACTTAATTTATATTAATCCGGCTCGAAGGACCACTTATGTAGTGGACTGAAGGTTTTAGCTGGTCAATTTCGACGGATTCTTGAGGTCTTAGAACTTCGGGGTGAGTAATTAAAATATCGACTGTTCGGTACAAGGGTTTAATGGCGAGTGATATATTATGACTTGCATTCGTAGTATAGTGGTCAGTATCCCCGCCCAGTATATTATATTATCCCAGTATATTCATATTGACTGGAAGTTTATTTCACCAGCATCACCACATTTCGGTGGATGTTGGGAAAGCATGTTCAAAGTAATTAAAACGCATCTCTTCAAAGTTATAGGTCAACAGATCCTCTCTTACGAAGAGCTTTTAACTGTCCTTGCACAAGTCGAGGCACTGATCAACTCGCGTCCGCTCACGGCATTGAGTAGTGACCCTGCAGAACCATCCGCGTTAAGCCCTGCACATTTTCTGAACACAGTGCCATTATCGTCATTTCCGGCTCCTGAAGCAGACTCTTCAAGCTTGCTCCAGAGACATACTCTGCTGGATAAACTCGTGCAGTCGTTCTGGCAGCGCTGGCGTGCGGAATATCTACACCAGCTTCAGGCTAGATCCAAGTGGAATAGTCCTGCATCCTCTATACAGGAGGGTACGTTGGTCGTCATAATACATGATAATGCTCCGCCGCTTTCATGGCCGTTAGCCATCGTAGAGAAATTGCATACTTCCAAGGACGGTACAACCCGCGTTTTTACCGTGAAAACCGCTAAGGGGAGCTACGTGCGCCCTGTTGTACGTCCCTGTCCGCTTCCAACTCAGTGAGATCTAGCCTGAAGTTGGATCTACCTCTTAGTTTAAGTGTTTAGTTAGTAGTTTTCGCTGTTATTGCGTTTGTAGTTTTCGCTAAAGTTAATTTAGATTAATTTTATTGTCATATCGCTGTCTTAGCCTATTGATGGGTTATGCGGTAGTACACCCAACATAGCTAAGTTCAATTTTATTTATTTTTAAAGGCAATCCTTTAGGGCCGGGGGATATGGTAGCGCCATCTACCTTTCCATCGAAAACTAATCACGTCAACGTCAATGGTTCGTCGCTCCTCGGCTAATCCGAGCGATCCCTTTCATAAATCCCTTCCCGAAACACCTCGCTATTGGCCGCCTTGCTCCACGGCGACGCAGAAAATTCGAGTCGCTGAGATCGTGACCGCCATACCGTACCGCACCGCGCCGCATCCGCTATATATAATTATTACCGCTTATACAAAACCACTCGCGAGTGAAAGTGATTTGTGTAGTGGAGTGAATCAAGCAGCTTCATCTCGAAAACACCAGGGGACTCCCCTTCTCAGAAGAAGAAGATTGCCGTGCAAGGTAAGAGGTTCCTTTCTACACCATACTTTCTCTCCCATTCCAATCCTAGGCGACCAGAACTCGCCATCCTCTAGATACAGTCCATTTTTCCTTCTCCAAGTCGCCTAGAACCTTCGGTTTCGGTGTAACGCCGAACCACTTTGAATTTTGGAAGTGAACAAAATCGTACGAGTACCGTCCGACTAAACAAGTATAGAACAAACCACCCACCTTGGGATGCACTAATAACAGAGTGAAATGTATAATCCAGGATTATTTCCGTGTCGCTGCAGCTCTTTTAGCTTTGACCGGCTTATTCTTCGCAGTAGATGGTACTTGTTTCGGCTGGTCAGCAACGTTGAGTTGGCATACATTTTGTAGATCGACCAAAGAGTTTATTCGATGACGCTCACCGTTCATCCCGAGGACATAAACTATGCCTTCTCTAGTTTAGCATTTTGAGACTCCCATTTCCTCCGGGGCTGCTACAAAGACGTCATGGCGGGCTTTTGTAAGGAATTCCGAGGCTGTGATACCAGTGCCTTTGAGTTTGGTTTTAGAAAACCATAGTTTGTCCCGAACTGACACATGCTGGAGTTTGATGAGTATGGGGCGGTGCTTGAGTGGTGACGAAGTTGCAGGTCTACCCATTCGGTGGCAACGTTTGATGTTGTTGGGAGTAAAGTCGTCGATTTTCATGTGCGTCTTCACAACACTCACAATGGTTTGCACCAAGTCCTCCTTCTTCTCTTCTGGAACGCCATGAAAAAGAAGAATCTTGCGACGGCCTTGCATTTCCAAATGGTCAATGCTACGCGCCAGCAATTGGACTTGCAGCTGCAAACCTTTCAGAGCTGCAGTTACAAATTCCCGGAATACACCAAACTCTGCAGCCAGACCAGCAATGTTGGATGAAGGGCTGGCATTACTTTGCAGTTTATCCTCGAATTGTGATATCTTCTGGTGAAACATTGTGTTCAAACTTTCGATTGTGTGTTGTATGGATTCCATGATGATTATAGTGCTTTAATACAGGAGATAACGCTCTGGCAGGTGGAGTATATATTTACAATTTGTATTAAAACATTAACAAAGTTTTAACTGTGATTAAAATAAATATTAATATATTAAAATGCAAGAGCAAAATTTTTTACTGTAGTGACCACCAGTAAAATTGTGCCTTTGTGTATATGCAAGAGCATAATAAGAGTAGACAAGTTGCAAAACCATATAATTATATATAAAGTATAAAATTAGGCTCATTTATTAGAAATCAAACATTCAACTAAAAATGTTAAGAAAGTGTAAAAGACTAAAAGTGTTGTCTCGTGTACCAATCGAACTCGCAACACTAGTCACTGTTAAGGCTGCTACACACAGTGCCAGCGGCATGGCTGGCCGCACGAATGAGCCTGCGGTATGGCCGCGCGGGTAGGCCGCCGGCCGGCCGCGGGTTGCAACTTGCTACTTGTGTGTGGTCGTTCTATTAGGATTGTCAAGTATAGGTACTTTATAATAACGTATCCTACTTTATTTTTGGCTATTATACTTTGTACTTTTGTATACAAATAAAGTATATGAAAATACTTTACTTCCAACCCTTACTGTGACGTGTAAAACCAAACACTAATTATGAATACTAAATCTATAATATATATATATATATATATATATATATATAACAATCTATAATATATATATAACATTATACAAAATAATTTAGCGGGTCTTAATCGCAATAACTTAACTTATTTAAGGTATAAGTGTCTACTTGCCGTATCTAAAGGGAGAGACGGACAAAGTTGGAACAGTACTCAAGAAATACTCCATCAAGACTGTATACAGTCCGCTCTCTAAGATAGCACACAATCTGCGTACCCCAAAGGATGTCATTCCTCTCCAAACACCTGGCATCTACAAAGTCGATTGCAGCTGTGGTAGTTCATATATCGGGCAGACTAAGCGTACAATCGCTGAAAGAGTAAAAGAACATATCGCAGCTGTAAAAAACCGACATATTAATAAGTCGGCGATAGCTGAGCATTTGTTGGAGTCTGGACCAAACCACTGGATAGAACTGCATCAACCACAAGTCTTATCCACCGATCGTCACTATTACTCCAGGATAGTACGTGAAGCGGTAGAAATCAAGAAATATAACAATTCCAAACGGGAGGATGGATAAAGATTATCGGCTACTTGGAATCCAGTCATCAGCAAATGTAAACACCGCCGAAGTGATAAATCTCAACAGTGTGTAGACGTCATTAGTGTAGTGTGTCGGAGTACCGACATTGCGAACTTAAATAAAGACCAAGTGAGGGTAGGTGCCGAAACCCACACTTCCACAAGACGGCGCTGAGCTCTCATCAGTCTCTCCGCGACCAAGCTCGATGCAAGACGAGCGAAACGTCGGAAAAAAAGAGGTACTTATACCTTAAATAAGTTAAGTTAACGCGATTAAGACCCGCTAAATTATTTTGTATGATGTATACAAATCGCGAAAATTTAAAATCGATATATATAACGTTACACATAAGTTAAATGGATGATGGGAACTATTTAGGTTCAAAGAGATCTAAAAGAAATTCACCATTGATGGAAAATATTTTTTACAGAAAAAGGCAATTGGCAATAGTATAGACTCATGCCTGTATCCCCGAAGGGTTTGGCAGAACTGTAATATTACACCCACATTTCGCCATGAATTTTTAGGTCCACGTAATAGAGGGCGAGCCTATTGCCGTTACCGGGCACATCACCAAACTCCGTGCTGCTACTGAGAATTCGGAAAAACCCAGTAACACTTTTGCCCAACCCAGGAATCGAACCCGGGACCTCCGATCAGCAGTTGCATACACTATCCACTGGACCATGGTGGAAATTTATATTTAAAATCATATCTCCGTCTCCGTCCTCGTCACTTCAGAAGTTAAGAATTAGAGTTCAGTGATGAATCCAAAGTGGCGAGAAGAAAGAAATAGAACATCAATAATTAACGTAATTAAAAACTAATTGTTAATTTTTCAATTCTTATTGTCAAACAAGCCATGAAACATTTAAAGATAGAAAAATATGGCAACCCTACGTTCTATACAACTGGAATGATCCCGGCGGCTTTCTGCGGCCGATGCCGGCGGCACCGACGCCCGCCAAAAGCCGGCGGCATGAGCCGCGCGACAAAAGCCCATGCCACTGGCACTGTGTGTAGCAGCCATTAAACGTCGAGGTGACACCTTAAACTACTACGCGATATGTTCAGTAAAATGTAAACGTCACTGCCTAATATCATCGGCTTCAATGGGAGTGCACTTAGAAAATGTTTGGTAAGTTGACATTAGCAATAAGTTCATAGTCATAACATCGCCCGTTCACCCATCTTCTAGGCGATTTACCAGCCATTCTTTATACAGTCCACAATATTAATATTTTTTCATATCACCAAATCGCCTAGTTCATACTTTCGGTGCAACGCCGAACCATTTTTTGGTCCTTCGAGCCGGATTAATTTGCGTTTATAAGTAACCTCTCGTTTATCTCGCGTAGGTATCTTCTAGAAGTACCTACCTAGGTAGTTATAGCACCTAGCTATACTCCTAGTCCATTTACATACCCATTACGTGGTTACTTCCGCACGCTTCCGTAGGTAATATACTTTTATGTAGCTACCTACTAACCCAATTATTATTACTGGAACTATCATAGTTGTCTTGTAAATTCCATATTTCAAGCACCTTTTAGTTCCACCGCCTTAAAGTTGTTGCCTACTTACGAATAACTACCGCATAAACATAAATAATAGGTAAAATAATAGGTACTTTAGGTATTCTTATTTTGATTCCGTCTCATTAGCTTATACCTGCGTAAACATGGCGCAACAAAAGAAGCCATGCATGTCGGAAGAAAAAGAGCTGACAATCTTGGAAGCTAAACATAATATTTTATTTGAGCGTATTCAAAACATTTACGAGCGCTCAAAAACTGCCGCTACTTCCGATATTAATAGGGAATCATTTCTTAGTTATTGTATGACAGTAGATAGTATTTGAACAGATTTTCATAAGTTGTTAGACGATTATAACGCAAGATTGCTTTCTATTAATCCTGATAAACAGCCGAATTATCAGGCGTACACCTCATTCGAAGATCTTTATTGTATCATCAAGCGCATACAATCACAATTGGAGGGTAAATATTCCGCACAGCCCGTTTCTGCCGGACCGGCGGTTTGAGTGCCGAGATTACCGCCAATTGAGCTTATGTCGATTGATGGCGATATACGAAATTGGCCGTTATTCTATGCGAGTTTCAAGTCTACAGTGCACGATAACGGTTCTCTGACAGATGCTGACAGGTTGTTCTATTTAATAGGTAAGCTGTCACTGAAGGCCCAGTCCGTATTTGCAGGTGTCAAACCCAGTGCTGAGAACTATCAGGTCATATTCCAGTCACTACTTGATAGGTATCAAGATACTCGTGTTCTAGCGTGTACTTACTTTGATCAAGCTTTAAATCTTAAATTGTCCGGTGCCGCGTCTGTTTCGATTTTCCAGCTGTTTATAGACAACTTTGTTACCGCAGTTAGTTCCCTTAAAAACTTAAAATTAAAAGATCTTTCCGACTTTATGTTTCCTCAACTCGCTTTAAAAAAGTTTGACACTGAAACAATTCGTGCTTTCGAGATGACTGAACGTAATCATAAAATACCTACACTAGATAGTTTTATTTCTTTCATCAAAGATCAGTGTCGAATATTTCATAATACGCAGTCTAGTTCATCTAGCTCGTCTAATAATAATAACAGCAAACAAAAGTTGAATAAATCGCGAAATAGCAATAATAACTCGGTCCCTAATCCGCAATCTTACGTAGCATGCTCGAAATCTAATAATAATAATTAACAGAAGTGTCTGTGCAGTAATATAGTACACGACCATTTCTATAAATGTCCCGCTATTAATAATCCGACTGCTCGTTTCAAATGTGTAAAAGAAAACAAAGCTTGCGTTAATTGTTTAAGTATAACACGAGTGATTGTTCTAGTAAGACGAAGTGTCGTTCATGTAATCAACGACATCACTCGTTATTAAATTTTGATAAAAGTTAACCGTTGTCGGGTCAATCCGATAACCTTGACCCAATTTCTAGCCCACCTACGTCGCAGGTGCAGGCCGCCTGTACCACGGTGGCTTCCCCCTCCGCGTCTCAGTGCGAAGAATCGTTTTGTACGACCTCCATTGCGCTGGTGGCGCACACACGCGGACAACCCTCGCGCGCTTGTCATGCTCAGCGCGATGCTAAACCGCAGTGTACGGCATCTAAAACGGTTCTATTAGCAACAGCGCAAATTATCGTTTATGATATTAATAACGCACCACACATAGTTCATTGTTTACTAGATAGCGCATCACAGAGTAACTTTATTACTTCTGATTGTTTCAAACGCCTCAGACTGTGGGATAATTTTAAAATACTAACTAAGTAGTCAGGGGGATCGGGGGGTCAGAAAAACATTGCAAGGGTTCCGTAGATATTAAAATACATTCGCGTTTTGATAGGGATATTAATTTTAACATTTCTTCGCTTATCGTAGAGCGTATTACGGACACATTGCCGAACGCTAATGTGGACGTATCGCTACTCACACATCTCGAGACATTGCCGCTAGCAGACGCGGAAATTGCGAATACGGCAGACATTGATGTTTTGATCGGAGCTTCAATATTTCCGTACATGTTACTACCTAAAGTTGTACGTAGTGAGCAATATAATTTACAGCCCGCTTTTGAGACGGTATTTGGGTATGTGATTATGGGTACCGTACCTACGTTATATACTTCTCATTATATTACGTCTTGTTGTTGTTCTGTTCTTCAAGAAAATAATATTGGTTCTCTTCTCAAGCGATTTTTGGAGCTTGAAGAGATAACCGCACCGCCCTCGATGAGCCGTAAGGATCTCGAGTGTGAAGAACATTTCCGCGCTACCACTGTTCGTGACGACAGAGGCAGATACGTTGTGGCGTTGCCATTCTACGGTGACCCTTAATCGTTAGGCGACTCGTACACTGCTGCGCTTAGACGTTTTCATTGTTTAGAACGTAAACTTGATGCATCACTTAAGTTACGCGGCGCCTATAATGACGTCATTTGTGACTACCTAAATAAAGGTTTTTTGAGTGTAGTTGTAAACAACGAGGGCAATTCTCTTCCCTCATATTATATCCCGCATCACGGCGTAGTTCGCGAAGATAAAACCTCTACTAAAATTCGTGTGGTTTTAGATGCTAGTTGTAGGACTACATTGGGTCAGTCGATTAATGACATTTTGCATGCCGGCCCTAATCTACAGGATAATTTATTTAACATCATAATAAAGTTTCGTCTTTTCCAAATCGCTCTGTCAGCTGATTGCCGCCAAATGTTTCTCAATATCGGCGTTCGTGAATCTGACCACAGATTTCAACGGATTTTTTATCGTTTTGACAATAAGGAACCTTTATCCGTGTATCAGTTCAATCGTGTTTGTTTTGGACTCAAGTCTAGCCCATATCACGCGTTACGAGTTGTTCGCCAGTTGATCGCTGATGAAGGCGATCACTTTCCCGCCGCAGCAGCTGTCGCTACTTCCGCTTTATATATAGATGACATCGCCTGTAGTGTCATATCCGTTCCGCTAGCAATTTCGCTTTGTGAAGAGCTTATTCAGCTTTTCAAGCGAGGCCAGTTTGATCTTGTCAAATGGACAAGCAACTCTAAGGAGGTTCTCGCACGCATAGCTGATTCTCATAAAGCTTCTCCAGACATTGAGTTTGAGAAGTCTGTACCGCATAAAGTTCTCGGTTTACGAGAACTTTATGCGGTACAGACTTCTCAAACTTTGGTGCACTTATCATCTGGCGGTGAGACGTCAAACCGAAAACTATCACAGGATTTGGGAAAAATCCTGTGATAGTTTTCGGTTTGACGTCTCACCGCCAGATGATAAGTGCACCAAACGCACTATGCTGTACACAGTGGCTCGACTATGGGACATAATGGGTTTTGTGGCTCCCACAATTTAGTACGCCAAGCTCTTGATCAAAGAACTTTGGTTATCAAAGTGTGAGTGGGATAAAACACCCCCTGACCATATTGTCGCCGCTTGGAGCCAGTTTTGTATTGAGCTTACCGCGCTCAATCAAATTACTATTCCGCGTCATCTTGGGTTGGTAGATGGATATACTATCAACTTAATAGGTTTCGCTGACGCCAGCGAGCGTGCTTACGGCGGAGTCGTATATCTGCAAGTCCGCATTGGTTCTAACTACTCGGTGCAGTTAGTTTGTGCCAAGTCCAAGGTCTCGCCTATTAAAACCATTTCGGTTGCGAGGCTGGAGTTGTGCGCGGCCCTTCTGCAGACTCAGTTGCTCCGCAAGGTTCAAGACACAGTTTTGCCCCACTACCCTATCAATAAAATATACGCGTTTTCTGACTCCAAAATAGTGCTCGCTTGGATTTATTCTTCTCTTCACCGCTGGCAGATTTTGTCGCCAACCGCGTTAGTAAATTAATTGAACTTGTTCCTGCTACTTGTTTCAATCACGTCGCGGGTATTGAGAACCCCGTTGATTGCCTGTCTCGTGGTGTTACTCCACTTAATCTTCTGCATCGTCCATTGTGGCATCGTGGACCTTCTTGGATTTCCCATGATCCGTCAGAGTGGCCCATGCAACCCTTTGACCACAGTGCAGAGGACGAGGATGTACCCGTACGGAAGTCTGTTTCTCATCCCGTGATTGTTGAGGTTGCTGAATCTCCGATCTATGCACTCGCACTACGCATGTCATCGTGGTCTAAGTTACTCCGTGCCATCGTTTATGTCTGTAGGTTTCTTAGGCACCTACTTAATGGGACTTTTGTTTCAAGTACTTGAATCAAGTACTTGAACCTTGAATTTGCAGAATATAAGTTACTACGAGCTGTACAGGCTGTTCATTTTAGTAACGACATTCAAAATTTAAAAAATAATGTACCTTGTTCTCCTGCTATTCTTAGGCTCAAGCCGTTTCTCGATGAGCACGGCGTCATACGCGTTGGTGGTCGTCTGTCAAATTCGGACGAACCTTATAACTACAAGCATCCTTGCATTCTACCGCGTCATGATTATATTGTCGACCTTCTTGTTGATTTTTATCACTAGAAGCATCTCCATGCTGGTCCAGAGTTGCTTATGTCCTTACTTAGGCATAAATATTGGGTTTTAGCTGCTCGACGAATAATTCGTCACAGAATACATAAATGTAACGTCTGTTTCAAATTTCGTCCGCGTCCGATTTTCCCTCCCATGGCAGATCTTCCTAGCCAGCGCGTCAATCAGGTTGATAAAGCGTTTACACATACCGGTTGTGATTACGCAGGACCACTGCAGTATACGCCAGTGCGTGGTCGAGGTGTTAAAGGTCGTAAAGCTTGGCTATGTATTTTTACATGCTTAACGACGCACGCTACGCACATTGAAGTTTAAGCACGGTGTTATTCCTGGCAGCCCTTAAACGATTTCTTTCAAGACGCGGCCCTATACAGTGTTTGTACGCGGATAACGGCACTTGTTTCTTGGGCGCAAGCTCTTATTTACGCGACCTTTATAAGTTTCTCAGGGAAGAATATCGTACTCGTCTTCAGGAAGAACTTTCCATAAATCATATTGACTGGAAGTTTATTCCGCCACACCACATTTCGGTGGATGTTGGGAAAGCATGGTCAAAGTAATTAAAACGCATCTCTTTAAAGTTATAGTTCAACAGATCCTCTCTTACGAAGAGCTTTTAACTGTCCTTGCACAAGTCGAGGCGCTGATCAACTCGCGTCCGCTCACGGCATTGAGTAGTGACCCTGCAGAACCATCTGCGTTAAGCCCTGCACATTTTCTGAACACAGTGCCATTATCGTCATTTCCGGCTCCTGAAACAGACTCTTCAAGCTTGCTCCAGAGACATACTCTGCTGAATAAACTCGTGCAGTCGTTCTGGCGGCGCTGGCGTGCGGAATATCTCCACCAGCTTCAGGCTAGATCCAAATGGAATAGTCCTGCATCCCCTATACAGGAGGGTACGTTGGTCGTCATAATACATGATAATGCTCCGCCGCTTTCATGGCCATTAGCCATCGTGGAGAAACTGCATACTTCCAAAGACGGTACAACCCGCGTTGTTACCGTGAAAACCACGAAGGGGAGCTACGTGCGCCCTGTTGTACGTCTTTGTCCGCTTCCAACTCAGTGAGATCTAGCCTGAAGTTAGATCTACCTCTTAGTTTAAGTATTTAGTTTGTAGTTTTCGTTATAATTGTTTCGCTAAAGTTAATTTAGATTAATTTTAATATCATATCGCTGTCTTATTCTATTGATGGGTTATGCGGTAGTACATCCAACATAGCTAAGTTCAATTTTTTTTTTAAAGGCAACCCTTTAGTGCCGGGGTGAAACGGTAGCACCATCTATCTTTTCTATTGATAGTTAATTATGTCAACACCTAGCTAATAAATTCCTTTGCATACCGCAGTGTCAAAACGAGCGATCTTTTATCCCTTTCCTTCCCAAAAGCACGCCTCGCTCTAATTGGTCGCGGAATTCGGTGACGCTGCGAGCCAGTTCGAAAATCAACCGTCCCGCTGACCGGCTGCATCCTGGGGCAGCTCCACGCCGCGACGAACACATGCAGCACTGCAATATTTTACAGCTATTTCATACTATAAAATTGGGACTAAACCGCCCGCGGGTGTAGTGGAGTGATCTGTGCAGCTTCAGGCTAGATGCAAATGGAGTAATCAGTTTTGTAGCCCGACTCACAAAGACGCCGGAGGCCGCCATTTTGTCAAGCAGAGAAGAATGACTTGCAAGGTAAGGCGTGCCTCGTATGAATTCCAATAGTCATAAGATCGCCCGTTCACCCATCTTCTAGGCAATTTACCAGCCATTTTTTATACAGTCCACAATATTAATATTTTTCCATATCACCAAATCGCCTAATACATTTTTTCGGTGCACCGCCTAACCAATTATTATACAGTAAAAACGTGTTTCGAAAACATACATCTTTATTTTGGCAATCAGTTTCGAATGAAGAATTATTTTTCATTTTTCGCAGATGGTTTCGAGACTTTATTTCGTATAGGGCCGAAGCGGCTCTTTGTAATGCAGAGTTTTTGGCACCGTCATTGTTTATAAACATGAAACAAAAATAAATTCAATTTCACAAGTATATTTACCAACAATAAACGTCAATACGCTACTGTTAAAAGAATTGGGTGAAACATTTCGATGAAAATCGACAAATGTGTAAATTATTATAACTGTTGAAAATATTAAAACGAAATAAAACTACAATGGTTATGATAAGATAATTAAACAATAAGATGATTGTTTTTTGTTTAATGGAGTTATGTATATGTATTTGCCGGAGTTAAGATAAGCAAGACGGCAGATAATCACATTTATTTTTGACAGATACAGTTGCTTGTTTTATTTAGGCCACATGACGCTTGAAGAAGAAAGAAGAAAGAAAGCCGAACATTATACTAAAATAAAAAAATGTGTCTTAAAGATATGAGAGCGTACTATTTAACACAAAAATATCTTTATGGGCTCTTCTATAAGGTTTTCCTGTCGCGTCATTCATAACTGGGATATCATTCAAGGATCATAAAGAGTTATGAAATAAAACATCTCACCATATAACGCAGGCTGAAGGTTTTGGCGATATATATCGCGATTATGCTCCGACTCGACGGCTACTTGGTATGCCGTCATCGTATTCGCATAAAAATTGTTGGTACCGCGAGTACCTTACTTATGTGAATGAGATGTGGATCTTGAAATATTACCGCGTACGTTAAAAATACATATTTTATAGGCGAATCTTTCAGCTTAGTACAATTTAGCATCAATGGCTGTTTTATGGCCGTATGGAAATGTATCCTTAATCCGAATTACATTTTCACAAGGACAACAACATTTTTATTTATGCTCGACGGTACGGTTGGCATTGTGTTTTGAGTGGCCAACTTGTCGCTCAATACTTTTCTAAGAGTTGTGGGCTCGATCCATATACTTTGTGTGATCAATAGAATGTGTGTTTGTTCCGAGTTCTCGGGATCCGTTGCTTACGATTCTGTAAAGACGTCGTATGAATGCCTACTTCGGGCAGTTCCTTAAAACAAAATAATAAGTCAAATACTTAAGTTAAAAAGTGTCAGTATCCATTCCTGAAACAATTTTATCTTCTGACGTATGTCGTACAGTTACCTTCTAAAAGCCCCCAATATATTTAATACGTAGGAAGGTATATATGTACAAAACGCAACTCTACATGACGTTTATTTATGAGAATACTACAAACCGAAAGCACACGACGCACCTATTCGAATTCTTTCAAAGATTCTGTTCCGTGTTACAATTCTCGTTTAAAGTATTTCACCAGCAAGGATGATACTCACAAACACTCTTTAGAACTGTAACTTTGATAAACGCTGGCCTGTTTTTTAAATTGTAAAAATCCTATGACTATTACTTTTCAATAAACAAAGATCATAACGTAATCTCCTTCCGCCTTCCTATAACACATGGACTAACTGCTGTTAATAGTTTAGTCCTAGCTTTATCTAAGTAAGATTTAATATATTATGTAGACAAGTAAAAAATAAAAAATGACTATCTTCTTTAAAATGTCATTTTAGTATTAAATAGTTCTTGCCATGTAATGTGGCTTCTTGAGTTGTAGGGGTTACTATTAACAAAATTATATTGAGATTCATAGCAGTAGTAACACGACTGAACACAGGCCAAACCGACACTGCGGTTATAAAAATGAGGTAATATTGCGCTCCATTACATTAAGGCTTACTCTGGCCACTACTCTACTTAATAATAACGTCATACTACAGTTAATATTCATTTAAATAAGAGTAACTACAGAGTATATAATTATAGTATAGTGTTATATTCGGAAGAGTTTGATAAAAGTAATTAAAATTGTTTCTTGTTTTATTATACATTATTACACGTTCTTTTAGAGTATATCTCAAGTATAAATATTGTGTAAGAAACATTGTATTTCACTTTAAGCTAAATCAATATTAAATAGAAAATAAAACATCAAAGAATATCTTTAGGTTGATTTAATTTTCATGTAAATCCTACAAAAGGTTGTTCAATTCGAATTCGAGATTGAAATTCGCAATACTAGTGCAACAAATAGTACAATAACCCGTACAAAATAAATGAGTTTTCAGTGTAAGGGTAAGCCCTTAATAGTGGCACTTAATCGTACAGTATGTACAGTGTTTATCGATGAAGATGGGGCTTTGATGCCCCACTGGATTAAGAGTCTTGGTTGACTGGCGAGTCTTGGTTGCAACCGGGATAACGCTAAGACGATGATAGTAGTAAATACATAGCTAGATAGCTATACAAACTTCGTGCTGCACGCATTGACAGGTGGCTTGCATGCAACTGCAAACTGGAGAAACCACAAATTGTTGGTTAGATGTTCCTTGTGATTGTGGTTTCTATGTTTGTCATCACTAGCAGGAATTATTGTTCTGAAGAAAAGAATAATACTAATACTGAAAATATTTTTTGTTAAGTGTAATTTAAACAACAGTAAATGACTGAATCAATTATAAAATGTAACAACGGCAAATATCTTCACTACAGTACTCAGTTATGTTTGCTATATAACATAACTAAAATGTTTAATATTGTTTATTATTAAGGTAAGCTAGTTTTATCCCACAAGAGATTATTAAATATTACCATAACTTTGCTGAAATATGTATTTATTCGTATAAAAGTACTCAATGATGATGTGATTCGTCATGCTTTTTAAGAAAAAGTACATGTCCGATTCGGGCTGCAGACTGCGACCGCAGGCGACATTGCGGCTAGCGGCTGTTCACTGTAGAATTGCCTGCGGTCGCGGTTACTTCCATCCCCTAGACTAGTGGTGTCGCTTTCAGTTTGTTGTTGCAATTTTCAGTCTGCAGCCCATCTCGGACTTAAAATGCAACTACATATTAATAGTATAATAGTCAAGTCAAGTCACATCATTTATTTGTTCATAGGTTCATTACAAACACTTAAACAAAGTCACACATATTTTTTAAATTAAGTTAGATGAGGCCGGTGTTTCCTACCTGACTTCCCTGAAAAAAAAAACATTCGAAACAATCTAAAAGCCACCTTAAATCTATATAAAGCTTTCACAAGCCTTTAATCAATAGGGGTCAGTCATTCGCAGAAGCAACTTAACCATAATCACTCCGTTGATGGATTAGCAAACTGAAATTGTGCGCAGTTCCTCCCACGAGTAATACTTGTCGCCTTACGTAATACCAATGGGATGAAATGAATTGGGATTTGTTCAGATCATCTTCAATTAAGGAACTTTGCGGAAATTATTATTTTGGGCAGTGTTAAACGCTTTATAAATCTATAACATGTAGCCATAATACTAAAGATACACGAGAGATGTGGCAAACAAGCAATCACAAGAATTTATCGACGAATTGTGAAAGTTGAGAGCTTAAATTATACAATTTAATTTTATAATTAACGTTATGATGAGCCTCTAAAAGAGTTAAAAATATCAATGTGTTACTCAAAGAGAATAATTGTTGAATACTTTAACCTGTTACCTAAAACAATTTTGGTTAGCCGCGCCCAATACAAAATCATACCATCAAATATTCGTAGATTGGGTACGCCAATTCTTATTTGTGAAGCTCGATACATTGACAGTAACGTCCATTCAGGAAGTCGACATTTATGTACACATTGTTTTCGACGATGGCAACGCAAAAGCAACGGCAAGAACGAAAGCCCCAATGACATTGACACTAAAGGCTGTAGAAGACAAATTGCTGTGTTTTATTTTTTGAGTGTATTGAACTAAGATTACTCTAGCTTGGTACTTTTTTCTTGGAAAATGGATTTTTTACTCCTAAAAAACCATTGAATAGACGCAATTGATAATTATTTTATGCATTTAATTGTTTCATTCAATGAGTTGTTTTATTAGTGTAATATTGCCGGAAAAAGTAGTCTATGAGATATTTTTGTCTATAATTAAGCTACATTATATTACTGCAAAGTTTCATCAAACCTTACAAATTCATTTCGTCGTTTTTGCGTGAAAGATAATTATTATCCATCTCTCCCTCCTCCGAAACTTTTAAGATAGTAGGAGGATAGGATAATTTATATTATTAATTATTATTATTTTAGAGTGACATTTATGTATGTTTTTTTTGTATAAAGGCAACTCCCACACTAGTACTAAATCCTGTGTCGCGAGGGACTTTACAAACATACAACTAACGGACACAATGAACACCCTGCCTCGAAACAACAATTTATGGATCAGACAAAATGTTGTCTCGTGTGGAAATCAAACCCACAAAACTTGTCGCAGTGTCTAGTGGCGAGGTGGCCGCTTAAAACACTCCGGCATCCGTGCAATCAAGTATTATATACTATAAACCACAGTAGATCATCATTATTAGCCTTGTATATAGGTACACTGTCTCACTGCTGGGTACGGACCTATACTCACTATGGCAAGGGTAAGGTATAGTCCACCATACATCACACTGGCCACAGTAGATGCTATAGTTAAAAGAATACTTATGGTTTCTGTTTTGTTTCTGTCTACTTTTCTGACTTCGTTTTTATCGGCGACATAAATATATAACGAATTCTACAATAAACTTTAACATGCATGTCACGTGCACACGTGCAAAGCGTTGGCTCGAAATTTTTGTTTGTGTGATTTTCATTTAGTTTTTCAAAATTATGGTATTTTGTCATTTGAAGCACATTGCCATATACAGCTTATATATGTCGACGGGTTGCTTGATTTTTGGCTGGTATCAACACTTCATAGTTTGTTATACGTTCACACCAAACCAAATTCACAAAACTGACTATAATTATCTTGGATTACTGAATAAGAAACGAGTAACAGTTTCCAGGTACTTGTTGTCCGCCCGAAGTCTCCAAGAGAAGTGAGAGTCGTTGTGTTGCTCCGTTGAACGTCAACTGTCACCCCCCTCTTCAACTGTAGCAAACGTCACACTAGACTGTCGAAGTGCGCCATCTACACACTTCCGTTTCGTAGTCAGTTGACGTCCCGTACTCATGACCATTCCGATACGGCCATCCTACAAGACACACGTCCCTGTGTGTTAAATTGTAATAAAATTTTACACGCTCGGTATCACATTGCTCGGTCACTCCTGACTTAACCCAGGTACGGGTTGAATCAAAACAGTGTTAGGATTCCAATCAAATTTTATACAAAATTACCTCCTACATTATATTTCTAACTATTATAGGAGTTGGATTCAGAGCATCACTGACAATACAGTCAATTACCATAGACTCACGTTGTAATCAAATCAAATAACTAAAGCTCTACATGTGATTCATAACCATTCAGTAACCTCCAGTTACTAAACCAGGTACTCAACCAACCACTCGGTTGCCACCATTCAGCAACTTCCAGTTACAAAACCAGGCACTCAACCAGTCATTTGGTTGCCACACATTTATCTGCGCATCGTCACAATGATCGCCAAGTCCCTCCTGGACTTTATGGTTTCCTCCGAAACCCATTTATCTGCGCATCCTCAAAAGGATCGCCAAGTCCCTCCTGGACTTTATGGTTTCCCAAGAAACCCCTGCACCAGAGTTGTCTGCCTACCGCGTACTCACGGACAGCTGCCTTGACAGTTGGTTGATACCGATCTGTACTGATTTGAGGCTACAAATTAACCTCTGACGTTGAATCAGACAACCAATCAAACTCCAGAGTTGTCTGCCTACCGTGTACTCACGGACAACTGCCTTCACAGTTGGTTTGAATCCGATTTGTACTGATTTACGGCTACAAATCAACCTCTGACATTTAATCACACAACCAATCAACATGTAAGCCTAGTTTTCTACTGTCTCGTCAGTATTAAGGTTCACACTTTGCTCTCTTCAAGATCGTCAGTTATGCTCTGATCCTTTGGCACAAAGTTTCAGTATCAAAATCAATAATCAGGAAACTCAAAGTAAAACTGACATTTCACTATAGCTGTATCTCTCAAGATATTATTTCAAATCAAGTTACCATAACAGTTAAGCTCTACATGTGATCATACGCATAGCCCAGTAACCTCCAGTTACTCTACTCTCTGCGAACCCCACATGGGAACGCCGAGTCTCTCCAGGACTCTATGGTTTCCACTGAAACCTGACCTCCGCCAGAGCTGACTGCAATAGTGCCTTCTCATGGACTACTAAGTTAGTTGACGCCGATTTCTACCGAGTTACGGCTACACGTCAGCCTCTGGTACGGTCCGATCCAACCATCGTGTAAGCTTAAACACTTTCTTCAATATCAGAACTACTTTGTTCTACCTCCATTTCATCAGTGTACTTTGACTTTCAGGCATTTTTCGCAACCTATCGTGTGCGTACTTATAGGTACGCTTAGAATTAAGGGCTTTGAGATTATAACGATCATTTTCAAGAACTTCTGTGACCTCAAATGGGCCTTTATACTTAGGGTCTAACTTCGTTTGATTACGTTCCTCGTTCATAACCAACACAAAGTAAATACCTACTGAAAATGTATAAGCCTTGCCTTTGTCTTATCAAACCTACGTTTCTCATATGATGCTGCACTCTCAATATTACGTAACGCATCATCTCTCACGGTATTTAGGTCAACCTCAGGTTCTACATCAACTGCCATCAATGATAGAGGCCGTGCACACACCTTGCCTATTAACAACTCTAGGGGACTAGTTTTCGTCGTTTGGTTAACCGTACAGTTAATCGCGAGTTGGACTTCGGCTTATAATAATAATAATAATAAATAATAAATTGTTTATTTATTCATAGCTTCTACAATAAATATATGTAGTTCTAGGAAAGAGATAAGATCTAAGTAACAATGGGTGCCTGTACTAGGATAGACCTGTGCCACAGGCTGTAAAGGCACAAATAATCATAATGTATTACTTATGTAATATCTAAAATAAAGTATATATTTATTACCAATAATTAAAGACTATATTAAGCTATTAAGCAAATTACATTTTACTTACCTAAAAGAAACTATGTCAAGACCACGAGTTATGCCTGGCTAGTTAATATTTATGTTAGTACAGTCATCAAATCTTCAGTCTGTTCGTAATTTAAAGTTTGCAAATACTTATAAACTAATTGTTTACATTTATAAAAGTTAGCGTCATAAATACACAGTACTTTGTTAAGTTTGTTATAAACAAATGGTCCTAGAAATGCATAAAATATGTTCGTGAATATAAACTTAGATTCGGAAAGTGCAGTACAAACGATGTCTTTACGTCTTTTATTGTTAGTGAGATTAGGGTTATAAATAAGCGTAGAGTGATGCCTTAGGATCGTATACAACAGGAAAAGTTGGCGTACAGTTAGTA
Source organism: Euclidia mi (assembly GCA_944739405.2). NCBI lineage: Eukaryota > Metazoa > Arthropoda > Insecta > Lepidoptera > Erebidae > Euclidia > Euclidia mi. The sequence goes on along the minus strand of OX123194.2, from coordinate 50,279,104 downwards.
CTTTACAACTTTCAAATAAGAGCTGCGTGGGGAAACGGAAGGGTCGGTTCGTTACTACTTTTAAGAGTGCTCTTTGTGCTCGTTCAATCGGCAACATTATAGATTTTGGGGCTCCACCCCAAGAAGTAATACAGTATTGCAGAACTGATTGACATAGAGCCTGATATACCCGCATGATTAGTTTTTTATCTGCTATACAACGGAGTTTTTTAAAAACGTGGAATAATTTACGAATTCTACATGTAAGAGCACTTATATGTTGTTTAAAGGAGAGGCAATCGTCTACAATGATTCCTAGGTACTTAATGTTAGTAGTGTAGCGAACAGCAGGGCAAGTGCATGTGTTAAGTGCTGGGTTAATACAATAATGAGCTTGTAGTGTATTATTATATGTCGTAGTCTGAGACTTCCACATTGAAAATTTGATAACATTGGTTTTCTCAGCGTTTAAGGTCAATAGGTTATATTTCAGCCAGTTGTTTACTATGTCAAACCCCCGTTGTGCAAATTCATGTACCTCCTCAGCAGTGTCAGCGGAAAATAGGATGGCAGTATCATCAGCATATGCAATGATTTTGCCATGATCTAAATTTTGGTTGCAGAGATCGTTGATGTACACCAGGAAGAGGGTTGATGCGAGGGTGCTTCCTTGGGGAATGCCGAATTGGGGCATTTTCATATCTGCACTAATAACGTTGCCTATACGTACACATTGGTGCCTGTTCTTTAGGTATTCAGTAAAGAAAATTAATTGGTTACCTCTGACGCCTGTGGCTTCCAATTTTTAAAGGAGTTTGGGAATAGACACTGTATCATAGGCCTTTGCCAGGTCAAAAAATATTCCAATGACATGCTTTTTCTTTCCCAGTTCTTCTGAGACATAATTCGTTAACTGGTGAACTGCATCAGCAGTAGACAACTTAGGTCTAAAACCGAATTGGGTGACGGATAGGAGAGCATTGTTTTCGAGATAAGTCATGAGCCTATTATTTACCATTTTTTCCAAGACTTTGGCTATCGAAGGTAATATCGAAATTGGCCTATAGTTTGTTACGAGACCTTTTGTTCCGCTTTTGTGAATAGGAACTACTACAGCCTTTTTAAGACAGGTGAGAAAAATGCCATCAGCGAGGCATAATCGAAAAATGTGTGTTAAGGGAAGTACAAGAGTATGTCTGAAATTTTTCAAAACGCTAGAATTGATGTTATCCCATCCTGCTGCTGTGTTATTTTTTAAGGTGAGTATAGTTCGCTCAACTTCATCTTCGTCCGGTTCCAACATTACGAAAGATTTACCGCTGTTCAGATAGGTTGAGTAACTTGAGTGACTGTCACACAGATCTATGCCGCATTGAAATTGAATTTTTTCCGCAAGTTTTAGTCCTACGTTTACAAAATACTCATTTACGCTATCGGCCGATGATTGTGGTGAGTCATGTGTATTTAATAAACTCGTATCGGGTGTATTTTGCTTAGATGTATAAGTAACGGTTTTAAGGTACTGCCATAGTTTTTTACTGTTATTGCCTGCTTCATTTATTTGTAGTTTGTCGTACTCTGTTTTTAACTTTTTCAAGAGGTTATTGCAAAAATTACGGTATCGTTTGTAGGATGTTTGTAAAATTACGTTTTCAGGACTTTGTTTAGCTCTTAAATGTAGCTTGTCTCTATGCCGAATACATCTAATCAAACCTGGAGTTATCCAAGTTTTAATATTATAGTTTCTCTTACTAAGTTTGTAGATATTCGTATTTTTTATGATGCTCTCTTGCACTTTACTAATAACATACGCTAGTGAGTTGTTTGCATCAGCACAATTGTAAACCAGGCTAAAATCAATGTTGCACAAATCTCGTTCAAGTCCACTCATATTTATTTTTGATTTCTGCTGAGGTCGTGTTACGTCCTATGATTGCAATAGATCAAGTGTAATTAGGACAGCACAATGATCGGTTATTGAAGAGCTAGCAACAAGCGTTAGACACGGAAGCTGGGTCTTAAGCATGACGTGATCCAAACAGGAACCACTCTGATGTGTTGGAAAAGTATGGGAGGGGGAAAGGCCGTGGTATGCACACATATTTAAGTAATCTTGCGTCCCGGCGTCACAGTTCTCAGCGTTTATAGATATATTTACATCCCCAGATAGAATAACGGTTTTAAAAGCTGATAGGGTTTGTATGATGCGATTTAAGGAGTTATTAAAGGTATCTAAGTTTCTGAAGGATGGTGGTCTATAAACAGCGATAACGGCGATATCGGATCCAATTTTCATCACCAGACAATTGAATTCTTGGACATTTGGTTCTTCAAAAGTGACAGATAGGTAGTTTTTTGCGTATACTACCACACCATCGTTTTGATTAAGGGATTTTGCTGTGTAAAAGGTATTGTAGCCTGACAAAACTGGTAAATTGCCATTTCTATTTGTAAGCCAACATTCTGTGAGAATGATAACGTCGCATTCAAAATTCAGTCTTTTTAGGAAAATGGTTAAGCCATCTATATTTTTATAGATACTGCGGATGTTCTGGGTTAGTATTGTTAAAGTTAGTATTGTAAGGCTTATTGTAGTTTGACACGTATAAACTGCAACTTTCCGTATCACACCTTTTTGATATATATACAGAAAAATCATCTAACTCGTTAATTAATTCGTCAGCCATAATAATTACGAAACTAAATTGTTTTTAAGTGTATCAATTAAAAGTGTTGTAGACTGAAGAAACTGCAAAACTTAAGAAATAAAGGCGGCGCTCTTAGGCGCCCTCACTATAATCTATAGAATTAATGTACCTGGCCTCTGCCATTTTTCTTGCTGGGCACTCAGGGTCACCTGTTTTGTGGTCGCTCGGTTTCTTGAAGCGATGGCATGTCGCACATTTAGGTGAGTTCTCTTTTCTACTGCATTCGTTTGCTTGATGGCCTACTTCGCCACAATGTCCACACGTATCTACGGTCTCGCGACAGGTCTTTGCAGCGTGTCCATATTGGTGGCATTTGTAACATCTGGTCACAAGTGTAAAGTCTCTGACATTGCAGCAAATCTAATCAATGCAAACGTATCCCTGGGTCATCAGTACTCTTCTGATAGTGGCAGATACCTCTAGTATAATGTTGCAAGTAGGTGCTTCTTTTCTACCGGATTTGTGGCTGATTTTTATGGAGGACAAGAACGCTTCGCGGGTCATGCTGAGTTTCTTTTTTATATTTTGCTCATATATACAGTCGTAGACTTCTTGCTCTTGCAAATGAGCTGATACTCCTATAGCTATAATACGAGGTCTTCGTTTGATTGGCTCTTCTACCTTGAATCCTGAACTACTTAGTTGCGTTGACTGCCTGAGCTTCTCTATGTCGTCCTTTGTTTCCGTGCTAATAATCACACCTCCGTTTTTTGTTTTGCGTAGTCCTCTCACTTGTAGTCCCATTTGTTCTGGACAAATGATTTTCTGGACTAGAGATTTTGTCTCATCGCTGGATTTATGTTTATCGCTTGGATAGATAGCGATTGAACTCAAATTTTTAGGGCGAATGAAATTATTTTTATTAGTCTTGACCATGTCAGCAAAGGTCATCTTCTCCGTCTCTGGTTTTGTGCAATTTTCTTGTATGCTTTCTTCGATTGATTTTTTGAAGTAATTGAGACATTCAAATAGGTCTTGTTTTTTCTTTGAGGGCTTCCAGTTTCGTATTTACCAATATAGTCTTTTGTTTCAAAGACTGATAATGCACAGACATTTGTGCGGCTCCACCGCTTACCTTCCTTGATAGGGCGTTGATTTTGAGCTTCTGATCGGAGTTTAACTTTCCTTCTGCGGCAATCTGGCATACTTCATTGAGGCTTTGCTTAATTGTGCTCAGCCAGATTTTAAGGCTATTGGTTGACAGAGCTTCTATTACGTCCTCATCGTCATGGTGTCGTGGCTGAGGGGTGCACGGAGGGCTACGTGGGGTTATTGTACTTCGATTGAAAGGGCTGTTTTTAACATTAGCCATCTTTAAACTCATGTAACAACAGACATAGTAACTGGTTTTTCACTACACAATCACTAACTCAGCGTAAACGTATGTAGCGCGGCAAGTAGGTCACAGATTTTATAAATTGTTTTTTAACATGTAATGATATAAATATTGGTACAGAGCACGTCTATTTGCTTTGAACGCCGAATATCTAATCCATTATTATCCATCAACCATCCTTATGAATCCTGCCAAGAACGCTCTTGTCATACGACACAGAAACCGGAAGTATCTAACAATTTTAGTGAACAAATATCAAATCAGAGCTACTTGAACAGTAGGTATCCATGATTGCGATCAACAACCACACCCTAAAGGCGGCGATACACATGCCAGTAAATCGGGAAAGTAGCTGGCATAAAAGTTACTGGCATATACGAGTAACTGGCACACTGCGGATACATTTACAAGTAATACTGGCATGCATACTGTGCCCTTGCATGCCAGTATTACCATCGCGTATACACAGGACAGTTCGTGAGAGTAATTCGTACCTACCTATTGACTTGTGTATTCAAGGTAGTAGAGCCTTGCTGATTTCACCGGGGAAGTACTACCCTCTCACAGAAAATCGACGTAAAGTAACAGTACCTAAACTGTTGCGTTTCGTTCGGTGAGTGAGAGTGCCGGAGGCCCTATCCCCTATCCCTTCTTCCTGATCCCACTCCTCATCCTATCTCTTTTCCCAACCCCAAGGGGTGGCAACGCACTTGTGACTCCTGTGGTGTTGCTTGTGTCCATGGGCGGCGGTAATTGCTTACCATTAGGCAATCCGTCTGCTCGTTTGCCGCCTATTAACATAAAAAAAGAAAGAAAAAAGAACCTATTCTTGCGCGCCAAACATGGAATTGAATGTGTAGCTAAATTAATAAAAGATAAAAAGAAAAAACGAAGACGGGTTTGGGTAAGAGATTGGATTATTAGAAGGCAAGATTTTGGAGTCAGTAGTTGTCTGCTTAAAGAAATGCGTCAAGAGGATCATGATGGTAACAGAAACCATTTGAGAATGCTCCCAGAGAACGTTGATGAATTGTTAGGAAAAATTGGGCACAAAATAACAAAGAATGCTACTAACATGCGAAACGCCATCCCGGCAATAACCAAATTGGAAATAACACTAAGATTTTTAGCTACAGGTGATTCATTTGTATCTCTAGAAGCATTGCACAGAGTAGGAAAATCGACGATTTCACAGTTCGTTCCAGTTGTATGTAGTGAAAGAGCTACTGCACTAAAGGATTTTATTAAAGTGAGTAATACAATTTTGAACATCGTTCATGTTCTTTATTTATTTCAGCATAGACATTAGGCATTATTCCAAGCTTGAGAGATAATATTCTGTCCTGATTTTTGACCAAAAGTTATAGTGTTAGTGTTTGACTGCGTGGGTATTGTGTGTATGAATCGATCATCGGCAGATGCTCATATTTCTTCAGAATATATAGATGTGTTAGAATACGGAGTGGTTGGCTGAGAATATGAAGTGGCTTTCTGTACTTAGAAAACCTTGAATTTTGGATTGCATAATCAGAGCGTTATTTAATGGCAAAGATCTTCATTGAGCAGCAACACTTTGTCCGAAATAATAAAACTCATCCTTTTATTTTCCATTTGATCCAGGATTATTGATCGCAGTTGCAATATTTTCTAGGCGTTCAAGTGCAGTTAAGGTTTCATTTTGCTGTATACGTTTTCTCTTAGTCTGACTAGTTTTATGTGGTCGGTTGACTGCTGCAGTGTGAGAGGAGGATCTTTGGTCCTGGAGAGAGGGTGATGGGGTTTGCTCGTTAGTAGTGCTCGCTGCAGCGGATGAGTGTGATTGGTCGACTGCGACAGTGAATGTTTCGTTGTTTGGTGGGTTGACTGTTCGAGAGAAAGATTACTGGTCTGATTGCTGGACTGTTTGAGAGGAAGATTGCTCACTTTGAGAGTGTAATGGTGGTGTTTCTGTTTCAGTGCTCGATTGAGAGGACTGTTGCACCTGTAATTTATTTTTTAAATAAAGTGTATAAGTTAATAATACTACCTAATATTAGTTTTTTGTGTTTATACAAGATGTAACAAAAGTGACGAACGATCGTTGTATGGAGAAGGTCGTTCTAGCGAGTGCGCAATCCAAAGGAAAAGCAAAAAAAATTTTTGAGACAAATTTATTTTTCTTATTTTTACAATCAGAATGCGATACCGAATACTAATTAAAGGATCGTTCGTCACTTTTTTACGCCCTGTATGTATTAATAGACATTTGTTCCATGTTTTCAGGTTCTTACGAGGCAGGAATGGAAGGAGATAGAAAATGGCTTACGAACCAAATGGAACTTTCCAGGCTGTATTGGAACTGTCGATGGCAAACACGTCATAAATATTATTGCTCCTGACGATACATCAAATTATTTTAATTATAAAGGAAGCCACAGCATAGTGCTACTAGCATTGGTGGATGACGATTACTGTTTTTCCTATATTGATATAGGATGCAACGGCAGAGCTTCAGGTGAAGAGTGTTTGATAGATCAGGCTTGAAACAAGCACTAGAAAATAATTCTTTAGATATTCCTGAACATTCTGTTATAGTTGGAGATGCAGCTTTTCCATTTAAAAAAATATCTTATAAAACCGTTTCCTACCAGAGCCACCCGAAGAGAATAAGTTTTTAACTATCGGTTGTCAAGGGCTAGGCGAATTGTCGAAAATGCGTTCGGAATCCTTGTATCAAGATTCCGAATTTTTAATCATTTTATAGCTCTAAAACCAGAAAAAGTTAATGTCATAGTATTAGCGGCATGTTCTTTAAACAATTGGTTGCGGAAAATCACTAATACCTATATCACACAAAGTTGTGTGGATTATGAAGATATTCAACTCGGTACTATTATTAACGGCTCCCTGGCGTGATCACTTACAAACGTGTTTACGGAATTTATCAGGTACACGAAATAATCGCTTTTCTAGAGAAGCGATACTTATTAGAAATAAATATGCAGATCTTTTCATTAGAAGCAGTGCCTTGGCAAGACCGTTTGATTAATATTTTACATGAATAAATGTAATTGTATAAGTACTTTTGCTTAATAAACTTTTTGTGTGAACTTTTTTTTACATCCATACCTCCATACCTATATTATAAATGCGAAAGTGTGTTTGTTGTTTCGCTCATAAAGCCTTTTCATTTGAGACCCATATCATTAAGAAGTTCCATCACAGGTCCTGACTCCGTCATCAGATCAGCTCGCTGTCATCCTATTATTACATTGTAGTTGGAACCTGTAGTTGGAGCTAATAAAAGCATGTTAAAAAGAAAGAGTAGGTTCTTTCAAAAGCTGTTTGGATTGAGTTTCTATATTCGAAACTTTCATTTATAAAATCCATTTCCTTGGACCAAATCAAACTGGGTTTGTACCTAAATGTCACTGGATTCAGCTCCAGATCGTTTTGACTTTTCCACATTATTTCTTTCTTGATGGTAAGTAGTTCGCAGACTTTTGAATTTATTTTTAATTTCTTTTTCAGTCAGATTTAATTCTTCTTGTATTTTGCTGTAGGCATTGCCACGTGCTATTTTGTTTTTGTAAAGCGAGCAAGTCGGCATCCAAAGATATTCGTATTGTCTGTACAAATCAATGAACTGTATAGTTCTTTCATCTTTCCATCGTGCCATGTTGAATACAAAAACCAACAAAAGAAAAACTCATTGGATGGATGTCAAACTCATCCCGATTTAGCGTCATGTTCGCATGTTTTTGTGCGCAACGATATGGTTAAGAAGTCGTTACATTCTCCCTGTGACGGACCTTATAAGGTGCTAGCGAGGAATAATAAATGGTTTAATATCCAACTACCAAATAGATAAGTCAGATTTCAGTTGACAGACTGAATCCTGCTTATACGCTTAATGATAGTGCATCGATATTAATTAGTTCACCTAGTAATAATGATTATAGTCTAAGTTGTAGCGATAGTAAAAATAGTGATAAGTTGGTAACTTGTACCACACACAGCGGTCGGCGATTTAAGCCACCGGTGCGATTTTTAGAATAAGGTTGCAGTCTTAGCAATAATATTAGTTTTAAGATGCAATTATAAATTTTATTGCAAAATTGTCTAATTTAGTTCATTTTATTGCCGAGTTTCTATCACATTAGTACTGTGAACTTACTTATATCTGTTTATAATATATCTTGTTCTCAAATATGGGCAACAATCAAATAAAACAGTCTGAAAGTAAAGAGTTTCACATCGAACAAAATAATGTAACAAATATTGAGAAAATAGAGAAATACGGCACTATAGTTATTGTGCTAGCCGCATTGCTAACAACTATCATGGTGGTGACGTGGTTGAAATATTGTCGTAAGCGCAGTATCAAGTGGCTACGCAAAGAAATTGTGGCATCGAACTGTGGACCCGCAGTGGCAGTGCAAAATATCACTCCGCAACTGGCCGCGTCAACCTATATTCAGTGACAGTGTAAGGTTACATATTATGTTAGTGATAAGAACGTACGTACGTAGAATAAGCGCGCGCATTAATATTAAGTTGGGTTTAGACTTGTAAGTTTTCTTTGTTATTGTATTTTGTGTCTTTAGATGTTGTCCTACAAAATCGTAATCTGCATTAAAATACGAATAGATTGGTAAAATACAATTTGTATTGAACTTATATTTTATAAGTACCTATGTCGTGCACTAGCATTCCTGCCAAAAATTAAAATACTTGGTTTATGCAATTAATATTTTATTTTCATTTTTGACCAGGGGGGTAGTGTAGCGACATCTGATACTCCTGTTTATAATATAATATACGTCTTATGCGTGTGTATGTCGAGTAAATGTGTATGTGTAGTACAGTAAGAATATTTAGTATAATCTCAGCCACTATTGTATTAGGACACGTTATATTGACAATATAATTAACGTGAGTGTACCCAAAGTGTTTTCATTTATCTATCCCAAGGTAGGGACCTCCATAGACACATCACGCTCAAGGAATAAAAGAAAATTATTGCACAGCACTCATTCTAGTCGTTCGGCTATTCCTGGCCCAAGTCGGTGGGGAATAAAGCTACTCTGATCAAAATCATTACAGGTTTTAATGCAAATCACAACTAACTCTTTCTCTCGAAGCTGACATGTTTAACAACACGCATACTCGTTAAATAATAAGAAACTCATTACAATATTGCATTGTTCATACTTTAACATCCATCGGCCTTCAACATCACGCTATGCAACCTCCATTCGGTTACACAACACCACCCAGATAATCATTTCGCGCGTTTAACAAAGTAATCTTAAACTATGTTTGTTCAACATGTTGCTTTGGTTTTCCTTATCACATAGCAGACTATAAGAAAATCTTTCTAGGCTGATACTCTAGATGTTAAGGTTACTACCAAGTATCCAACCAGTCTTTTCAGTGTTATAATTTTGTCTTGGATAGTCTAAATACGAAGCTTATCCTTACCTTATCATTAGCGATACAGCAACGGACCTTTCGCGTTCAAGACGATGGACAACGTTTGTGATACTATGATAAATGCCCTATTGGCTGTCTTGTTTGCGCACCAACGGAGACTATGACTATCACAAAAGCTTCAGGGTAAACTAGGCTAACCAGAAAGGCACTTTGCCGGTCCAACCAACGGCAACGCATGGCTTAACATGCAGCCGCACAAAGGGTTTATCCAATTTATGTAAATCTACACCAACAGAAACGTGGGTACCACAAGATTATCACAACAAAGACTTACAAAGTACCCATTTAATGAGAATAAGATTAAGCATACAATCATCACTAACGATCACTAACCTAGTTCTACCTACAATGAAATTTAAAATCTCTGAAACTGATTATCGTAACGCACTACGATGATAACTTAATCATTTTCTTCTACGTCTGAAAATCGAGTTTAACAGCTTCTACTAGAAACTCTACCACTCCTAAACGTCCTAAGCATAACTTGGAATTGGCCAGAGAACTCGGGTCACTTGATGAAAATTCTCAGCGTATCACATAAATTTTAAGAACACACAGTAGGTTGATTTCACGCGTAAAATCTTAAAATTAAATTTAATTTTACTAGTGGTGCTATCTAATAATCATGAGTAAGAAACATTTTAATGTGCCATGTTAGAAATTTATGCACACAAAGAAGCAGGTGTGCTTAATTGCAACACCGAGATTGTCTGTACAACTCAGAATTACAACGAGTAACAGTGCCACTTTTTACTTAGGCTCTGATCACGTTTAAACGAAAACCCTTAGGTATTATCAACTCCACTAGTCGATAAAATAATGACGCTAGTAATATCTTTCGGCTATGGTCATTTTCCGTGTCGTGACGGATTAAGAATACGGAATGTCACCACCCCATGTCATCCCATGGGTGTCGTAAGAGCCGACAGAGGGAACATATTATGCAGAGGACAGCACTGTAAGAGAAGGAAAACTTGATACAAACCCTATACCAACCCGTTTGGCCAGCGTGGTATAGTAGGCCAATACCTCCTTTCAAAGGAGAGGCCTAGTCCAGCAGTGGACTGTTAAAGGCTGATGATGATGATCAGGTTACACTAACCAACCAACCACACTCGCCTAAACAGCACTGCCGTTCACACGTCTATTTAATAAATAAAAGCTACAATCTGCTCTACACAAAATCAGCACAGTCAGAAGCAATAGCTGCGCACAGTCTTACACTATGAACTTAATATGTACGATTCAATTAGTTTACCAACTTTAGCGCCGCTGCCCTGCAAAGGACAGTCTAGACCGGAGTTATTGTTCTAGATTTAGCAGAAAACCAACCGAAGCTGGGTGTTGGTTCTAAAACCAATATTACAACTGCACTGGAACAATAACTAGCACGTTTCACTCAAACGTACTTGCTTGGAATAATGCAAATCGGCCTGTACGTTCACTCTCGTTACTATTACAGTCCATAAAGTAAGACCGAGACAAGATAATCTATTTGCAAGCAAGCATATGATCACAAGGTTCGCGAGTGCGAGCCACCCTCGCATGAAGAAATAAAAATAATCGCTTTCTTTTTAACCGGCGTATCAAACTCAAAACCTTCGTTCGATATCTACGCTATAGCTAGGTCACTGTGGTAGTCATACAACCATACGCTAACATAAAGGCTCTGATACACTTGAGCATTCACCTGTAATGAGCATTCTCGCGAATGTTACAAAACAAATGAGAGTGTTTTGGCGAGCTTTCTCACGAACATTCGGGCAAGCCTTAAGCTGCGTATATGCTAGACGAGCCGAACACGAGCTGAGAGCAAGCCGAGCTTCTCGCTCGCAGTGTCAAGTGTGGACGTGCAACGAGCCTACAACAATCACTCTCCTCGAACGTAGGTTTCCGTAGTGGGCTCGTGGCTCGCGGCGGGGATGGACGTGTTGTTTGCAGCAACCGCTGCTACTACAGCGATTATTAAAGCTAATAAATAAACATTTTATAGCTAATAAATAACTTAATAAACTATATTTTTTTCCTGCACATGTCGACATTGCCCAAGTCTTGAGGTATACGAGACCATGCATGATTATTTTTTTAAATTTATCTTCATGTTTTGGTCTCATATCATAGGATTATTTTGATATAATTCAATTATTAATAATAATAATAATAACTGGCAACACCACGAATGTCAACGTGCTTTTTTCATCAAAGAATTTTAAATATTAATATTTCACGAATTTCACTTTATTCAAATTGTAATAATATATCGCATCTAAATTAGTATATAAAACTCAATCAAAAGAAGGAAATATTTGGTAAAAACCACCATAAATAAAGAAATAAAGATAAAGTGAAGAGATGACAGCCGTCACAACAAATATGACACGTCAACCAATAACAATAACAATATTTACGAAAATAAAAAGGAAGTTATTAGCACTTTAGTAAGTTGACGAGAGCCAGGAGCAAGAGAGCACGACCAACACGTCGGGCCCGTCGCTGAGCTCCGCCTCGCAGCCCTCGGAACCTACGCCGACAACACCGACGGCTGCAGTTGCGTCGAGCTCCAGCGACGAGTATTTCTCTCCGCCGTCGACACCGTCACCTGCGCGGCGGCGTGGGATAGGCCGGCCACCAGCGTGGTTGGGACCTCGGGGCCCACCGGCCCCAAAGAGGGTCCTCACTGCCGGTGGTAATGTGCAGCGCATGAAGTGGACGACATTAATAAACGAACATGTCATGCGCGCATATTTTTGGGCGACAGAGGGAGGCACTAACCTCACTGCGTACCGTAGTCGCATGCTGTCTTTGTTTCAGGCCTTGGAACCAAGCATCAACGTCACGGCTCAACGACTATCGGATCAGGTACGGGTTATCCAGCGCAGTGGCAAGTTGGATAATGCCGTGCTTGATAGGATTCGCTCAGAGTACTTACCTTCGAGCCATGCCACCCCCGTCCAGCCTACACAGACATCAGCACTGACCGCACCGCCAATAGGCGGTAGTGCCGTCAGGGAGGAGGATGACATGGCTGATAATGTAAGTACCCAGTGCAATGAGGAGGTAAAGGACGCTTTGGAATGTGCTATTAGGGACTACCGGTACACTCCACTAGGTATCAGGCCTCGTCTACCGAGGTTGCCTATGCATAGGCGAAATATAGCGCTGATAAGTGCTCTTAACTCGTTATTATCAAATTATTTAGATAATAGCGAGGATCTCGGTGATACGCATTCAATCTTGTACTGTACCGCCGTGGCGGCTTGTCGTATAGCTGGTGTTAAGTTTCCAGAAACTGATACCGTTGTACGACAAAGGTCTGCTGTACCGGCGTGGCAGTGCAGGATTGAGCGGCGTATTGCCGAGGCAAGGGCACTTATTGGCAAGCTGATCTGTTTTAGGGAGGGGAATACACGCCCTAGGGTAATGCGCATTGTGAAACGGGCTTTTTCGGGGACTAACATTAGTCCTCAAGATTATATAGCCCGGGTCTCAGAGCGCATTGACTACCTAAAACAGAAAGTCTATGCATGGGCAAACCGAATTCGTAGGTTTAAGAAACGTGTGGACCGGTACATCATTAATAGTGCATTCCAGATGGACCAAAGGTGGGTACATAGAAGTTGGGAACGACCAGATCAATGTGTGACTAATGTGCAGCGGCCAGATGTGGACGCCACAGGCATGTTCTGGCGTAGCATCTGGTCGATGCCCATTGGTCATAACGAAGGTGATTGGATGCGAGATATCGAACGTGCATGCGAACATATTCCCGAAATGGAATGCGTGGCCATTTCTAGCCAGGACGTGTCACAAGCAGTCCGTCCATTATCTAATTGGAAATCTCCAGGATTGGACGGACTGCACAATTTTTGGCTGAAATGGCTACGTAGTTCGCATGAACGTTTGGCATCTCAATTCCAATCAGCCTTGGAATCTGGATCGTTGCCAACCTTTATGACGACTGGAATTACCCACCTGCTCCATAATACTGGTAGTACTAGCGAGCCCGGCAATTATAGACCGATTACGTGTTTACCATCGGTCTATAAACTTCTTACATCTATTCTGTGTGCTAAAATAGCTAAACATGTCGAAGACAACTTAATTATGTCAGCCTCTCAGAATGGATGTAGGAAGGGGGCTCGTGGTACTAAGGAGCTCCTCCTCATTGACATGGCCATTAGCCAACAAGTTCGCCGTAACGTATGTTGGATAGATTATAAGAAAGCGTATGGCTCCATGCCGCATACATGGCTTTTGAGGGTGTTGGAGTTGTATAAAGTAAATACAACTCTACGCACCTTCTTAAAGACATGTATGGGGCAATGGAATACGACTTTTTGCTATCCAGGATGCCGAAGGATCAAGGAGGACGGAGAACGTATTAAAATTGAGCGGGGAATTTTTCAGGGCGACAGTCTGAGTCCCCTTTGGTTTTGCCTAGCCATGAACCCTCTCATTACTTTACTGGAGGGTTCAAAGTTAGGCTACAGGTTACAGAGAAGTGGTCAGGTCATATCTCACCTGTTTTTCATGGATGACCTGAAGTTATTTGCCCACTCTGATGCCCAATTGATAGATTTACTAAAAGTAACCCAAAACTTTAGTAAGTCAATCAATATGGAGTTCGGTGTGGATAAATGTGCTGTCATTCATGTGAAGCAGGGAAGGATGGTGGAATCTGAAGGGATCCAACTCACAGATTCCATTAACCTAAGAACGCTTCTCTTGACTGATACCTATAAGTACTTGGGTATGTCACAGGCTTTAAGTATCAATGAAGCCGTCATGAAGCAATCGTTGCAAGAGCGTTTCTTTGGCCGCCTAAATAAAGTACTGAAAAGTATTTTATCAGGTGGCAACAAGGTTCGTGCTTGCAACGGTTGGGTCATGCCACTTCTTGTATACTCCTTTGGCATACTCAAGTGGACTCAGTCTGAATTGGACGCCCTGGACAGAAGAGTCCGCACATTGTTGACGGCATATCGTATGCATCATCCACGTTCATCCGTGATGAGGTTGTACATCCCGCGGAAGTGTGGGGGTCGTGGCTTTCTGAATGTCAAGACCCTACACAACCGCGAAGTGTGCAATCTCAGAGAATATTTTCTCCGGGCGAACGTGGACATGCATCGAAATGTTGTCGCAGTGGACAATGGACTCACCCCGCTCAAGTTGGCTAAGGAGAACTGGCGCATACCTGTAGTACTCAGTACTGATGATCGCAAGCGTGTATGGCAGAGCAAGGAGCTTCATGGCAGGTTCCATCGGGCTCTGTATGGACCCGATGTAGACCAATAGGTCTACATCGGGTGCCAGCCAGCCAGTTCACCGAGGCTAATAAGCCTCGGTGAACTGGCTACGCTTCGGTGACCTCTTTGGGGAAACCGAAGGGTTTGTTTGTGCAATTGCTGACGAAGTTATCAAGACGAATAACTACAGGAAATATATCCTGAGGGATGGCACTACCGATATTTGCCGTGCGTGTCACCAGCCTGGTGAATCCCTCAGGCATATTGTTTCCGATTGTTCACGTCTTGCTAACGGCGAGTACTTGCACAGACATAACCAAGTAGCCAGAATCATTCACCAGCAACTTGCTCTGAAATACAAACTTGTAGACATCGAGGTACCGTACTACAGGTATGTGGCAGAGCCAGTTCTCGAAAATGGCCATGCCACATTGTACTGGGATCGATCTATCGTCACAGACAGGACTGTTGTAGCCAACAAACCTGATATTGTGGTGATAGATCGATCAGAGCGCCTCGCAATAATTGTTGATGTCACCATTCCCCATGACGAGAATCTCGTGAAAGCCGAGAAAGACAAACAGATTAAATATCTGGACTTGGCTCACGAGATTGTCGACATGTGGGATGTGGACTCGGCAATTATTGTGCCGATAGTTGTGACGGTTAATGGTCTAATAGCCAAGAGCCTCGATCGTCACCTTAAGAGGCTCGCGTTGGGTGCTTGGGTCAAGGGTCTGATGCAAAAGGCAGTTCTTCTCGACACGGCACGTATTGTGAGGAAGTTCGTGTCTCTGGAGCCCTAACCACTGGCAGCTTGGACCCTGTGCCCGATGTTGGTGGGACCCCACGGTTAATTTTATATTTTTAAATGTGTTTTTTTTTGTGAATGATATATTTAAAAATGTAATTTTAATTTGAAAAATAGGAAATAAAGGAAATAATAATAAAATTTATTAATTTTCATACATCACAAAAATATACATTAAGTTCTTAAAAGGTTATTTAGGTAGAATAATGAGGTGCCTGTACTGGGGTAAACCTGTGCCACAGGCATTAAAGGCACTTACAGTAAGTGATTTTGATCTCAGTTATGAAGTAATTAATCATCAAAATATTAAACGTAATGTTTCTAAATAAAAATATACCTACTTAGAATTATTTTAAAACTAATATGAAACGTATAATTATTTGACCACAGTCAGCAGTTCTTCGGTCTGATCATATTTCAATGTTTGTAAATACTGATAGACGCGTTGTTTCGATCTTACATAATTTAGATGAGAAGACCCAGAAATGAAAAAATCTATTAGTAAAGACAAACTTTGATTCAGAGCTTGAACTACAGACAATATCTTTCCGTCTCTTGGTGTTAGTAAGGTTGGCGTTGTAAGTAAGCGCAGTGTGCTGTTTTAGTACAGTGTACAATATAAACAGTTGACGAACCGTTAGCACTTTGCATGATTCATATAGAAGGCTTATAGAGAATCGGTAAGGTCGGCGGGTGGCCACTTTAAGCAGGGCTCTTTGCGCTCGCTCCATAGAGAGTATTAAAAATTTTCCTATACCTCCCCAAGAGGTAACAGTATTGGATTATGGACTGACACAATGCCTTGTACATCTGTATAATAAGGTTATGATCTAAAATAAAACGAAGTTTTTAAATACAAATAATAATTTTCGTAGCCTAGATGTTAAAGCGGCGATATGTTGTTTATAGGAAAGGGTTTCGTCCAATATAACCCCTAAATACTTAATATTAGTAGTGCTATTAATTTCCGGACAGGTGCAAATGTTGTTTGACTTAAGATAACAGTTATGTGCATATAAGTGAAAAGAATTGTTATGTGCTTGGGGGTTACGCATACAAAATTGAATGAATTTAGTCTTATCAGTATTTAAGGTTAGTAGATTATGTTTAAGCCAGTTATTTACTACGTTAAACCCTTGTTGTGCATATTTCTGAGCTTCCGTAATGGTGTTTGCTGAGAAAATAACCGCAGTGTCGTCAGCATATGTAACAATAGTGCCATGATGTAGGTTTAGGTTACAGAGATCATTTATATACACTAGAAAGAGTGTTCCACCGAGCACACTTCCCTGAGGAATGCCGAATTGGGGTAATAATAATTCGGAACTGATTACGTTGTCTATTTTGACACATTGATACCTATCCCGTAAGTAGTCTTTAAACAGTTTTAACTGTGTGCCTCTTATTCCTAAGGCCTCCAATTTCTTAAGAAGCAGTGGGATTGATACAGTGTCAAATGCTTTTGCCAGATCTAGAAAGACGCCAATCACATGTTGACTTTGCCCAAGTTCCTCGGAAATATAATTAGTCAAGGTGTGTACTGCATCTGCTGCAGATAACTTTGATCTGAAGCCGAATTGCTTGTGGGAGAAGAGGGAGTTATTTTCAAGATATGAAACTAATCTTTTGTTTATAATTTTCTCGAGTACTTTAGATATCGAAGATAGTAATGAGATTGGCCTGTAGTTAGTTACCAGATCCTATTGCCCTGATTTGTATATGGGAATTACTACTGCCTTTTTGAGGCATTTGGGGAAGATTCCTTCTGACAGGCAAATTCGGAAAATGTGAGTTAATGGAGGTATCAGTATGTGCCTAAAGGTTTTCAGTATTGCAGTGTAAATACCGTCCCACCCTGCTGCTGAGCTATGTCTTACTGATAGAATAATTCGTTATACTTCACATTCATCCGGTTCTAGTAAAACGAAAGACTTGCCGGTACTATTATATATCAGAAAAGTTGAAATAGCATTTTTTGGATGATTGTTACATGTTCTTTGAATTTGTTCAGCCAATTTTACACCAATGTTAGCAAAAAAGCTATTGACGTTATCAGCGGATGAAAGCGGGGTACGATCTGTATATAATAAACTTGTATCGCACTTATTTTGCTTCGACGTATATGTTACAGACTTAACGTACTTCCACAATCGCTTAGTGTTATTGCCGGCTTCTGATATTTGAGATTTGTCATACTCGATTTTTATTATTCTTAGGATTCTATTGCAGAAGTTTCTATAACGCTTATAGACTGTTTGTAAGGTTAAATTATTTGGATTTTGCTTAGCTCTTTTATGTAGTCTATCACGGTGCCGAATGCACTTAATAAGGCCAGGAGTTATCCAAGGTTTAATATTATAATTTTTGTTACCCAAATTAATTACATTGGTGTTTTTAAAAATAGCTGTTGTAAGTTGTTAATAACATAAGACATAGAAGTGGTAGCATCAGCAGAATTGTAAACTGGGCCGAAGTCAATATTGCATAAATCACGTTCTAGGTTAGTCATATTAAGTTTTGACCTTTGCTGCGGACGCGAACGATGCTTAGAATGCATTAATTCAAGCGTAAACAAAATCGCGCAATGGTTTGTTATTGTTGAGTTAGTAACAAGTGTTAATCACGGAAGCTTAGTTTTGAGCATGACGTGATCTAAGCATGATCCACTTTCCTGTGTTGGAAATGTGTGAGAAGGCAAAATTCCATGATATGCACAAAGGTTCAGATAATCTTGGGTTCCAGCATCATTATTTTCAGAATTAATATTAATATTTAGGTCGCCAACTATAATAATGTTAGGAAAGGAAGAAAGGCCCTGTAAAATGTTATCTAATGAGTTATTAAATACTTCTAAATTTCTAAAGGCAGGAGACTTATAAATAGCTATTATTGCGATCTCCGAACCGATTTTAATAATAAGACAATTACCTTCTTGGATAGTTGGCTCTTCGACAGTAAGGTGTAAAGCTATTTTTGTGTATACCACTATGCCATCGTTCTGGTTTAAAGATAACTTTGTGTAGAAACTATTGTACCCTGGTAATGTCGGTATGTTCTTATTTCTGTTTGAAAGCCAGCCAGCAACTCGGTATCAAGCCTTTGTAAGAAAACGCCTAGACTATCTATGTTTTTATATATACTGCGGCTATTTTGGGTTAGTATGGATAGTGGGTTGTTGAAATCGGAAAGATAATGTCTACAATTTTCAGTATCGCTTATTTTAGACATGTAAACTATCATCAAGATCTTTAATTAAGTGATTAGCCATATATTATAACGAAACTAAAAAGAAACTTATAGACGCTTACAAGCTAGCTCAAGACTAATATGATAATAGGCGACGCTCTTAGGCCCGCCCTCATTATAATCTATGGAATTGATATACCTCGATTCTGCAATTTTCTTCGCTGGGCATTCGAGGTCACCAGTTTTGTGGTTACTTGGTTTTTTAAAACGCAAGCATGTTGCACATTTCGGCGTCTCGTCTTTCTTGTTGCAATCCTTTGTAACGTAAAAAGACCTTCGAGGTGTCCACTGTTACGTTATCCCTACTAGGGTGTGTTTAAATGAGAAACGTGGTTAAATGTTACAATAAAAATTGATTTAATTCTCAATTAATTTTAGACATCATTTAGCAAGCGAAAAAATTAGGAATTAATAAAAAATTACACAGGGTCGCGTGATTCGGCGATGGGAGAGGTTGATGTTGAGAATCCCTGCTGCCGGTTCGTCCAGGAGAGGTCACTTAGCTCGTCTCGCAGCCAGATGAAAAGGGGCTAACGCGGCCAGCGCTTCCATATTTATAGTCCGTTGCAGGGCGCGGGCGGCGGGGTCGACCGGGCCGAGTGATGCGTCAAGGATTGACGTCACACACTCCCCCCATTAGGCCAGAATTTTCCCAGAGGGAAAATTCTGTGGCTGGTAGGCGGCCACTGCATTCCGGGACCCTGAAACGGATGAGTGGTAGTGGTGTCAGTAGGTTAAATACAAGGCAACTACTAACCCTAAAAGAGTAAAAAAAAAAAACAAGTATAACCCTCGACCATTCATACGTCACTAAGCATTGAACGTTCCTATTACCTGACATACATCACATTCAAAAGGCCCACACACAATCATACGTATGAACAAGCCAGCATTCATTCCCGATGCGAGTCGTATTCATTATAATACACGACGCGCGAAGAGGTATTATACGTGAGTTTTATAGCAAATAGCCACCCAGTCTATGTTGGTAGGCACCACCTGACAACCCATATTCGATAAGTGAAATTAATTGAAAAAGTATAAGTCGTAAACCAATATTACGATCTTACTATATTACGATACTATCACAAACAAATTGCTCATTAACGCGCTCGATGCGAATTGTAAAAGCATAAAAAAAGTGTTCATTATAATTAAGTATAAAGTATAATACAATGTTTTGAGCCGAGTGATCGGCTGACGTAAACAAGTGAGTCATCACTGCGCACTTGGCGCCGGCCGCATTCCATTCTCGCGGACAAATAACTGGTTTCTGATTATGATACAAAATCAACAACGGCAAATACACAATTCGGAATAGGTTGCAATGTATAGTACATCACTGCAGGAGACAATCGATGACATAGTATACACAACCATAGCCAAAAACACAAAAAAAATATTCGCGGCAAGATGTAATGTATAGTACATCGTCGAAGGAGACTGTCGACGACATAGGACACACTACCATAGTTAAAAACACAAAAAAAACACAATCGAGAATCGAACCACAGACCGATCCGACAACAACCTTTCAGCCACTGAGCCATAAGGGAAAAAAAATATGTTATTATATTTCGATCAGTCATTACTAAAGCTATATATAACAAGATATTTGGGTACATGATTTAGCTGTAATTGTGAGTTAAAGACTTTATACACTATTTGCAACCAAGTGTTAAGTTATTTTAGTGATTAGATCATTAGTGATGAGCATTAATCATTACATTCTTAAACTTTGTAGTGAGTTAATTCACGATCTTTTATATGCAAATCACCAAGAGGAACACATCTGACATTTATATAGTTAGATAGTTATCTGATATTTCGATAATTAGTTAGATAAATAACAGATTCTTGCAAAAATATTAAGTTTGGAAAACCTCTTCGACAATTTATAACAGTAATATTTATTCATGTTTTATGTTAGCATGTTTATATAATTCGTTAACATAACAATGCGTTATCTTATGACTTGTGAGCTCCAATTCGAAAACAATAGCACTATTGTTGGCCTTCACAAATAATTATGTAGGTAATTATAACTTCGCATACCTATGCGTCTTACATTGTTGTAAATGACACTGTACCCAATCGTTTATAAACACATTTATGCTATAATAGAATAAGATTTAATTATTTTATTCAGCTTTTAGGTTAAAATAAACGACGGTGAAATACGAAATGGTATTATCTTTAACTTGTAAATCAATTTATTTGCTTTAGTTATTAAAGTATATAAATTATTGATTTATGTATAAGTACCCACATTAGTTATTTAAGTATTGAAATTATTTATTAATTTGTGTGTAAACAGCCACTTTAGTTATTTAATGAGGTATAAATATTATTTATTTGATTCATATGTGAATAGGCACTTATTTATTCAAGAAAAGAAGTTATTGATTCAATTTATGTGCAAATACCCACTTTAGTTAAAGTTAGTTTCAATTCAATTAAGTTTGATAAATTAGATATAATAACATTTATAATAACAGTTAGATATAATAACATTTGCGTTAACACAAGAACACAATATAACCACTACTTAAACTGGTCTAGTAAAACCAGATGCATAGCATTTAGTAAAAAGGAAACGAGTTACATATTGACAATTAAGTAATTTTCCGGCCGTCAGCGGCTTAATTTTACCATTTATTTATCATTATATTTATGTTTTATATATTTCAATAGAAACCAGACATTGAAAGAACAATCCTAGCGACACAAAACATTACAAAAAGAACATAATTCAATAATTGCGACGCAGGAATTTTATGTTTGAGTTCACAATGAACAGTAAATGCATAAATAGATGCATTTGCAAATGACATACCGATAGGCAGTAACAAGGAAATAAAATCGAAGACCAAAAACAACGATTGTAGCATAATAAACATTTGACAAAACGAACAACTAATAATTCTACGATGATATTCGTATTTCTATACCAAATAGACAATAATTACATTCGTTCATTATTGTTAGTGAGCAACCTGCATGTGACACGTGTACATTTTATTAATAAATGAACGCGGAATTCTAGCTAGATACCTAGTATATAATACGCTAGCATCTTAGGTACGTTCATTCTCAGCCAGTCCAACTATGTTAGGTACACGTGGTATAATAAAGATGCAATTTCTTAATAAGAAAGAAAAGAATAGTTAATATTAAAAGATAATCGCCGTAGTAGGCGGTAAAAGTATTACATAATACCGACTATATAGAAATATATCGCCGTACAAAATCACTAGCAGAAGGTTATAGTAGAAAATAGAAAGAAATGAAAAAGAGAAGGGTGTGAATTCGTTCCATAAGTCAGCCAAAGCAGATTATTAGCAATAATTACCAGTAGCACTTAATTACCTTAGTGGCATTTAAAAAAGCTAATCGCGAAGCATACGATCAACGAAGGTGACCTTAGCACGTCGTTAGTGGACGTGAGGTCATAAATCGCAATACAAAGAATGCAATCAAGGAATGTGACCACAGCGCGTCATTTAGTTGACACGTGGTCGCAAGCAAAACGATTATAACTTGTTACTTATGCGGTTGATACAAAATTAATTATCACACGCGGCAACAAAAATATTTATAATATAAAATGCTTACCATGCGTAGTAAGACAAAATTTGTCTGTTGTGACAGGCTCAACACAAAACCGACCTTCCGAGCACAACAGAACGAAAAGAGAAAATGTCTATTGTGGCCGGCATAACACCACCGACTTTCCGTCCACAATAAAACAAGCAAAAAGAAACAATAAATGCCACTAAAATAATTACACACTGCTTTGGAACGATTTCACACATACACAAAAAAATAAAATAAAAAAAAAGACTCACCGGCAGCGGATTCTCAACAAAACCCTACCTATAATATTCCCGTGGGCGCCACTGTAACGTAAAAAGACCTTTTAGGTGTCCACTGTTACGTTATCCCTACTAGGGTGTGTTTAAATGAGAAACGTGGTTAAATGTTACAATAAAAATTGATTTAATTCTCAATTAATTTTAGACATCATTTAGCAAGCGAAAAAATTAGGAATTAATAAAAAATTACACAGGGTCGCGTGATTCGGCGATGGGAGAGGTTGACGTTGAGAATCCCTGCTGCCGGTTCGTCCAGGAGAGGTCACTTAGCTCGTCTCGCAGCCAGATGAAAAGGGGCGAACGCGGCCAGCGCTTCCATATTTATAGTCCGTTGCAGGGCGCGGGCGGCGGGGTCGACCGGGCCGAGTGATGCGTCAAGGATTGACGTCACACCTTTGTTTCATGTCTTAGTTCACCGCAATGTCCACACGTCTGATTGGTCTCGCGACAAGTCTTCGCCGCATGTCCGTACTGTTGGCATTTGAAGCACCTGGTCACAAGGGTAAAGTCACGGACGGGTCAGGACGTCCAGTTGATAAAGACTCCGGCCTGGTTAATGAGGACTTTCCTAATGTTGGCAGGTACTTCTATAATAAAGTTACATGTTGATGCATCTTTTTTACCTGATTTGTGGCTTAACTTAATGCTAGATAAGAAGGACTCACGTTACAAATTAGGTATCTTATCGGTCAGGTTCTGTTCGTAAATGCAGTCATAGACATCTTGGTCACGAAGGGCCGTAGGTACACCAACAACTGTTATCCTAGGTCTTCTTTTGTGGTGGTCTTCTACCTTTAATCCCGAACTACTCAATTGTGTTAAACGCCGAAGTTTTTCAATTTCATCCTTTGACTCGGTGCTGATAATAATACCTCCGTTCCTGGTCTTCCGCAATCCCCTCACGTGCAGTTTTATTTGCTCCGGACATATTATCTTTTGGACGAGTGTTTTGGTGTCGTCGCTAGATTTTTCCTTATCGTTAGGATATATTGCGATCGAACTTAGATTAGAAGGTCGCAGGTGACTCGATTTATTGGTCTTAACATCTTAAATTTCGGCAAAGGAAATATTTTGGGCTGCAGGTTTTGGGCAAGTTTCTTGTATAGTCTCCGTAATAGACTTTTTAAAGTCATCAAGACGTACGGCTAGGTCTTCTCTCTCTTTTCTTGCGTCTAGTGATGTTTTAATCATGATAGCCTTTTCTTTTAATGACTGATCATGCACAGCCATCTGGGAAACACCCTTACCAACCTTTCGCGCCAGAGCATTGATATTTAATTTTTGCTCTGTGTTCAGCTTACCGTCAGCGGCAATCTGGCACACTTCATTTAGGGCTACTTCTATGGTAGACATCCAAAAATTGATGTCAGTAGAGGTGAGGACCTGTAGCTTCTCCTCGGCGGCATGTTCTTGTGGCTGAGGAGTGCTTGGAGGACTGCGACACGTCTTTGTGCTTCGGTTAAAAGGGCTATTTTCGATGTTAGCCATATTTGACGTCGCTCACTTGTGAATCATAGTTTTTTTGCACACTTCACATAAAGTTACAACTGTACTAGGTCACGTATTTGATAAATGTAATTATTTAAATATGTAGAATATATAAATATTGCAAGTTAGACACGTCTACTCCGTCTGAACTGCGAAAATTGTTACTCCAAACAAACATCTTCAGATGTCCACGTTGCCATTGGCCAGCGAAACGAGCGTGTGTCAATTAACGCGTCCACGAGCGCATTGCGAGCGCTACGCAAATCCCTTTGTGTTCGTCAAAAGACCGACAACGGGCGGAGCACGTTCGAGCACGAGCTGAACGCCCGAAGCACGCTCGTTCGAGGCTCGTAGGCCGGTCCACACTACACGAATTTCGGCTCCGCTCGTGCTCGGCTCGTCTAGCGTATACGCAGCTTTAGAATATAGATAATACATAGAATTTGCGCTACAATAGCGATTAAACCCAATATATTTACTTCACTTTGACTTATGATTTTAATCTAGGGAAGAATCTTCGTAGTTTGTCGCTAATTTTAACTTGACTAGTGATGGGCTTACTCAGAATAAATATCGATAATGTTTACAAAAGATCCTTAGGTTTGGTTTACTCAGAATTAATTTCAATAGAATGTTAATAAATTCTCGATATCGATAAATAAATTTGAACGTAGGAGCAGACACTAGTGTGATTAATTAAACCTGTTCAAATTAAAATCTGCAATTTATTATTTAGAATCGTCTTTTGTTTTGTATCTTACTCTTACTCTAGAAATAATTCATAAGTGAAACTGAAATAAACATATTGGGTAAAACTGTTGTTTTAGTGCGATTTCTATATTTTTTCTGTATTCTACGAACTACTTGAATTTAGAGTGTTTACTAGAATGATCATGAAAATGTTCGGTTCGACAAATCAAAAACGGCTAATGCTCGCTGTTCTGTTACTAGTGAATGCTCAGGTGTATCATCGCCATAAAATACGGCAAAGGTCACAATTAAATCGTTACTACCCACATTTTTTTCTTTCTTCTTTAAGCTATTAAAAAGAAGATTATTCATGAGATCGTGCCATGGGAACCACGACACCGTCAAAGTCAAACGGTTTCACAACTCAGTGTCACGTGTAGGAATCGAACCTACAACACTCGGTACGATGTGATGGCAATATCACCACAACGATTATGACATTTCCAAGGTTAAACGCGTAATGTTTTACAACTACCGCCACTAAACAAAATTGGCAGTACCAATTTAAAAATCAGACAAAATACGCTCTCCACGTTTGCAGTTCAAAGCTCAGCTGATTCAACAACATAGCAGCGTTAGCAGTCGCCTTCGCTCGCGCCTTGTGGTCACGTTGGTACATTATGCCACTTCTGATGTCAACGGGTTGCTTGGTTTTTGGCCGGTATCAACACTTCTCAGTTTGTTATACGTTCAAACCAAATCAAATTAACAAAACTGACTATATTTGTTTTGGATTACTGAACACGAAACGAGTGACAGTTTCTAGGTATTTGTTGCCCGCCCAAAGTCTCCAAGAGAAGTGAGAGTCGTTGTGTTGTTCCGTTGACGATTTCTGCGCACGTCCTTATGCCGATGTAATAGGCATTCTACTACTAGGAGCGGGGAGAACCAATTGAGGAATACACAAGACGATTGCGCTGTGGCATACCTAGTTCTGCCAATATATGACAATATTACACCCTGGGATACATATGTAGCCCACGCGTGTACTCTAGTGTTAATTGCTCGCTTCTCAGTGTCGTCAGTTCATCTGCACAGTTGATCCTTGGATAATGGTTGGAAGGCGCTCTAATTCTTTAATTAAGACAGCACTTGATTTTTTTTGCTTCATACGTTAGTAGTACCTATATAGGTAACCAAACTTTGAATTGATGATTTCTGAAGCTATGTGTGTTGCTTTTGCGTTCTCTGCTTACCTTCATTCAAAATATTTAAATAGCTCTCCGTCATGCTAAAGTATCGTAAGCTATTGCTAGAAGACATCAATTTATTCCATGCTTGCCCATCGAAAACGGTCCTAATCATTAAGTAAATAGAGGCAAATTTCCCTTGAGCAACTAATAAGTATAAAGTTTTATAGGTAGAAAATA
Source organism: Euclidia mi (assembly GCA_944739405.2). Lineage (NCBI taxonomy): Eukaryota > Metazoa > Arthropoda > Insecta > Lepidoptera > Erebidae > Euclidia > Euclidia mi. Next base: position 50,252,817 of record OX123194.2, on the reverse strand, counting down.
TTAAGTGAGTATATTTCGCCTCTTACCCAATAATTCTACGAGGCCGACCGCCGCATGGTATGCGCCGAAATTCACTCCCAATTTGCCTTCTTTGAAAGTAATAAACTGTGGCGCCTGCAAAGATGAAAGCAATAAAAATATTAGAATCTCCTTATTAAATTAATCATGTTAGTGCTTTTTTATTACGTTATTTATTAAATTAACCCATTTGTTTGTAAGTGCTCTTTTAAGTTAAGTTTTTGTGTTGAATAATAAAGGCGCTTTTCATTTTCATAACATTATATATTATTTTATTAGTATTCTTATAATACAGGGTATTACCATTCCAACGCTACTGAATTATTTATATAGTAAGTAGGTATCTAATATTCTATTATTTATTGTTACTTTATACATACCTGTTTACAAATTTAGAATAACATTTATAAACAATGAAATCTGTACTTAGAAATAATTGCTCCAGTAACTAATATCAGCAGTTACCATATATCTGAGTACGTAGTTAAAAAAAAATTTTTGTCGTCATGTTAGTTACTAGTTTTCTAATAATAAATCTGTACCTATAAATGTGAAAAGAATTGGGCTATTTTACACTGGAAAACATAAAAATATAATAATTAGATATGGATTACAGCGCTTGCTAAAATCTGTTAAACTATAGTCCCAATGTTCGATTAATCTTTTTTTATATCCTGCAAGCAAGTATTCGCTAAGGTTTTCAAAACGTGTAAAGGTAATCATTTTCAATCACGTTTTATAATTAGCAGAACCAACCGCTTACAGTGGCTATATCTAAACCAAATTCGACTCAAGAGTGTAATTTAATTGAAAATTTAATAGGGGTGAAGTCTTAAATTTCGATTTAAATGCAACAGAAATCCAGTTTATTAATTAATATGGTTTATTTCCAAAATGTGGGTTAATTTTGCACTGAGGGATTAGTTAAATCGCAACTGCCTATTACGTATAATTAAGGTAAATTACAGATAAAGGGATATTAGCATCCAGAGAATTCTTTGTTTAGAATATACTTAAACAATGGATAGCTACGTAAACGTCGGTACGTATTAAATGCACAAAGTGAATATTGTCCGTGTGGTGACGGATTAAGAATACGGATTGTCACCACCCCATATCATCCCATGGGTGTCGTAAGAGCCGACAGAGGGAGCATATTGTGCAGAGAACAGCACTGTAAGAGAAGCAAAACTTGAAACAAACCCTTCTGGCCACCTTGAGGGCAAATCTTCCTATTCATTCACAATGTCATTGTGACGCAAATGAGGTAAAATCTATGTCCAGCAGTGGATTGCAAAGGCTCTATGATTTTGATATGATGAACGAAGTTCTTGTAGCCCTGTTTAAAAAACCATGCCATATATTTACTTAACTAAGAAATCCTATTAAATAAACGATAAAAAATATTAATCGATAATCATAGTCCTCACAAACACAAATATCAATCCTGTCAACTTGACCATCAATAAAAATATCAACGCGAAAATAAAATATCTCAATATATGTATATAGATACATCCAACGTTCTGTCTTTCTCTAAAATATCAACGCATAAATAAAAATGTCGAAAACACAACCAAGACATACCTACTACCTATACTAGATATTATTATGTCAGGATTGTTGCAAATGGCGTTCCGAAGTACCGCCCCCCCCTCCGTCAAACAGGCGTGAATCTATGTATGTATACATGTATGTATGATTTTATAGGAAGTTTTTAACGTTTAGCCTTAGTTGTAAGTATAAAATCAAATCTGTTGCTACAAGTTTTAAAGAAGTGCCTTGACTTCAAACTTGAAAAGTATCGATTACGCCTGCTCATAACTTTGACACCCATGAAAATTATTAGTGCTCCGTTTTATTACACATTGAAAGATTTATGCGATCATATTTGACTTCGGTATTATGTCTACTACTTTTAACGTTACAAAAAATCAATCAACGCATCTCACAAAGTGTCGTCGATGTGGGCACTTAATTGACAACACTTGGTCCAGTGTTAGGTGACCACTTAAACCACTGAGCAATCCGCCTGTATATAAACTAGTTATGCATGTAATAAAACAAATGCTAAATATTTGTCTATTGTGTGTAATAAATCATACGGAATACTACTAGACTTATTGTAGTAAAACTAAAACGATTAGGTACAAGAATGTCTTGAGTATGATGTTTATATTTTGTATTTAAAAGTTCATTTGCAAATGTTTTTGAACCGTTGTAACACTAATAGTGTTCAAACATTGTGAACACTGTTACAAAATTTGGGTGCCGCTTTTAATATGAATACTACACTACACACATGCACACTACATGAATACTACTACAGATAAAAATATTCCATATTACGCTAAAAGGCACTACAAAACGATGGAGAAACATATTATAAGTCTATATCTAGGTAATGTAACCAATACCTTCCTAGTTATATTATATATACACAGATGTATAAAAACATAAGACAGCTCATTAACGTGTAGCATCAAGATTGCGCAAGATTTCTTACGTTCTCAAACAAAAGCCATTGTTTTAAAGTACCTGAACATAGGCACTATGTAATTCACTTATTTGTAATCCCTGTACTAGCAGGTAAATAGTCATCTAATGTATAATCGTAATCTGACCTGGGTATTAAATAAGTAGATGTTTATGTTATGAATCACAATAATAATTATATTTTTAATACTAAGGAGCGGCGATAGTACGTAACGGACTGCCGAGACGATGGTCTCGGGTTCGATCCCCAGGTACCCCGCGCACACACCTCTGACTTTTTGGAGTTGTGTGTGTATTAAAAATGTTAATGATCGCTCGCTTAATAATGAGCCCGGTAGATGGCAATAGGCTCGCCCCCTATTACAATGGGACCGAAACATAACTTGCGAACTGTGGGTGTGTAATACACCACTGCCTACCCTTTCGGGGATAAAGGCGTGGAGTTATGTATGTATGTATTTAATGCTAGGCTTGCCCCGTGAATTCGTCGACATGGACTATAAAAACACGTGCTACATTTTTATATCAAAATTCAACGCAGTAAACTGTTACGCGTAATCTTCTTCTTTCTCTTAGCGTTATCCCAGTTTCAATCTGGGGTCCGCTTTCTAGTCTAACCGGATTTGGCTGAATATTAGCTTTTCCACGGAGCGACTGCCTGTCTGACCTCCGCAACCCGAAGGAATAGCGATATTCCATGGTTTAGACTAGTGTCAGTTTATTTTGAAGGTACTGACGCCCTGTAACGACTGTCAAAGATCTTCATGACAACCGGGACCGACGGCTTAACGTGCTCTCCGAGGCACGGGACAAGCGATAATTAACAATTCAATACGCACATAACTCCGAAAAGTCATTGGTGCGCGCTGTGGATTCGAACCCGATACCCTCTGCATGGCAGTCTGTTGGTATATCCACTCGGCTATCGCTGCCCGTATGTTACGCGTAATAATTATTATAATTGGCAATTCCAAATGGTCTTGTATTAAATTCCCATATTATTTTATAACACTTAAAATATTATAGTTTATTCATCAAATGAATTTATATATTTATTGATGGCAAATATTAAAATACATTTAAGGATAAACCATTATCATGATATCAATAACGCAATATAGACATATTAAACACAATAATACCGTATTCCTAATATTCTCGTATTAAATTACCTTATTATGTTATAACATTTAAAGTATTATAATCTTAATTGTTATTTATTTTTTAATATAATTCAATATTAACGATAGGTTTACATTGATCAACGCCTATAGTATAGGTACATCTCAAGATCGATCTGTGAGGAGAACCTTGGAGGAGGCCTATCTCCCGCAGTGGACGTCTCTAAGCTGACATAATAATACATTACAACTAACTGTAAATGATTGCGTTTAAAATTATTTTTACATTTTTACAAGCGATAAAAATGTAAACCCAGCTTCGCACGTTGCGTGGTTTTGCGAAGAGACACGCGGCATCTTTGAAGTTACTGGAGACGCAGTGTGATAAAAACACGCACCGTGGGAAGCAGGGCTTACACACTAAGCAGAGTAATATTTGACACTAAACTTTTAATACTGATTGCAAATTTCTATATCATAATTTTATTTTATTTTAAACCAAAGATTGATTTTAACTCAAAGCGAGAAATAGAGATTCGGATACTCAATGTTGCTGATTTATACCAATCTGAATTATACCGCTCCGATGAAACCGCAGACACGATAAATTTTAAATGGGTTAAACATAACAGTAAATATTTCTTGAATAAGTCATATTTGATGACAGGCATGCATTAAAGAGCAGTACGAAAAGCATAAAAAATGAATGATGATTATTTGATCGATTTGTCGCAATTTTATTTTCGTGCTGATATCTTTAGTTAGAGGAAGGTGTAAATTTCGATATTTTCGACATTATTATTTATGCGTTGATATTTTAGAGAAAGACAGAACGTTGGATGTATCTATATACATATATTGAGATATTTTATTTTCGCGTTGATATCTTTAGTGATGGTCAAGTTGACAGGTTTGATATTTGTGTTTGTGAGGACTATGATTATCGATTAATATTTTTTATCGTTTATTTAATAGGATTTCTTAGTAAAGTAAATACATGGTTTTTTGAAACAGGGCCACAAGAACTTAGTTCATCATATCAAAATCATAGAGCCTCTGCACTCCACTGCTGGACATAGATTTTACCTCATTTGCGTCACAATGGCATTGTGAATGAATAGGAAGATTTGCCCTCAAGGTGGCCAAAAGGGTTTGTTTCAAGTTTTCCTTCTCTTACAGTGCTGTTCTCTGCATAATATGCTCCCTCTGTCGGCTCTTACGACACCCATGGGATGATATGGGGTGGTGACAATCCGTAGGTATTCTTAATCCGTCACCACACGGACAATATTCACTTTGTGCATTTAATACGTACCGACGTTTACGTAGCTATCCATTGCTTAAGTATCTTCTAAACAAATAATTCTCTGGATGCTAGTAACTTTTTTTTTTTGTTTGACGAGGTGGAAAATCCCTTCGGATCTCCGACTCTTTGGGGAATAAGAGCCGGAGTATGTGGTGTTTCCACTAAAAACCACCTCGACTTTCTCCATGTACCCGTGTGTCGGACGGTAGGGCATCGCCGAAGCACTCGTCGCTACCCTCCGACGGGTATTGGCCCGCCAGATGGTCAGGCGGGCCCCGAACAAAACCCCCTTGGCGGCAGATTAAGGTGTTGGACTCCGCCGCCAAAACACCCAGCGGCCGCAGAGGATAGGGAGGACGGCAACGCAATACCGCATCTCCAAGAGGAAGATCCTCTGCGGCCCCACAGCGACGCATCGAATGGTGCGCCCCCATTTGGTCGCGGGAGACAGGGCGCGCAGCAACGCAACACCTACATGCCTCTCCTCCCGCGACCGCGCCCGACTGCGAGGGACAGACAGAACTGTCCCCCGCATCCGCACCGTTGGCAGCAACCTGCGCAAGACCCTCCAAGCCCACGCGGAGCGTCCCCTCCTGGATCCCTCTTAGCTTCACCGCGGGTGACCAATCCACGGTTACTGAGCCCCCCCACCACGACAAGGTGGAGATCCCACGGGGGGGATGCTAATATGCCCTTTATCTGTAATTTACCTTTATTATACGTATTAGGAAATTGCAATTTAACTAATCCCTCAATGCAGAATTAACCCCCATTTTGGTAATAAACCATATTAATTAATAAACTGGATTTCTGTTGCATTTAAATCGAAATTTATGACTTGACCTCTATAAAATTTTCAATTAAATTACTCTCTTGAGTCGAATTCGGTTTAGATATAGCCACTGTAAGCGGTTGGTTCTGCTAATTATAAAACGTGATTGAAAATGATTACCTTTACACGTTTTGTAAAATCTTAGCTAATACTTGCTTGCAGGATATAAAAAAAGATTAATCGAACATTGGGACTAAAGTTTAACAGATTTTAGCAAGCGCTGTAATCCATATCTAATTATTATATTTTTATATTTTCCAGTGTAAAATAGCCCAATTCTTTTCACATTTATACAGATTTATTATTAGAAAACTAGTAACTAACATGACGACAAAAAAAAATTTAAACTACGTACTCAGTTATATGGTAACTGCTGATATTAGTTACTGGAGCAATTATTTCTAAGTACAGATTTCTTTGTTTATAAATGTTATTCTAAATTTGTAAACAGGTATTTATAAAGTGTCAATAAATAATAAAATATTAGATACCTACTTACTATATAAATAATTCAGTAGCGTTGGAATGGTAATACCCTGTATTATAAGAATACTAATAAAATAATATATAATGTTATGAAGATGAAAAGCGCCTTTATTATTCAACACAAAAACTTAACTTAAAAGAGCACTTACAAACAAATGGGTTAATTTAATATATAAGGTAACAAAAAAGCACCAACATGATTAATTTAATAAGGAGATTCTAATATATTTATTGCTTTCATCCTTGCAGGCTCCACAGTTTATTACTTTCAAAGAAGGCAAATTGGGAGTGAATTTCGGCGGATACCATGCAGCGGTCGGCCTCGGAGGATTATTGGGTAAGAGGCGAAATATACTCACTTAATATTTTCTACCTATAAAACTTTGTACGTTATTGGTTGCTCAAGGGAAATTTGCCTCTATTTACTTAATGATTAGGACCGTTTTCGATGGACAAGCATGGAATAAATTGATGTCTACAAGCAATAGCTTACGATACTTTAGCATGACGGAGAGCTATTCAAATATTTTGAATGAAGGCAAGCAGAGAACGCAAAAACAACACAAATAGCTTCAGAAATCATCAATTCAAAGTTTGGTTACTTATATAGGTACAACTAACTTATGAAGCAAAAAAAATTGGGCAAGTGCGAGTCGGACTCGCGCACGAAGGGTTCCGTACCATCATCTATAAAAGAAAATCAGGTTCGTTGTATGTATACTTAAATACTTTATAAGTTTCTACCTATTTATTAAGATCGAGTAACAAATTGCTTAAAAATTACGTTTGTTGTATGGGAGCCCTCCTTTATTATTTACTTTTTTAAACTTTAATTATTTATTTTGAAAGGTAATATACAACTACATATTCTGTGAAAATTTAAAGCGTCTACCTGTTACAGTTAGTAATTTTGAGCAAAAAATACGAAAAACAACACGTTTTTTGTATGGGACTCCCCCTTAATATTTTTTTATTTTTATTATTTTTAAGAAAATTTCAGCTTTCTAGCTATCATGGTTTATGAGATACAGCCTGGTGACAGACAGACGGACAGACGGACAGACAGACAGACAGACAGCGGAGGCTTAGTAATAGGGTTCCGTTTTTTACCTTTTAGGTACGGAACCCTAAAAAACAAGTGCTGTCTTAATCAAAGAATTAGAGCGTCTTCCAACCATTATCCAAGGATCAACTGTGCAGATGAACTGGCAACACTGAGAAGCGAGCAATTAACACTAGAGTACACGCGTGGGCTACATATGTATCCCAGGGTGTAATATTGTCATATATTGGCAGAACTAGGTATGCCACAGCGCAATCGTCTTGTGTATTGCTCAATTGGTTCTCCCCGCTCCTAGTAATAGAATGCCTATTACGTCGGCTTAAGGACGTGCGCAAAAATCGTCCTAGAAGTTGAATGGCTACACCTGTGCCCCGCGTGTGCATTAAAGTAAAATAAGTGCCTAGTGCACAAGTGGTAAATATTGTATTTTTTTTGTATTATTATGGCGTATTAACAGTCGGTCAGTTACATGGCAGGTATAAACGGTCTCATCATAATATACTTAACAACGGAATAATCTACAAATAAAAGTGATCTGACGTCAATATTTCTAAAAAGTGGAATTCTATCTAACAAGATCGTGTCCCAATTGAGCGCCATATTTCCCAGCAAAATATAGGAACCAAGAGTTATCAAATTGAAAAGCAGGCTACTACAGGATTAAAAGAACATCCCCTGCAACAAAATATGCCTATTCGGGGACGAGTTGGTTGGTATTTATTCTGCAGCACACGCAAGCAATGCAACAAATGTATGAGGCGCATTTGTAGCGAATATCAGGATGGCGTGTGTCCTGATTGCTCGCCAATACGATAGTCTATTGTGAATTATTTAATTATGTGGTTAATACCATGGCTATTGATAAACTTTAAGGTAAATATTACCTTCCCAAATGAAAATAAGACTATGGCATCTCAAGCCTGCCAAATATTGATGATTTTTAAGTAGTTTTAGTATACAGGATACAGAATTAATTGATCTGCAAATGGGCTACACCTATAGCCCGCGCGTGCACTCAAGGAGTATTAATGGGTGCGTGCACGTGTGTAGTGTTAAATAACGCATCTTATCGATAGCTATAGACATATAATATTGGTATATTCAAATAGTACATCAAAATAATGTTACTACAAACATATTCTTTAACATATCAATTCTACGAAGTTATGTGATCTAGCAATATTCAAATTAACATTTGTCAAACATATAAATATTTTCCTTAATATTCGTAATATTAAGAGAGATGTTGCCGTAGTTTTTTTATCAAAACATGTTTAATGAGCTCTTAGCTATGAAGAGGAAATCTTGACCTTCGCCTTTTAGAATCATTATATTTTGTTAACTTATTATATTTAGAGCGCGAGGTATTTCCTTTAAGTATACTTGAGACCGATTACGAACACCTTAATCACTTATAAATAATAAGGTGCAGCAAAAATCTTTTAGAAAATATTGTATTACAATTTATACCTGCAATGAAACAGTACTTGTTTAAAGTTTAGGAGCACCTCTCTTCGATTGACTTTTCAAGAGGCAGTTGAACAGTCAAACGACCCTTAATGGTAACGGAGTTTATTTTCACTAGTTAATGCTAGCTCGAAATATACTTCACCGAAGTATTACAATAAATATTATCTAAAAAACAACACTCAAGCTGAAATATAAGATTCATAATGACAATAATAATATAAAGCTTATAGGTGGCAACAGCGGATCAGAAGGCGGTTTGTTTGTTGAAACAGGCACACCTCATCGGAGGCTCGCTCAACGGCAAAGGTGGTCCTTCTGGTAAAAGCTCTAACAAAAATAATATTTCTTCTCAAATATAGTGGCACATGTAACAAAACTAATTTAATTAATACAAAAGACAGTATTTATGTTACGATCTCAACATACTAATTTCACAATTATTTCTAAGCAGACAAAATATTTGCAAGGAAAAGCCAGTAAGCTTAAGACCCTCTTATTTATTTATTTAATATACAACTGCTCACTACACTTACAGTTGCCCAAAACATGTAGTGAGCCATTACATTTGGGTAGGTACTTAACATTATCTTATTTTGTATTATTCATTAGTCATTTTCAAAAAAAACATTTTACATATAATTAAAAAAATACACAATTTGGTGACAAATATGTCAACATCAGGATCCTTCGGACCTATAAGTTTTATTAACTTGGATTAACTTGTCCGATATAGTATAGTAACTAGGTAAAGACCTTTAAGTCTTCACTTTGAGTAAAGTAAATTCAGATTTAAAACGGTCTATAGATAGGTTTTTAGATCAAAATATATATCTAAGCCATTTCTATTTTGACGTACCTACTTATCTTCACATTTATGCGAATGAATTAGTAAAGAATCCTTCCAGCGAACTTCATACAAATTTAAATGCATATGTCCATAAAGATACTCAGGTTCTTAATTTTATGCTGATATGAATGTTCTAGAAAATCAAGAATTTAATACTTTGCATTGTATGTAAATTAAGTATTATAAATACTCATATTTCGAAAGGATATGCATAGGGTTGCCACCAAGAACTTAGGGTCCCAAGCCAACCTCACCTGCAAGTGGTGCACCTGCCGATCAACGGACGAGGCTCTGGCAAACAAAATGTCCCAATAAGCGGCAATAGGCTCGCCACCTGTTATGTGGGATCAAAACACTGGCGAAACGTGGGCGTTTAATATGCCTCTGCCTACCCCTTCGGGGAAACAGGCGTGATTCTATGTATGTATGTATGTATATTTCGAAATAAAATTCTAACAATAATTTTGTTCTCATTCAGTGAAACGAAAAGGGGGACGAGTTTAGCATTGGCATTATATTATATAGGGCGTATGTCTAAATATGTTGACATAGAACTCTCAATCACACACATTCACACCACATGTAATTTATTTTTTTATTATATTATATTAATATTATCTTAATATATAAAATCCTTGCGTTACTTACTGACTGACAGACACGCTGCAGCCGGAACGATTGGGTGCAGGAAGCTGAAATTTGACATGTATGTTTCTCGGGGACCGTAGGGGTGCACTAAGAAGGGATTATCCGAAATTCCCATGGGATCGGCCAAAGCGGGTAAATTTAAAAAAATTGCAGGCGTAGCTGCTGGCGTCCTCTAGTCTGTTATGAAATAGCAAGTATGCCCTGTAATTTATCTCCTCTCGACTTAGTAAGTGTAAGCGACAGTAAAGCGAGTCGAAGTTGGGCCTTATCTTTGATAACGTACAAACATAAGGTAAAAGTACCAAGATTACGTACGAGCGTGCATTCACAATGCACCTTCGCATTCGTCATCCGAGTTTCATTTTTCGGACCCATTTTCACTATTCGTTTCATGCTGTAAAACATCTTGCATAGTGCTTTGAATGCAAATCTTCGTATTCATCGTCTGATCATGAATGCAGCATGTAATTACTTATTTCGAACTTTCATTATAGTGGCTTTTCTTCTAGTAGTTTTCATTATCAGTAGAAATTAGCATGTCATAATTTTCTTTTGATTTTCAATAACTAACCTATATTTTAAAATTTACAGGGAGGAGCTACAGTGCACAAGGAGATAAACGTTGCACAGTAAAGTTTATTCTAGTGCAAAACTCGAAGCCACGAATGAAATAGTTCCTACAGCTTGTGTTGATGTGAAGGCTGAAGCTGAACCTGCAGTCATTGTTAAGGAAGTGAGTAAAGGGAGACATCCGAGACATAATAGAAGTAGCTATCTGGGAAATATGATTTACCACATAATGAGTTCTTGGTTAACCAATGCTCAGGTTAGGTTAAATCAACAATCGTGATTGATTCCAAGGCAGTAGGTATAATTACTTCAAGGAGGTTCGTTTTAAATTATTATAGTAAATCTTCGTGCACCCAGAGGCCTCCAAACCGCTGAAATATTACAGCACTCAATGTTATTTGGTAACAGTTCCACACTCTACAGCACTTGAAATTTCTGTTTACGACAAAGTGCACAATTACACTCATGTGTTAACTTTAATATGTTTAGGTTTATATTGAATGCAGTTTATTTAATAAAGCAATTATGACTTTCTGTTGGTATCGAGAACCAGAGTTTGATGCCGGGTTAATCTTAAATGAATGGATCTGTTCGTGAAAGCATAGTATGTACTTACATGTTTGGTGTACAATGTCATGTTCGTCAGCCATTAAGAGAGCCCGAAACAGCTGGCAACGTTCCCGTGTAATATTTTGAGTACTTAAGTAGTATGTAATCATTGTGATCTTACTTATTTTACTGAAAATCCAAGACAAATATCAATATTGAATATGTTGAATAGGTGTACGTTGAGCCTTTTTTTTTTTAACTTGAGGAAATGCGTTACGCATACCCCGTCATTCACGGGGAGAATGTGGAGTTATGACGGGCTGCCCCGGCTGTTTTTGGCATACCGACTAAAACTTAACGGAGTGCCTCCTCATCGCTAGGTGCACGTCGAGCCTCCACCAACCCACGTAATTGAGAAAACTATTATCCGCACAAAACCTCATCGTCATCGCTTTAGAAAGACTGCGTACATTGGTGGTTATCTTGGAGCTGGTGCTTTCGCTGGTGTAGAGCAACCAGCAATCGCACACACTGTTCAGCCGATCAAAAGAAGGGATGTTGGAGAAGAAGCTCATGCTACAATTGGCGAATTAGCCAAGGTCAATGCAGGCGGTGCTGGTGAAGTTACTTATACGAAAAGGGTGACCGTACAAAAACACCCTACATTCTTTCAAGATATTTTCAACGTATGTATTACTTAATCTATTTTAAAAGAATTTTATTTAGTTCTACAGCTTTATTTAAATATAGTTTGCGACACGACACAGGATAACTAGGTAAAAATGGGTCATCAATTATATGATGCAGTTGCGCACCGTTTGCGAAAACCACGGACATGCGTTCGAGATTTTTGCTCTTAATAGGACCTAATTATCGACTTTTAAACTTCAACAGTCATCGATCTATCATAAAACAAATCTTGTATCCTTACTTCTATTTACTTTAAATTTTTCCAAACAATACTTTAGTAATGCGGTCAATTTCTTTTTTTCAGATTCCAATTGACACGTTGCAAGCAGTGAACAATTTTTTGACTAAAGCAGGCCGCACACCAGCGCCACATGCTACACGCATCGAACATTTACGTCGCCACAATCATTGCGCTACTATTCAGCTTACCAGAAATGTATTGTATATTTTTTTTTTTTATAGCATAAGGCGGCAAACGAGCAGACGGATTGCCTGATGGTAAGCAATTACCGCCGCCCATGGACACAAGCAACACCACAGGAGTCACAAGTGCGTTGCCGCCCCTTGGGGTTGGGAAAAGGGATAGGATAAGGAGTGGGATGAGGGAGAAGGAATAGAGGATAGGGCCTCCGGCACTCTCACTCACCGAACGAAACGCAACAGTTTAGATTCTGTTACTTTACGTCGATTTTCTGTGAGAGGGTAGTACTTCCCCGGTCGAGCCGGCCCATTCATGCTGAAATCAGCAAGGCTAATATGCGCACATTGGAGGCACAGTTGTAGCGTGGCACTGCTTTGAGAATGTCGACATCATCGTCTGATGACGACATTCCTTGATGTGGCGATTAAGGAGAAAAAAAGACGTTATTGGGTTCATCCATTTAATCAAGATTGTACAATTTACGGTAATTTCAAAATTTCGCAAGAGTTACAATCCGACGAAGAAAAGTTCCACTTATATTATCGAATGTCTGAGAACACATACAAGCTATTGTTAAGTTTAGTTAAATTAAGTTTAAGAAAACAAAATACCCACTTCAGAGAGTGTATTTCGGCTGACTTAATATCTTACCTATATACCCAACCCCACTACCAATCATATAAATCAAGGGAGACCGAATAACGATGCTACATAAAATCGAGTATATTTGTGTAATTACTTTCTTAAAACCATACGGGCTGGTGTCGTGGCAAAATAATTACACAGTGTAGCACGATTTTTAATGTATAAAGAAAGGTACCTACTCTTTTCATTGAATTTTCGCCAATCTTAGTCCAAATAATTTCTGTAATCCGTCTGTTACTATAATCATTGAGCTTATTATTGTATAATATAGTGTCTTTTTCAACCTCTGCAATAAACTCAACGTGAAATTCAATGTTGTCTTTCATTTTTGCATACCAACGCGACACAAAAAACGACCGTGTTCGATCTTGAATTCGTGTAGCGCGGACAACGTCTCGCTACAAAGTGCGCCCGCTACAAATGTTTCCTCGGTGTGCGTGCTCACGAACAAATATATGGGGGCGTTAAATGTGTCGCGTTTCAAATGTGGCGCTACAATTATCGAGTTACAAATGTATGCCTAGTGTGCGGCCTGCTTTACACTGCGGGCAGCACAAGTGTATCTGTACAAAAATCAGCATCGATTCATGCAGGTGGTTACCATTAAAATTTATGATTAAATGTGTAAATAATATTTTTGTATGATGATTATGTTAGAATTAGTGATTCTATAAAATAAACTCAAAAACATTTTTTGTAAATACCGATTGTTCATCGATTGTGTGTCTATTATAATCTATAATAATCGATATAAATAATCTATCTTGAATGTGCTTGACAAAATAAATATAATAGTATCTACTGACGGGTGCATTAATCGAAAAACCATACAAAAAGCAAAATAACGTATTTGAGTGGACCTAACTCCACATAAGAAACATTTAGGTTCTTATATGAAATAAAGATCATAGACCTTGTAAGTCAGTTTATCCTAAATATACCTTTAAATTTCGTGACTTTGTTTTAAAGGAAGTCACGAAATTTAAAGGTCGGGTATATTATATAAAATAGTAATTTAAAAGCTTAAAAATGTAGATAATTGGGACTGTACCTTCCATTTGTCATATTAGAAAGTCTACTAACACTTTTGTTGATCTGAGATTTAAAACAAGAAATTCTAAGAAGTTAGCAGTTTTACAGGTACTTAGAGATAATTTAAATAAAATATGTATTTTACAACTGTGATAAGCTTTTTAACCGTCCTCTTGGGAACAGACCACTATAATGTTGCCTTCGTAATCTGGACGATATTTTTATCACCTAGCTTTATTACGTTTTTATTTTTTACGAGTACCCTTCTATGAAAATTGTTTCGATGTACTTATTAAAATAATAAATAAAAGTACACGATATAGCAGTTGCAACTACTCGTTCAAATACTGGTACTATTTATTTTAATTCCCGTGTAATAAAATTTTAACTTTGTTAGTCTGGCCGCACCGCTATTCTACTCGTACCTTCTTTTTTCTCTTTTGTTGCTTTCGAATGTTTGTTGTTAAAATATTTCTTAATCAAATAGCAATATTTGTGGTTCAAAGCTTTATTTTTTTTTTCAAAGAAGTCATTTCTTTACAAAGGTATTTAGTTCGATTCAGAAAATAATGGCAATGTGTAGCGATCCAAAAGATATATTAGACATTTATAAGATACAAATCGATTTGTTTCTAGAGATTAATATTTAGAACTAGCTGACCCGGCAAACTTCGTACCGTCATATAATATGTATTATACATATAAATAGTGTGCATAGGGTTCCCACCAAGAACTTAGGGTCCCAAGCCAACCTCACCTGCAAGTGGTGCACCTGCCGATCAACGGACGAGGCTCTGGCAAACAAAATATCCCGATAAGCGGCAATAGGTTCGCCACCTATTACGTGGGATCAAAACACTGTCGAAAAGTGGGCGTTTAATATGCCTCTGCCTACTCCTTCGGGGAAACAGGCGCGAGTCTATGTATGTATGTATGTATACATATAAACCTTCCTCTTGAATCATTCTATCTATTAAAATTCGGGCAATTGCGAGTCTGACCCGCGCACCGAGTATTCCGTACGCATTTTACCTTAGTTAGTTAGTTGGACAGGTGTTTTCCACACTTAGCCACTGAATTGGGCCATTGTGCGTGAGCAGTGACACGGTTGTCGTCTGCTACTCATACCATGCAAGCTCCTTCCAGAAGGCCATGAGTCGACCAGTATTGCGTATGGCTTCGCTCATGGTTCTGGGATTGTTCAGGAACCTCGTCCGTTGGTCGCTCAGGCTGGTACAATGTAGGATCACATGAGCGGGTGTTTCTTCGGTCTCCATGCAGCCCCTACATAATGGGCTGTCCGTGACGCTGATATTGTAGAGATGCTTGTTTAGTGGACAGTGGCCAGTTATTATGCCAGTCAGATGCTTGAGTGTTTTCCTGTTGACGTGCAACAGTTTATGCGAGAGTCGTTTGTCTTATACAGGAAAAGCATCTTTAGATTGCCTACACTCTTTTAACTCTGCCCACTCTTTTGCGTGTTGTTGTAGGGTTCTCTCGCGTAACCACGTTTTTAGTTGGTTGAAAGGTATTGGAACAATTGGTTTGGGTCCCAGAATTGTTGTGTCCGATCCTTTCCTTGCCAGTTGGTCTGCTGCGTCATTGCCCGTTGAGTCACTGTGTCCTCGTATCCACTAGAGCGTGCCCCGATTCTTCGTTGCAGTTTTCTGCAGCTCTTGGTGACACTCCATAATTAGGCCGCTGTTAAAGCAGTTGCCATCGAGAGCTTGTAGTACTGAGGCACTGTCTGTGATGATGCGTACTGACAGGTTACTCACGTTTCTGGCCGCGATCGCCGTCGCCGCCCTTATAATCTCAACGCATTCAGCTTGGAAGATGGTGTTGAGTTTACCAAGCGATGTTGAGAGATTGATGTTCAAGTCATGGGAGAATACTCCGGCACCTGTCCCATACTTTGTTTTTGAGCCGTCTGTGTATACTCTAACTTCGTGTATACCAGAGCTATCCTTGTGCTCTTCTTGCAGTTGTATGCGGTATTTTTTGTCAAAGACAAAGGTTTTAGGTATGAGGTCGCACGTTGCATCTAGCATCGGGATCTCGTTAGTTAATGTCCTTTTCAGGCGTGCACGGGTTATTCTGTCGTCTCTTCTCCAAAGCCCGAACTTATCAAACCGGATCGCTGCGCCACCTGCTTCCTGCTGGATGATGAGTTGCAGTGGTCGCAAGTCGAGGAGCACCTCCAATGCCGCCGTTGGAGTTGTTTTCGTGCAGCCTGTTGTGGCCAGACAGGCAAGGCGTTGTATGCTCTGCAGCTTGCTCTTGACTGTGCTTAGTTGAGTGCGTGGCCACCACACTACTGCAACGTATGTGAGCATGGGGCGTATTATGGCAGTGTAGATCCAGAGGGTGATGAATGGTTTGAGACCCCATTTCTTGCCTATTATTCTCCTGCACTGCCAGAAGATTGTACATGCTTTTGTGGTTTTAGTGGTGATG
Organism: Euclidia mi; assembly: GCA_944739405.2. Lineage (NCBI taxonomy): Eukaryota > Metazoa > Arthropoda > Insecta > Lepidoptera > Erebidae > Euclidia > Euclidia mi. Next base: position 50,236,166 of record OX123194.2, on the reverse strand, counting down.
TGTTTATTCCAGTTGAGCTTGTGGTCTAGTGTTACGCCCAGGTACTTGACTTCACTCGATAGGTTAAGCTCCGTGCCAAAAAGTTTTGGTTTTCTGGTCATACGAGTGTTCCATTTGTTGGTGAAAAGTACTAGCTCCGTTTTATTTGGGTTGACCGTCAGTTCATGGTGGTTGCACCATTGTTCCATGATCCTGATGGCTGCTTGCATCCGATAATGGATCATGTTTTCCGAGATTCCTTTGATAAGGATGGTTATATCATCTGCGTAGCCGACCGTGTAGAAGCATTTGTCATTTAGGCTTCTCAACAGGTCGTCTACCACTATGTTTTTTCGAAGGCGCCTTCTATGTCATTGAGTGCGCTGTCTCTATGGTCCCCACTACGGAGTGAAGCGCTGATTCCGTTGATCTACCACTTCTGTAGGCGTGTTGTTGCAGGTGTAGTGGTCTGCGTAGCAGTGCGCATTCTCGCAGGTATCTGTCAGCGAGCCTCTCCAGCGTTTTCAGCAAGAAGGTGTAACAAAGGACGCCTTGGGGTGTGTTTAAATGAAAAATGTGAGTTGAATGTTACAATAAAAATTGATTTATTTCTCCAATAAATTTAAACATCATTTAGCGAGCGTTTCACTAGCAAAAAATTACTAAAAAAATGTTATTAAAAAAAGATATAAACAGGGTCGTGTGATTCGGCGATGGTAAAGGTTTTGTTGAAGGTCCTGCTGCCGGTTCGTCCAGGAGAAGTGGTCACTTGGCTCGGTGTCTCGAGTGCAGCCAAAAAGGGCCGTGCGCAGCCAGCGCTTCAATATTTATAGTCCGTTGCAGGGCGTGGGCGGCGGGGTTGACCGGGCCGAGTGATGCGTTAAGGATTGACGTCACACACTCCCTCCTTTAGGCCAGAATTTTCCCGGAGGGAAAATTCTGTGGCTGGTAGGTGGCGACGGCATTCCGGGACCCTGAAACAGATGAGTGGTGGTGGTGTCAGTAGGTTAAATACAAGGCAACTACTAACCCTAAAAGAGTAAAAAAAAAAAACAAGTATAACCCTCGACCATTCATACGTCACTAAGCATTGAACGTTCCTATTACCTGACATACATCACATTCAAAAGGCCCACACACAATCATACGTATGAACAAGCCAGCATTCATTCCCGATGCGAGTCGTATTCATTATAATACACGACGCGCGAAGAGGTATTATACGTGAGTTTTATAGCAAATAGCCACCCAGTCTATGTTGGTAGGCACCACCTGACAACCCGTATTCGATAAGTGAAATTAATTGAAAGTGTATAAGTCGTAAACCAATATTACGATCTTACTATATTACGACACTAACAATATTACGATCAGTTGGCAGTATCACAAACAAATTGCTCATTAACGCGCTCGATGCGAATTGTAAAAGCAAAAAAAAGTGTTAATTATAATTAAGTATAAAGTATAATACAATGTTTTGAGCCGATTGATCGGCTGACGTAAACAAGTGAGTCATAACTGCACAGCTGCAACGCATTCCATTGCCGAGAGTCATTTTCTAGTTTCTGAACACGATACAAATTGATTAAAAACAAATGCACAATTCTTTGTAAGATGTAATGAACAATACATCATCGAAGGAGACAGTCGATGATAAAATACACACTACCATTGTTAAAAAACACAAAAAAACAAAATCGAGAATCGAACCACAGACCGATCCGACAACAACCTTTCAGCCACTGAGCCATAAGGGAAAAAAATATTTTATTATATATCGATCAGTCATTACTAAAGCTATATATAACAAGATATTTGGGTACATGGTTTAGCCGTAATTGGGAGTCAAAGACTTTATACACTATTTGCAACCAAGTGTTAAGTTATTTTAGTGATTAGATCATTAGTGATGAGCATTAATCATTACATTCTTAAACTTTGTAGTGAGTTAATTTAAGATCTTTTATATGGAAATCACCAAGAGAAACATATCTGATATTTATATAGTTATGTAAATTAGATAGTTATCAGATAGTTGGATAATTAGTTAGATAAATAACAGATTGTGCAAAAATATTAATTTGGAAAACCTCTTCGACAATTTATAACAGTAATATTTATTCCTGTTTTATGTTAGCATGTTTATATAAATCGTTAAAACAACAATGCGTTATCTTGCGAGCTTCAACTCGAAAACAATAGCACTATTGTTGGCCTTCACAAATAATTATGTAGGTAATCATAACTTCGCATACATATGCGTCTTACATTGTTGTTAATGACACTGTACCCAATCGTTTATAAACACATTTATGCTATAATAGAATAAGATTTAATTATTTTATTCAGCTTTTAGGTTAAAATAAACGACGGTGAAATACGAAATGGTATTATCTTTATCTTGTAAATCAATTAATTTGCTTTAGTTATCAAAGTATAAAAATCATTGATTTATGTAGAAATACCCACATTAGTTATTTAAGTATTGAAATTATTTATTTAATTTGTGTGTAAACGGCCACTTTAGTTATTTAATGAGGTATAAATATTATTTATTTGATTCATATGTAAATAGCCACTTATTTATTCAAGAATAGAAGTTATTGATTCAATTTATGTGCAAATACCCACTTTAGTTAAAGTTAGTTTCAATTGAATTAAGTTTGAAAATTTCAGTTTGATATAATAACATTAGCGTAAACACAAGAACACATTATAACCAGCACTATTTAAGATGGTTTAGTAAAACCAGATGCATAGCATTTTGTAAAAAGGAAAGTTACATATTGATAATTAAGTATTTATCCGGCTGTCAACGGTTTAATTTTATCATTTTTTCAACATTATATGTTTTATATATTTCAATAGAAACCAGATATTGAAAAAAACAATCCTAGCGACACAAAAAAATCCAAAACAAAATATAATTCAATAATTGCGACGCAGGAATTTTATGTTGAGTTCACAATGAACAGTAAATGCATAAATAGATGCATTCTCAAATAACATACCGATAGGCAGTAACAAGGAGATAAAATCGAAGACCAAAAACAACGATTGTAGCAAAATAAACATTTGACAAAACGAACAACCAATAATTCTACGATGATATTCGCATTTTACGCAAAATAGACAAGGATTACATTCGTTCATTATTGTTAGTGAGCAACCTGCATGTGACACGTGTACATTTTATTAATAAATAAACGCGGAATTCTAGATAAATACCTAGTATATAATACGCTAGCATCTTTAGGTACGTTCATTCTCAGCCAGTCCAACTATGTTAGGTACACGTGGTATAATAAAGATGTAACTTTCTTAGTAAAAAGGAAAAAGAATAGTTAATTTTAAAAGATAATCACCGTAGTAGGCGGTAAACGTATAATATAATACCGACTATATAGAAGTATATCGCCGAACAAAATCGCTAGCAGAAGGTTATAGTAGAAAAATGAAAAGAAATGAAAAGAGAAGGGTGTGAATTCGTTCCATAAGTCAGCCAAAGCAGATTATTAGCAATAATAACCAGTAGCACTTAATTACCGTAGTGGCATTTAAAAAAGTTAATCCCGAAGCATACGATCAACGAAGGTGACCTTAGCACGTCGTTAGAGGACGCGAGGCCATAAATCGCCATACAAAGAATGTGACCACAGCGCGTCATTTAGTTGACACGTGGTCGCAAGCAAAACGATTATAACTTGTTACTTATGCGGTTGATACAAAATTAATTATCACACGTGGCAACAGAAATAGTTATAATATAAAAATGCTTACTAAGCGTAGTAAGCAAAAATTTGTCTGTTGTGACTGGCTCAACACGCCCGACCTTTCGAGCACAACAGAACAAAAAGAGAAAATGTCTATTGTGATCAGCACAACACCACCGACTTCCCGAGCACAATAGAACAAGCAAAAAGAAACAATATATGCCACTAAAATAATCACACACTGCTTTGGAACGATTTCACACATACACAGTTAAAAAAATATAAAAAAAAGACTCACCGGCAGCGGATTCTTAACAAAACCCTACCTATATATTCCCGTGGGCGCCACTGTAACAAAGGACGCCTTGGAGTGTGTTTAGAATGAAAAATGTGAGTTGAATGTTACAATAAAAAAATGATTTATTTCTCCAATAAATTTAAACATCATTTAGCGAGCGTTTCACTAGCAAAAAATTACTAAAAAAATGTTATTAAAAAAAGATATAAACAGGGTCGCGTGATTCGGCGATGGTAAAGGTTTTGTTGAGGGTCCAGCTGCCGGTTCGTCCAGGAGAAGTGGTCACTTAGCTCGGTGTCTCTGTAAGGACGGGTGTTGAGAGAGAAATTAAAGATGTTGTTTGTTCAACGAACAGATTTATTCTTCTCTAAATATAATAGTGATTACACTTTTATAGATACTAAGATGGGCATGTATTACATATGTATAACTCCACTACACCTCCCTTCTTTCAAAAAAAAAAAAATAATACACAATGTTTATTTTATTTTGATACACAATTGGCTTAAACTTTTAAACTAAAACGATTACGCATTGATACAATAATTATAAGTATATAAATAGACAAGTACAGGTTATGAAAATACTGGGTGTTACACAGTTATTAAGTTTTATACAATTTTGTTCTATTTTTGTGGACTATATCAATCTTATTGTCTCTAATATTTTTAACATTTGGTGATAAATCTTCTAAAACTTTAAATGGGCCAATAAAAACATTCTGAAATTTGTTACAATTTTCATTTCTTATTAAAATTAAATCGTTCGGCTTATAAATAATTGGATTAATTTGCTGATCGTAATTATGTTTACGCGTAACTTTTGACAATAATAAATTTTTCCTAGCCTGCTCTTGAGATTTTTGTAGTCTATACTTTAAGGTTAATGGATAATCATCAGAATTATACAGAGGTTCAACTTGTTGAGACAAATTTGTAGGTAATTTACACAATTTGCCAAAAACCAATTCATATGGAGTGAATTTTGTAGATGTGTGTACAGTAGTATTATAGCTAAAAGACCAATACGGAACCCAAGTGCTCCACTCTCTGGGATTATTATTAATCTGTATCCGAAGATAAGCATTTAAATTTTTATGTGTATTTTCAAGCGCACCGATAGAAACATGATGATAGGCGGTTGAAAATAATTGTTTAACACCAAGTAATTTACAGACCTCACTCATTGTTGAAGCTATGAACTCTGAACCTTTATCTGTCGCGATTTCTCGCGGTATACCATACCTGAGTATGAAGTTTTCCTCGAAAGATCTTGCTACGGTGACAGCGTCCTTACGATCTAAAGGGTATGCTTCTACGAACTTAGTGAGTTCGCATTGAATAGTTAAAATATATACCTTACCATAATAATCTTTATCTAGGGGCCCCACTAAATCTAGAAATATCTTATCAAATGCTCCTGTGGCAGTGCTCGTTACCACCATAGGCTCTTTAACGGGCAAATAATGCTTTTGCATTTGGCATTTCTTACATTTACGCACAAAATCAGTAACGTCACGTTCCATACTAGGCCAGAAATAAGATCTTTTTATGTTATTTAACATTCTTCTTATTCCGGCATGACCACTAGTCGGTAGGATATGATAGTCATTAATAATTACTTTTTTGTCATCATTAGAAATTATTCTCCTAACTTCCTTTAGAATATGTAGGCGTGGTCCGGACCATGCTTTTCTATTATTTATTTCTCTTGACAACCAATCAATAAATTCATTACAACTTGCAAGTTTTATAATAAAGAGATTTTCTATATTCTTTCTTTTACAATATGGCTCCAGCTCACTCACATATGCGTCTCGCGCGATATATGATCGGAAATCTGGACAAGTATATAATCTCATTTCATTTTTACTATACAGAAAGCTATCACAACTATTTAATTCACCTTTCATAATACTCATATTTCTTCGAGAAACTAATACTAATTCAACAGAATTTGACGGCTTTGTAAGCATTTCCACAACCTTCGGTTGATCAAGCCGAACGTCAGTGGTCGAGTTAGGCAAAGTCGACAAATTAGGGTGAATTACCTGTTGACCTTCCATTTTCTTTCGTTGATTCCTTGTCATAACATTAATTATCCGTTCACTCATTTCTTTCAATTCTTCTGATGTAACTTTTATCCTAGATAATGCGTCTGCAGCAACATTATATTTACCTTTTATATACTCAATCACAAAATCATACTCCCCTAAAATTAGTCGAAATTTTGTTAGTCTGCTTGAAGGATTGTTCATGTTAAATAAATATATCAAAGGGCGATGATCTGAGAAAATTTTGAACCTTTTGCCAAACAAATAAGGGCAAAAATATTTAATAGACCAAACAATTGCCAGCATTTCTTTTTCTATGGTTGGATAGTTTAACTCGGCTTTATTCAGACTACGGCTTGTATACGCTACTGGTCGACCATCACTATTGCATAAAACAAAAGCTATTGCAAAACCTGAAGCGTCTGTGTACAGCTGAAATTCATTGTTTTCTGAAAAATCTGGGTACTGTAATAAAGGGGGAGAGACTAAGCTATGTTTCAATCGTTCAAATGACTTGGCACATTCCTGTGTCCAAATGAATTCAGCATTTTTCCTTAGCAATTTATTTAAAGGAATTACTATTTCGGCAAAATTTGGAATAAAACGGCGATAATAATTAGAAAAAGCTACAAATCGTCTTACGTCATCGACATTTTTAGGTAGGGGATAATTTTCTATTATTTTTGTCTTTTCAGGGTCAGGTTTTACTCCGTCTGCACTAACTACATGTCCTAAATACAGTAACTCTTTCACCAAAAATTTACACTTGTTGGGGTTCAATTTTAAGTTAACCTTTCGCAACCTAGAAAAGATATCAATTAAATTTTTATTATGGTTTTCCAAATTTCGTCCAATACATACTAAATCGTCCATATATAGTAGACATTTATCATAGTTCAAACCTGATAATGATACAGACATTGCCCTTGAAAATGCGCTCGGACTAGTCTTAAGACCAATGGGTCTACAATATCAAATGAAAAGGATGCCAATGGGCATCCTTTTCATTTGATATTGTTTATCATACGTGAAAGCAGTGCACTTTCTGCTATTTGGACTTAATTCAAATTGATAGTAACTATTTTGAAGGTCAAGATGACTGAAATAAATGGCACCTGAAAGCGAGTCTAGAATTTCAACTATGTTCGGGAGAGGAAAGCGATCATCGGCAATATTTTCATTCAATTTTCGGTAATCTACTACGAGTCTATACTTTTTGTCGTTAGAATCTGATTTTTTCGGCACCAAAAGTATAGGACTAGACCATTCGCTTGTTGCTTCTTCAATAATGTCGTCCTGTAACATTTTCCTAATTTGTTTTTGAATTTCTCCCTTTTGAGACCTTGGTAATCGATATTGCTTTTTATAAACGGGCACTGTGTTAGGTTTTAATACTGCTGATAAATGTTACACGTTGTTAATCTATCACCTTCCAAATGAAAAACGTCAGCAAATTTTGCACAGATTTTCTCAATTTCTAACTGTTCTTCCTTGTTTAAATAATTTAATTTTAACTCGCCAAATAACCTTTTAACTCTATCCGCATTAATGGTAGTCTTATCAAAAGAAAGTAATGAATAATCCTTCAAGGTTTCTACTTCAGGACAAAAGAAACTTAAACTTATTGGTTCCTCTCGTGTATTTAATATCTGAATAGGTATTTTACCATTCTTAGGTCTTGCAATGCATCCAGCCATAAAAACACCTTCACATAATTGTTTAGGTAAAATCAAGCATTCATCTTTCATACTTGTAGATACAAAATGCACAGATTCACATCTTGGCGATAAGTTAATATATTTTTCACCTCTCACACTTGGTTATAAAGATAAACAAATTTCAATACCGTTATTTAATAAAGTTAAAGTATCTAATTCTAAATTCAATTTAGCGTTATATTTCCTCAAAAAATCTAAGCCTAAAATTCCGTCGCTCACGCAACATAAATCCCGAAAAACATGAAACCTGTGTACGAATTCCAAATCTCTAAATGATAATCTTAAATCAACAAAACCTACAGAGCAAAGTTCACCACACACTCCGTTTATTGTTACTTTCCCTATTTGGAATGGAATGTTATTCTGATGCAATGTCTCATATTTGATGGCGCTAAGTGACGCACCCGTATCAACTAACCAATTGTATGACCTGTTGCCAAGTGACAAAGGAATGGAATTATAATTATTGTAATAACAAATATTTGCATGATTATTCTAGGTGTTCACGAAAAAATTGACTGACGTTAGGTTCGGTAGATGTACTAGTAGTAGGACTGTTATTCTGTGTATCACGCACCATAATCGATGTTACATAGTTTCGTCCGCGACTATTACGAGCATAATTACTATTTACGTACGTACCTGAGACGGGTCTAGAACCACGGTTACCTCGATAGTAGCCACCTCGTTGCTGCCCACGCGCTCGAGTAGGGTGACCATGACCACGCGAATTAAACTGCTGGCCGCGCTGGTTATGGTAGATACCGCGTGCCTGAAAACACCGTCCTCTACATGAATATTTTATATTGTTATGGATATACTGCCTGTTCGACAATTTCATAATTTGCCGCAACGCACCATTACGCACACTTTATAAACCTTTTCGTAACGCACTTTTCCGACACTTTTCCGTTTACCGACACTTTGTTATACGTTTTTCACGCCTGGCTGATCCTCTTGGGTACGGGGCGTACCTTGGTCTACGTATCGTCGCCGAAACCAACTGCTTGTTCTCCGGAGGTTGCTCTCATGTATCTCTCTGCGTATCCACTCTCGGTGGCATTTTCCATACAGCCGGAACGCAAAGTACAGCAATGCGACAGTCAGGATGAGACATATCACCCCCAGGATGCAGGTAATGACACTGGTATGTTGTTGCATTTGCTCCAATGCCGAGGCGTTGTTACCACCGCTAGCGTTTTGTGCGATGATTACAGATTCCTCCTTTGACTGCTGCTTACCCATTTTTCACACAAAACAACAGTTCACAAAAGTGTTCACGATAAAGCGTTCGACGCGAATATTATTACGCAGTAATATTACTGAACACATAATTGCACCAAGTTGTCACAATGTTTAGAATCACAGTTCCTTATTTGGCGATCGGAATGCAACGCGAACCCGATCGCTTACAGGCAGGGTCGCCATGTAAGGACGGGTGTTGAGAGAGAAATTAAAGATGTTTTTTGTTCAACGAACAGATTTATTCTTCTCTAAATATAATAGTGATTACACTTTTATAGATACTAAGATGGGCATGTATTACATATGTATAACTCCACTACAGTCTCGAGTGCAGCCAAAAAGGGCCGTGCGCAGCCAGCGCTTCAATATTTATAGACCGTTGCAGGGCGCGGGCGGCGGGGTCGACCGGGCCGAGTGATGCGTCAAGGATTGACGTCACAAAGGAGGTTAAACTGATAGGTCTGAACGATTTTGCTTGAGTGTAATCAGTTTTTCCCGGTTTTGGGAGAAATATGACTTTTACTTCCCTCCACCTTCGTGGTATGTAATTGTGCGCTATAGATGCTCTATATATGCTGAGTAGCTGTAGCACAATCGTTGTGCAGCCCCATTGTAGAAGTGCTGGTGTTGTTGTCCGCCTTTTCTAGGGCCGCGTTTGCGGCGTGGCCCCGTGGCCCGGTGGTGCCCCATGGGACTGCCGGCTCCGCATCTCGGGGGGTGACGGGGGGTGCCCGGCGCTGCACCGGCCGGAGCGGTGCGTGCAGCCGGCGTGAGCGAGCCCGAAGGCTCACCCTTCGCCATCCGCGTGGCTTCCGCTTGCGTGCCTGAGCTGCTGCGTCCACCAATCGCTCCGCGTCCGGCCGGTTGCTTCGTCCTGGGCGGTTCCCTCAGCACACTGGCTGGGGCCGGATGTCCACGCTGGTACGTTGCACCAGCTGTTTGTCTCGCGGTGGGTACGTTCGCCGATGTTGTCGGTTTGCTTCCAACCGCGGGGGGTGCGTTCGCCGACGTTGTCGGTTCGCTACCTCCCGCGGAGGGTGCGTTCGCCGATGTTGTTGGTTCGCTATCTCCCGCGTGTGCTGCGTACTCACGCTGGCATCGATGGTGACGTGAGCGCTTTCCGCGGTGTTTACCTCTACCGGTTACGGTTGTCGCGGAGCTAACGTTCGCCTCGCGGCGTTCGTCTGCTCGACGCGGTACAACCGTCCAGGAGGTGGTGGTAATGTGTTCTGCACGAGGCATGGCACCTGCCAGGTCGTGCAGGTCTAAACTACACCTACTATTGCGACTGAGTGAAACATTGCCCCCCGCAGAATACGTGGGGCAGCCTGAACCCGAGGGTGCAGGGAGGGATTCTCCAGCGTCACGGACGCCTGTACCCTCCTGGGGTAGTTCCTTGTTTTGTTCCACTTCCATATTGTTTTGGCTTCGTATGAGCGTGTGCGTGGGCGTGTGTTTATGTGTTTTCATGTAGGTATGGTGTGTGTATGTGTATGTGTGTGCGTCCGTATGAATGATTGAATAAGTGTGGTGAATGTATGTGTGTGCGTGCTTGTGCATGTGTGTGGGTGAGGGCGGCTGGAGGTTTTCGTTACGTCTGTTTCATAGGGAACCAGACCAAGAACGGGCGGCAACCTCGGGAAGGATAGACAACCAGCCTTGCCTTAGGGATCTTCACGAGTTGCGCTCTCCCCTTAGGCCATTCGCCAAACTCTGCAACAGACGCGAATGCAGAGAGTAGAAGTCAGTGCAGTTCAATGGAGTTAAAATGAAATGAGGTGCACGGGCTTCCGCCAACGCATTTTACCTTATTTGAGGTTGGTGCTAATTACGCTAGTCCTCTAAATCTGTATGAGCGCCCATACAACTTAGAGGACTATCTTAAATGGAGTCTACTATGTATGTATGGGGACACCGTTAAATTTTCCACTTTTTTATTTTTTGTAATTTTTCCTTTATTTGTGCTGTTAGACCCTGTTTTTGGCCAAATTTCGTGATTCTAGTTCAACGGGAACTACCATATAGGTTTTCGACCCAAAACCTATAGGGTACTTACGGTTTACCTAGAATGGTCAATTTTGGTTAAAAGCAAGGCCTTACAGCACAACTAAAGGAAAAATTCCGAAAATTAAAAAAAGTTGGAAATTAAGGTTAATTTTGGTACTTAAAAGTTTTCGCTAAAATCTAATTTTGACCATATTTTATTATCGGGTAGAAGGACCCAGATTTTTATACACCTAAAAGGAACCATAGACTTCAGTATTTGGTATAAATTTCAATTTGCTAGGTCCACCCGTTCCTGAGAAAATCGGTGGTGACACACGGACAGACAGACAGACAGACAGACAGACGGACAAGAAAGTGATCTTATAAGGGTTCCTTTTTTTTAGCTTGTGAAGTACGGAACCTTAAGAACGGATTAAAATCCGTTAATTTATTATTTTATTTATTTTATGCTTTATTGTACACCAGAAATATAACTTAGGAGATCATACAATATAAGCGAAGAACAATGGGCGGCCCTATCGCTTACAGTGATCTCTACCAGGCAACCTTTGGGTGGAAATATTATTGATCGGAAAATAGTGGTAGCTGTAGTTTTTTTTTTTATTTATTTACCAATATAAAAATACATACAATTAACAGATATTATAGGTGTAACAGTTATAATACATAGATATCTCTAAACACATACATAAATTCATAAACTCTACTCTATATACCAACATATAAATACATATATACATAAACATACAAAACATATATATATAATTATATAAATGACATAATTATACACACATAAACTATAGCAATGCCTTAATTATAGAATATTAATAATATTTTATAATGAAATATAATATTACTTCACCAACGATTTAAATTTAGCTACCGTCTTAGCTTGCCTAATGTCCAGCGGTAATTTAATCCACAAGCGAACAGCAGTTACGGTGAGGGAATTGTCATAAAATGCCGTGGAATGTACCGGCATTTTAAGCGTTAAATTTTCGTATGGCCTTAAATATCTATTATGTGTATCATGAAGGAACTCAAATCTTACTTTAAGATAGGGGTTAAACAATATCTTGTACAGTAAAGTGAGAATGTGAGCATTCCGGCGATGACGAATTGATAACCATTTGAGCTGTTTTCGAAATTCATTCATTAATTAATATATACATTCATTTTGAATTCGCTCAAATTTATCTAGCTGGTTTTCGGCGAGGTCTAGATAGCTGCCATCTGCATAGTCAATAATGGGTAACAGAATAGACTTAGCGAGGGCAATTTTAGAAGCAGTGGGCAGAAATTTTCTTAATCGCCTCAGAGAACCAACTGAAGCAAACACCTTACAACTCACTTCTTGTATCTGCGGTCCCCAAGTAAGAGTAGAGTCGATAGTGAGACCCAGATTTTTAACTTTGTCTTGTATATGAAATAATAATAGTGCCATCAAAGATTATATGAGGGAGTAGTGACCAGTCAATTTTACTTTTCATTCTAGCGCTACCAATAACAGTAACTTGAGTTTTGGTGGGATTAAGTTTAAGCACAAAAGACTTGCTCCACTTGCTGACTAGTCCCAAATCACTGTTAATGATATCTAAAGAATGTGACAGTTCGACAGTGTTGACTGCGTGTATATCTGGAGATCATCTGCATAAAGGTGACAGGAACAGCGAAGGTTATTACAGATAGAATTTTTGAATATTGAGAAGAGTAAAGGAGACAATACGCCACCCTGGGGTACACCAGCATTTGTATTACACCAAGAAGAAAGTGAATTCTCTATATATATACGTTGTCGGCGGCCACGCAGGTAACTACGAAACCAATCAATCACTGTGGGAGATATTATATTAAGAGAACAAAGGCGTCCAAAAAAAATATCAAAATCTACCGTATTAAAGGCGTTACTAAAATCAAGTAGATATAGAATTGTGAACTGTCCGCCTTTCATACCAGCTCTGATGTCATCGTAGCATTGACTAAGGATGTGACTGTGCTATGACCCGAACGGAAACCGGATTGAAGAAGATTATTCTTACAGAGGAAGGAGTTAATTTGGTGGTACACGAGACGTTCGAGGACTTTAGAGAGGAATGGCAGGATAGACATGGGACGATAATCGGAATAGGATGAAGGATGAGAGATTTTTGGTATAGGAGTAATTTGGGCGTCCTTCCACATCGATGGAAATAAACCACTGGACAAGGTTAAAAACAAATAGGGAATAACTAAGGATAGGCAATGACGAAAGATAATTAATAGTGTTTGTTTTAGTAGTCCTATCAATGAAGGACGAAGCAGAGAAATGTTGACTGAGCAAGTCAATATTGAAGTCAGTAGGATTAATGTGTAGACGTGCTTTGCCCCCACCCTATCCGACACCCCATTTGCTGGATCTCCGTTTTTTACAGGACTGTGGATATGTTGGCGTTGTGCGTTCCTACACACCCTATTGCAGTGATTTCTAATCACGATATACCTTAATCCGTTGCATAGTTTTAAAGATTTAAGCATACATAGGGACAGACAGGCAGAAGAGAGGCTTTGTTTCATACTATGTAGTGATATTTAAATTAACTATTCAACTCATTTTGTGAAACTACATCCTTTGTTTCTCTACTTGGCATACATGCTGCCTTTCATACCTTAAATAATAATGGTTAAGCCGTAATTCATTGTGTCTACTCATATTAATTCATATTCATACATTTTCTACAGACTCAGACTCGAACTTAGAATCATCGAGGCATGTGCCTGCATCATCGAAATTAGTAGCATCATCATCGGAAGCACATATATCGGTACAGACACCGAGTGCTACCAAATTCATTGACGATATCTTCGCTGTAAGTTCATTTTCATTCATCATTACTAAGGTTTTCGAATATTGATTGATTTTAGTCGTTTTCTTAGTTACGCGACCTTGTGTCAGTTGCGTGAGTTAGGTTGCGCATTGACTGCCGGCAATCTATCCCTATTCTTTCTATGAATACATTTACTGTCATGCAAGGAAAAGGAACATGAGTTTCGAGTAGTTTAAGCCTTTGTCTGCCTACCTGTACACCAGCAAAGCACACGTTTGGGCACAAACCCACGTAATAGAAAATTACCCTAAAGAAGCCAAATAGTTCGGTTCAATGTTCGAAAAACTATACTCCATTCAAACTCTTAATATTATCCTACATTACAAAATAAGCTTACTTTCAACTCACATGCATGTTTAAAATGTTTGTTGCATTTTAACGTTCGTTCTGAATGCGTCAGTCAAGCAAGTCAATGTGAAATATTGTACATTTAAAATATATTTTTTCAATTCGTACCTGAAAAGAAATGAAAATACTAAAGCAATTATATTGAATAATTTTATTAAATTGAATTTCAGTACTTTAATTTGCTAGACAATAAATTCAGTTGTGCATGTTATTACAAAGGAATAATAGTAGATTTTAAGTCTATTTATCAAAGACGGGTATTTGTCTTCTAAAGCTTGACTTGTTGTTTAATTATCATCAATTGTTGGGCTATAGAGGTTTTTTTCTTTTTGTGACATAAAACCATAAGATGTTTAAGAATTAGTTCTGCTGTTTTGTACTAGCTTGCTTGTAAGGTTGCGGTATTGTGCAATAATTAGGACCACTGTAGACAATATATATGCATACATTTTGTTAAGGGTATTGTAGACAACGCGGCTAGCATCCTGTGTTGGGATAATTAAGTGACATATCTGCAATGCATACACGTCCTGGCAAGGATGCTTATCCAGTCTAAAGTATTTTCTTAGAAATACCTCATCGTCGCATACGGAACTAGGTACTAGATTTGTAACCTAGTAATGTCAAGTTGAATACCGGCTACGCGATGCATGAAAACCACACTATGCACTTAGTATTTGTTTCTAGTTAAACACGTTTGTAAAACGAGCAAGCACTTAGCCTGCGCTCACAACTTAGACTTAGAGTAGGTACAATTATATTGCTTTCCAAAAGTTAGTGGCAACACTAATTTTTGCTGTAGTGCGACCACTGCCTAAAATTCTAAACCCCTCTGATATGCGCGACCTTCGGCCAATTAGTATTCTGCCGTGTCTTTCCAAGGTCTTGGAGAAGGTGGTCTGTCAACAGCTCACTGATTTTTTAGAGAGTAATGATATATTACCTAACCTGCAGTCAGGATTCAGACGGTTCCGTAGCACTACTACCGCTCTGCTGGACGTCACTGACAATATCCTGTCAGCCCAGGATCAGGGCTGCTGCACGATTCTTGTTCTTTTGGACTATTCGCGGGCATTTGATGCTATAAATTTGGATATATTGTTATCCAAACTCCGTTTTTATGGATTTGACAATAACGCGGTTCGTTGGTTCCATAGTTATTTAATGAACCGTTACCAACTTGTAGAAATTAACTCTATAAACGCAAACACAGTAGCCTCGGCTCCTGCCTCTTTAAAAAGAGGCGTGCCGCAGGGATCTATTCTGGGACCAATACTGTTTGCCCTTTATTGTGAGGATATAAAAGATTATATAAAAATTTGCAAGTATCATATTTATGAGGATGATATCCAGATCTACTTGTCTTTTAAAGTAAGGGATTATCAAAAGACAATAGTGGACATAAATAAGGACCTTGAGAGGATAACTGCATGGTCGGAACGTAATTGCTTATTGTTAAATCCATCAAAGACGAAGTATATGATTCTAGGATCCACAGGCAATTTGCATTCGCTGCAGGCAGGATTGAATATAACTCTTCAAGGGAAACCCTTAGAACGAGTGTACGAAGCCCGAAACCTGGGACTGATAATGGATGCCGATCTGCGTTATGAGAATCATGTTGCCAACGCAGTACGGAACTGTTTCTATAAACTAAGAGTGTTATATAAAATACGTCCCTTTTTATCAGAAGAAATGCGCATTAAGTTGGTTGAATCCTTGATACTAAGCAAGTTAAATTACGCGGACTCTGTATATGGGCCTCGTTTGCTGGCCCGATCAGATCGATTAGTACAGAGAGTGCAAAACGCCTGCGCCCGCTTCTGTTTCTCAGTGCCATTTAGAGGTCACGTAACCCCCTTTTTAAATGATAAACATATATTAAAAATGAAGTCAAGAAGAAAGTTGCATTTAGCTTGCTTATTATTTGGTGTCATTAAGTCACAGGAGCCAAAGTATTTATTTCAAAAACTAACCTGGGTCTTCAGTGGTAGCGAGCGATCGAGCAGACGATGCTCAAAGCAATTATCGATTAAACGACATAAGTCTGAGGCATTTAGAGGGAGCTTTCGATATGCGGCTTCCAAGTGCTGGAACAATATACCTCCACCCATACGCAACGTCACCTCTATCAACACTTTTAGAACACGCTTGAGGCAGTATCTTGTGGAGTCGCAACGAAAGCTTGGCAATGTGAACTTGAACGCTTCTTTTATTTGACCCTAGCATGCCTCTGCTGCTTATGATTTATAAAATTAGTAACTATTTTTCAAATATACTAATTAACAATATTTATCTCTATTGACATTAAAAATTGTTCTTATTACTATTTAATTATGATTTTTATCCCTAATCCACTAATTAGCAATATTTGTACCTATTATTTCCTTATACAATTAATAACAATTTTCTAATCCACTAATTAACCATATTATCCCTATTGACATTAAAAATTATTCATTTTACTATTTAATTACTAATCTTATCCCTAATCCCTTAATTAACAATATTTATCTCTATTGACATTAATCATTATTCATATCTCTATTTAATTACGAATTAATTTATAATAATACAAATGCCTACAGTACAATAAATATGTTTGCGTTACTTTTGTAGGTACTGTATAATTAATAATATTGTCCATGTTGAATGTTCCTATGTTGTATAATCAGTGCTGTGACACTGTGCGTGCATTGATATAAACCGCGGCGTCCGACCATCACGCGGCGCACGCGCGTATTGATCTTATTTAATATACTCACGCGAGTCTGGAGGCCTCTCCGCCCGCTATACGTTTAATCCGCTGGGCCGGGAACCCGTAAGCCTACATTACGCACGTCATGCACGCACACTGTTTTAACACATTATTTTAGTATGTATTGTTGTGTGCATTATACTAACATCCGTGCTATAACTAATGGGAGCTAGTTGAAAACCAGCGCCAGGCTTTGTAAGTCTGGCATATGCTGAACTAGACTCCCATTTGGCATAATGTGACATGATAATATAATAAATTCAAATTGGTAAATTCTAGATGTATCGAATTTACAAAATTGTTTATTTTTATTATTTTGATCTTTTTTATTTAATATTATATTTTGATTGTAATTATAATTTCCACTACGTTTCTTTTCCTTAACGAAAAGTAATTGTCAAATTGTTCTATTCTATGTAATGTTAATTGTGTCACCTTATCCAAATAAACTTATTTTCTTTCTTTCTTTCTTTCTTTCTTTCTAATTTAGTCACACCCGCGTGCTCACATTTTCTGATAGCTAATCGGACGGTCTACACAGTAACAATTTAAATTGGTAGACAAGCAAATAAAAGCTTTTTATAATGTTGATGCAACACTGAGCAAAACAACTACTGAGCAGGTAGGGCGGAAGTAAAACATATATCATGATTGATCTGCTCCAAAGCACGGGCTCCTAAATCAATAACCATGTATATCACTGACCTCTGTGTCAGTGATGTACATTTCCCTCCTGTGGGATCTCCACTTTGTCTTTCTCAGTAACCGTGTTTACCCACGGTGAAGCTAAGCGAGATCCCGGGAGTGGACGCTCCGCGTGGGCTTGATGGAGGCCTGCACAGGATGCGTCCAAAGGTGCGGGTGCAGGATACAGTTCTTTCTGTCCCTCGCAGTCGGGCAAGGTCGCGGGAGGAGAGGCGTGTCGGTGTTGTATTGCCGCGCGCCCTAACTCCCGCGACCAAAAGGGAGCGCACCATTTGTTGCGTCGCGGTGGGGCCGCAAAGGAAGAGGAGATGCCGTGTTGTCAGGTTGCCGTCCTCCATATCTTCTGCGGCCGTTTTAGTGCCTGCGGATGGCGAGCGCTGCAGCTGCTCCCCGTCCGCCAAAAGGCAAGGAGGCGGCGTAGTGTCCGCGCCGCCTCGTAAGTTATAACGAGACGGGGCCCGCCAACACCAACGGCGGGCCAATTCCGGGCGAGGTCACGGAAAAGTATGATATCCGCGAATCGCGTTACCCCGCCACTAAACGGGACCCGTAGGGACACCGCGGTGGTTTTAGTGGGTATGCCCCGAACGCCTTTAGGGGAGAGCCTCCACGCACCTCCTCCGCCAGTCCCAAGCCCGGTCGATCACACACTGGCCGGGTTGAGATGCCTCATAAGAAGAGTTTCCACCTTTCAGATAATCCGGTAAACAATTTTCCGACATGCCAAGTCAGACACGCTACAGCCGAAACAACTGCACTCAAGAAGATGAAGTTTTGCATATATGTTTGTTGAGGAATGTAAAGCAGCACTAAAAGAGGATTTTTCGAAATTCCTACCCTAAGGGGGTAAAACAGGGTGTCAAAGTTTGTATGTAACTTTTTATTCCTTTAATGGTTTGACTTCAAACTTTGTATATTAGTACCTCAAACGACGAAACACACTAAGAATTTGTTTTTTGAAAATGCTTCCTTTAAGGGGGTAAAATAGGGTGTCAAAGTGTGTATGAAACTTATTATTCCTTCAGTGGATGACTTCAAACTTTGTATAATGGATCCTCAAACTACGATATTGAACACAAATATAAAATTTTTAGGAAAGTCCACCCCTAAGAGGGTAAGATAGGGTCAACCTTTGTTTGAAACTTATTGTTCTTTCAGTGGATTGACCTCAAACTTTGTATATTGGTATCTCTAATGACCTTAGTAAACACTGTGAAAATCTTTTTGGAAATGCTTACCATAAAGGGTTAAAAAGGGGAGTCATAATTTATATGAAACCTTTTTATTACTTCATTGGATTAACTTCAAACTTTGTATATAACCTATATTCAAAGTTTAAAGTTAATCCTCAAATGACGTTAATGAACACCCAGAAATAAGTTTTTGAAGTCACTATATAAAAAAACTTCAATGGATTCGCTTGCATATCGGTTCGTCAAGTGACCTTAGTGAATTCACCCCTAAAACGGAGTTCAAAAAGCGGTCATGGTCCCTTGACCATGACCGCTTTTTGAACTCCGTTTGGATTTTGGTTGTGGATGAGCATTTAATTTTAATTCATTTAAATTTATGTGGCTGTCTCACATCTAAAAAAAAATGTATGATGGATCTTTATATGACCAAAAGAAGCCAAAATACTTAAACAACCGTTATTTTGCTATTTATATTTATTTTTACACAGGTGAGCACTTTTTTATCAGTTGTCTGCTTTGCCCCACTGCTGTCTATTTCTTTAAGCTTAAAATACTAAGAAAGGGTTTTTGAACTTGGATAATTTATAATAAAAAAATTACAATGTCGGTGAGATACACAAATGTATACCTACTGCTACGGAATCCTTCACAAATGAGTCCGATTGACTTTTGACTAATTTAATTTTAACTAACTTTTGCAATCAGCGACGCCTAAATGAAATTTTCATCATTTGTTCGAGAATTTTTATGAACCATAGTAAAATTCACACCTAAATCGATTCAGCAATTTTTAAGATTACCCTGAATAAATAGCCAGGCAGAAAAATAATCTAAATAAATAATTGGGGTACTTTTTTTTTTTTGTTTTAGGAGGTGGAAAATCCCTTCGAATCTCCGACTCTTGGGGAAATGAGAGCCGGAGTATGTGGTGTTACCACTAAAAACCACCTCGAATTTCTCATGTACCCGTGTATCGGAGGGTCGGGTATCGCCGAAGCATTCGTCGCAACCCCCCGTTGGGTATTGGCCCGCCAGATGGTCAGGCGGCCCCCGAACAAAACCCCTTGGCGGCGGATGAAGGTGTTGGGCTCCACCGCCAAAACATCCAGCGGCCGCAGAGGATAGGGAGGATAGCAACGCAACACTGCATCTCCTCTTCCTCTGCGGCCCCACCGCAACGCAACAATGGTGCGCTTCCATTTGGCCGCGGGAGATAGGGCGCGCGGCAACGCAACACCAACACGCCTCTCCTCCCGCGACTGCACCCGACTGCGAGGGACAGACAGAACTGTCCCCCGCACTTTGGACGCATCCTACGCAGGCTTCACCCAAGCCCACGTGGAGCGTGGTCCCGTGATCCCGCTTAGCTTCACCGTGGGTGTACCTCAAACCCACGTTTACTGAGCCCCCCCCAACACGACAAGGTGGAGATCCCACGGGGGGATCATTAGGGTACTGGAAATGGATTAGCAACGATATACAATACAGTTATTTTGAGATTGCAGACTGACAGTCAAATATTATTTATTTGTATAATAGACTAATAAATTATTCATAGACATCGTTCTTTTTGCCTCACTTTCCTCTGAAATTTTGGGATAAAAGAATAATAACATACAGCATTTTTAATATAGCATTTAAAAATGCTATATTAAATGCTGTTCATTTATTCATTTTTTTATAGCATTTATAATATTACAAGCAGTCGCCATATTATTAAATCCTGTCGTAATGGGGGCCTACGATATGAAAGGAACCCGCTACCCAAAATTCTATCTGCAGTAGTTTGGGCTCTGAGATGATAATAAATATGTCAATTAGGACACAGGACACACGTCTGTATGCTCTAAGCAACAAATTGGCAAAGCCCGAGTAAACGACTGCTAGGCACGACGTGTTATCCCCAACATATCGCTGTACCGGGATTGCCTTAGCGGTGCTCGAACACGATTAACATCGAAATTTCCTAACTTTCTTCCTAGCTTTATTTTAGTACCTTAAAATTAAAAATTATGGTATTTATTATGGTGCCCTTTTTAGAGTTCCGTAGTAAACTTTGAGGAAGCTGTATCGTTTCCATGTCCGTCCGTCCGTCTGTCCTGTCGCGGTTTACGCGTAAACTATAAGCTCTAGAAGGTTGAAATTTGGCAAAGTTATACATTGTGATGACGCGGTCAAAACTATACAATATATATTTCATGGATATAATGGAAAAACTAAATAACTCAGATTTTGGCTAAATGGACCTTTTACCATTTCCGTGAACCCTAAAATGTGCCGCATCTTTTGGTCTAACAAACATTTTTATATCTTAACCCAGTCCAAAAATAAAGCCATTTTTGTGTTTCAATTGTAGAAATAGATATGTATAAATGAACACTGCATATTAGAGGGAAAAATTACTAACTCTATAAATAAATGAACAACTGTGTCTTCTGATTACTTGAGTATGAAATGAATTAGCTAAATTGAGTTATTTAGTTCATCCGCACACGAAAATATTTTAATGAAACTAGTTAAGTTGAAGGAAAACTAAAGAACTTGAGTTATTTAATTTGGCCATTAATGAGCGGTCTTTCGTCTCATCTAGCGAAGATGTTTCTCTCTTACAAAATGACTTAAATAGCATTCAAAATTGGTGCGATAACAACTGCATGTCCCTCAATGTTAGGAAATGTTGTCATATAAAATTCACAAGGAAGAAGCAACCTCAAATCTCTAACTACCAAATAAATGGTGTATCGCTTTCGAAAGTAAATGAAGTACGTGATCTCGGTGTCATAATGGATGAGAGGTTAAATTTTAAAAAGCATATTGATGAAGTGGTGAAAAAGTCAGCTCAAATGTTAGGGTTTATTAAACGTAATACAAAAGACTTCAAGTTCGTTCGGACCAAGATAATATTATACAACGCCCTAGTACGTAACCGGCTGGAATATTGTGCTATTGCATGGAACCCACATTACTCTATCCATTCCCAACGAGTTGAAAATATTCAAAGATCGTTCACACGTCACATTGCTTATATGTCTCAAAATATATCTTCAAGAGCTCCATACCAGCATCGGCTTAGTTTTTATGAAATGGACTCCCTACGTGATAGAAGACTGATGCATGGTTTAATTTTCTTACACAAAGCATTGCATGGTAAAATAGATGGTAATTATTTGACTTCTAACATAACCATTAATGTACCCAGGAGACCTCCACGTAAGCCCATTTGCAACATTCTCACCGTACCCGTATCAAAAACAAACCTTGGCCTGAATGCACCTTTAAGTAGAATGTGTAGGGATTTGAATTCGTTCCTCAAGAATGTGTCAGATGCTGACGTGTTCCATGATAGTGAGAGTCAGTTCCGTATAAAAATATTGAAATCCCTTAAGAAACTGGCCGTAATTGAATGAGATTTTTTTTGTTGCTTTTGTTTTTTCTTTTGTATACATTTTTAACTGCTATTTTAATGTTCATTACTTGTTTTTTTTGTTTAACGCATATTTTGCAGTTCATTTGTGTAACAACATAATTTGTACAAACGTTGTTTAAAATGTGTTGTCTAAAATGTGAATGCTGTGTTAACTCGTAAGTGGCATGTATATCAGAACCTTAGATTTAAGATTATTACTGTAAATGTTTTATATATATGCTGTGAGTTTACCTAATAATAATAAATAAATAAATAAATAAGTATTTTTATTTATTTCTTCTTAGAGAAAACATAAATTTATAAGAGATTCCAATCAAATAAATGTCAATAGGTGAAATTTGTCCGTGTGGTGACGGATTAAGAATACGAAATGTCACCACCCCATATCATCCCATGGGTGTCGTAAGAGCCGACAGACGGAGCATATTATGCAGGGAACAACACTGCAAGAGAAGGAAAACTTGATATAAACCCTATACCAACCCGTTTGGCCAGCGTGGTATAGTAGGCCAATTCCTCCTTTCAAAGGAGAGGCCTAGTCCAGCAGTGGACTATTAAGGCTGATATGAGGTGAAATTATTTTATATTTCTATTTATAGTATACGCACGTAAGCAAAGTTATCGTGCAATTTAGTAGTACTAATAAGCGCGAAATAATGTAAACCTATAGATCAACCATTCTTAAAGTGAGCTCGGCAGAGCACCAGGGCTCCACGAAGCATCTCTAGAGGCTCCACGACAATTTTGCTCCAATTAAAAAATTAAAGTAATAGTACGTGCTACGCTATGTTTTTACCGACGGTTTATTACAATCGGATAATTATAGTATAAACAGATATACTATTATTAGACATATTATTATGTTACTAAGGTAGGCAGCCTAGTCGAGATATCAACAGACTGCCATTGACAGGGCTCGGGTTAGAATTGTAGGCAGTAAATTTTCGAAGTAATGTATTCAAATTGTTAATTATGGCTTGCCTCGTGCCTCAGAGAGAAGCTCTTTAAGACTGGGTAGTGTGGACACCCCTCCCTACTATTTTCTGACATCAAGATTTGATGTCTTCCAGCCACCTGTACCGTGGGCCAAATCCAAACAGAGCATACTTTTTCATAGTTTATTTAGAAATCCGAAGAGTAGAACCGGCCGCTGTGGCTGGCTTTTGTGGATTACGAAAATGCCTTCAACACCATTGAAACTGGGCTGTCCTGCAATGCACTTCATGTCTCTCAGCGAGCTATGAAAAAGACAATGCTAGGGATTTCACTGTTGGATAATTCCCGGCACGAGATTATCCGGCAAAAGACCAAAGTAACTGACATTGTTCAGAGTTATAGCAAATTGAATAATAAAAAGCTCCCCCAGCTTATTGTCTGTCGATTAAAAAGCAGGTTCTTAAATTAAGACCTCGCCTCAGCAAGCGTAGTGTTGGCCACCAGAATGGTTCTTGTGGCATACCCTATATATAATAATCATATTAAACATTGTAAAAAATAGCCATTTAGATGTCGGAAAATTGAATGATCGTATCAAAAATATTTGTAAAAAATATAAAAATTGTCATTTCATGAATTCTGTTCACCACAACTTATCTGACATATGCAAAACAATAAATTACTTAATAGATTGTGAATATTATAAACAAAAATATTTAAATCCAGCTGAGCTTAGGAAACACCTTGCGAGTAGCAAATCAAGTTCTTTACCAAAAAAGGAGACAATTGTACCCAAAAAAGGAACTATTCCCTTTTATATAAAAAACAGCAATGGAAATGAGACTGGGAGAAATGTTATCTCTCATATTCTTTCTGCAGAGCACAGAAAAGGCACAATACCATATTATTTTCCCACGCTTAAAAAAAACGATACATTTTTTCGTACCTAAAAATATAACACCTATATCACACAACTTTAAGATACTACACAAAAATATTGCAAGTGTTTTATCTAAAAAGGAACTGCTGGAGTTAACATTACAGGAAATGCGTGACTTATATAATGTGATTTGCCTCTCGGAAACATTTATTAAAAAGGGCCATGAGAATTATCTCAAGTTATCGAATTTTGAAATGGCTACAAATTTTTGCAGGGAAAAAAGTAGAGGCGGCACATGCATTCTAGTCAGAAAGGGTCTACACTACAAAGAATTACAGTTTATAAAAACATATGCATCAGTAAATACGTTTAAGGCATGTGGTAAAGAGTTAGAAAATAAAAAAAATGTAATTCTTTGTTTATATCGAACACCTTAATCTGATCCAAATCAATTTTTAATTAAATTAGATAGAGTCTTACATAATTTACACAAGAAATATAAATCTAGTACACGTATAGTTTTGACAGGTGATTTCAATATTAATACCTTTATAAGAAGCAAAATCACTCAACAATTTCAAGACTTGGCAAAGAATCACAATATAAAAATTCATATTGAGGTAGCTACTCGGAAGCTTTCTTGTATAGACCATATATTTAGCAGTATACCTGACGCAATCCCAATAGTGCTACCACTTCATCTATCTGACCACGACACAGCACAAATGTTAAGCTTCCCTTTAAGACTTCAAACAGCAAAAACTGCAATATACCATATTTACAAAAGAGACTACAGTATACATAATATGCGTAAATTCACGGAATGCTTACAAAATCTATTCTGGACAGATGTTTACATGGAAAACGATGCAAATACAACAGCATTCAGCGTTTTCCATGAATTAATATGTTTATTTTATAACCTCTGTTTTCCAAAAGTTAGGGTAAAGATAAATTTAAACAATAAAATGAAACGAACGTGGATAAGTAAGGGACTTAAACAAAGTTCTAAAACGAAGCGTTTCATACGATATCAGTATTACAAGAATAAAAATATAATGAATAAGAGTAGATAAACTACATATTCAAAATTATTACAAAAGTGTATCTACAAGGCAAAACGAAATGCTAATATAAAGTTTATGAATAATAATGACAACAAATGTAAAGCCGCACGTACAGTCGTAATAAATGAAATACTTAATACAGGCTGCCAAGACAACAATGAATGCATTAAAATTGATAATACTGTACTTACCAAACCAGTAGAAAGAGCTTCTGCCTTCATTAGTCATTTTACTAATTACATTCCTAATCAAAATTGTACAAATAGTTACCGCAGCAATACCCTAACAGCTAACTCGATGTTCCTTACACCTGTTACTGAAAATGAGGTACGTAAACACATTTTATCATTGAAACATACCAATTCTGTAGGTTATGATGAACTTAATACCCGAATTATTAAGATGTGTCTTAGTGAAATAAGCGGAGTGTTGACCTATCTCATTAACCTGTCCTTTTCACAAGGAATATTTCCTGACGCTTTAAAAATATCTATTGTTAAACCGATATTTAAAAAGGGTGAAAAATGTGAGATGAATAATTATCGCCCCATAACATTGATATCCATTATGTCAAAAATCCATGAAAAATGCATGTATCAAAGAATAGTCGACTGCAGTAGTCGGCTTCCAGAAGCACAAGTCTACATCCCTAGCCATCTTTTTGCTTCTGAAAGCGATTGGTAGCGCCATCTATCCTTTCCATTGCTAGTTAATTATGTCAACGTCAATGGTTCGTCGCTGCTCGGCCAATCCGAGCGATCCTTTTCATGAATCCCCTCCCAAAACGCCTCGCTATTGGCCGCCCTACTCAATGGCGACGAAGAAATAATTTAAGATTCGAGACGCGCCGATCTCATGTCCGTCGTTTACCGCAATCCGCACCGCTATATATAATGGTTACCGCTTATACCAAAAACCTAACAAAACCGCCCGCGAGTGAAAGTGATTTGTGAAGTGTAGTGATTCAAGCAGCTTCAGGATTCCCGAAGACACCAAGAGACTGCCCTTCTGAGAAGAAGAAGACTGCCGAGCAAGGTAAGAGGCTCCTATCCACAACACCTTTTCACTTCCTTATTTCCTAGTCGATAAGAACCGCCTTCCTACAGTCCACAATATTAATAGTTTTCCCAAATCGACTAGGAACATTCGGTTCGCCGAAACATTTTTTGGTCCTTCGAGCCGGATTCATTTACGTTTTATACGTAAAACCTCGTTATATCTATATACCTAGGCAGTTATAGCACCTAGCTATAACTGCCTAGGTATATAGATTCTCTACTACTCCTAGTCCAGTCACATAACCGTCACATGGTTGTTTTCGCACGTATCAGTAGGTAATATACTTTTATGTAGCTACCTACTTACCCAATTATTATTTCTGGAACTATCATAGTTGTCTTGTAAATCTCATATTTCAAGCAACTTTTAATTCCACCGCTTTAAAGTGTTGCCTAGGTACTTAGGTAAAATAGTAGGTACTTTAGATATTCTTATATTGTTTCGGTCTCATTAGCTTATACTTACGTAAGCATGTCACAACAAAAGAAGTCACGCGTGTCGGAAGACAAAGAGATGACAATCTTAGAAGCAAAACGCAATATTTTATTTGAGTGTATTCAAAACATTTATGAGCGTTCAAAGACCGCAGCCGTTTCTGATAGTAATAGGGAGTCATTTCTCAGCTATTGTATGACAGTAGATAGTATTCGAACAGATTTTCATAAGTTGTTAGACGATTATAACGCAAGATTGCTTTCTAAATCCTGATGATAAACCGAATTATCAGGCGTACACCTCTTTCGAAGACCTTTATTGTGTTATTAAGCGTATACAATCGCAATTGGAGGGTAAATATTCGGCACAGCCCGTTTCCGCGGCTCGCACGCCGAAGTTACCGCCAATCGAGATTGTGTCATTTGATGGCGATATACGAAACTGGCCGTTATTCTATGCGAGTTTTAAGTCTACAGTGCACGATAATGGTTCTCTGACAGTTGCTGACAGGTTGTACTATTTAATAGGTAAACTGTCACCGAAGGCCCAGTCCGTATTTGCAGGTGTCACACCCAGTGCTGAGATTTATCAGGTCATATTTCAGTCACTACTTGATAGGTATTAAGACTCTCGCGTCCTAGCGTCTACCTACTTTAATCAAGCTTTAAATCTTAAACTGTCCGGTGCCGCGTCTGTCGCGAATTTCCAGCTGTTTATAGATAACTTTGTAACCGCGGTTTATTCTCTTAGGAACTAAAATTGGAAGATCTTTCCGACTTTATGTTGCTTCAACTCGCTTTAAAGAAGTTTGGCACTGAAACAATTCGTGCTTTCGAGATGACGGAACGCAATAATAAAATACCTACACTAGAAAGTTTTATTTCGTTCATCAAAGATCAGTGTCGAATATTTCATAATACGCAGTCTAGTTCATCTAGCCCGTCTAACACTAACAGCAGCAAACAAAGGTCGAATAAAGCGCGAAATAGTAATAATAACTCGGTCCCTAATCCACAATCTTACGTAACATGCTCGGAATCTAATAAAATTAATTCACAGAAGTGTCTGTGCAGTAATATAGTGCACGACCATTTCTACAAGTGTCCCGCCTTTGATGGTTTAAATCCGACTGCTCGTTTCAAGTGCGTGAAAGACAACAAAGCTTGCATTAATTGCTTAAGTATAAAGCATAAAACTAGTGATTGTTCTAGTAAGACGAGATGTCGTTCATGTAATCAACGACACCACTCATTGTTGCACTTTGATAAAAGTAGTCCGTTGTCAAGCCAAGCCGCTAACCTTGACACACTTACGTCGCAAGTGCAGGCTACGATAACTGCGCCTCCCACGATTCAGAATGAAATACCGTTGTACGACATCCATCGCGCGGGCGATGCGCCCGCGAGGACGGCACTCGCGCATCTATAATGATCCGCGCAGGGCCAAAACGCAGTGTACGGCGTCTAAGACGGTACTGTTAGCGATAGCGCAAGTTATCGTTTATGATGTTAATGGGTCGCCACACATGGTACGTTGTCTACTCGATAGCGCGTCTTAGACCAATTTAATAACATTGGAATGTTTCAAACGCCTCGGATTGTGGAATAACTTTAGAAATACTAGTTCAGTGGTCAAAGGAATGGGCGGGTCAGAAAAACATTGCAAGGGTTCCGTAGATATTAAAATACATTCGCGTTTTGATAGGAATATTAATTTTAACCTTTCTTCGCTTATCGTGGAACGTATTACGGACGCATTGCCAAACGCAAATGTGGACGTATCGCTACTCACACACCTCGAGTCATTGCCGCTGGCAGACGCGGAGTCTGCGAATCCGGCAGGCATAGATCTTTTGATCGGAGCTTCAATATTTCCGCACTTGCTACTAACTAAAATAGTACGTAGTGAGCGATATGATTTACCGCCCGCTATTGAGACTGTATTTGGGTATGTGATTATGGGTACCGTACCTACGTTACATACTTCTCATTGTATTACGTCTTGTTGTTGTTCTCGTTCTTCAAGAGATCAAGGTGGGTGCTAAAACTGTGTGTAAGATAAAGGATTAATTAGCTATGCTATGCCATGCTTTGCTATGCTACGCTATGCCATGCTACGCTATGCTATGCTATGCTATGCTACGCTATGCTATGCCGTGCTATGCTATGCTACGCTATGCCATGCTACGCTATGCTGTGCTATGCTACGCTATGCCATGTTATGCTATGCCATGCTATGCTGCGCTATGCTAAGCTATGCCATGCTATTCTATGCTATGCTATGCTATGCTACGCTACGCTATGCTATGCTATGCCATGCTATGCTATGCTACGCTATGCTACGCTATGCTACGCTATGCTACGCTATGCTACGCTATGCTACGCTATGCTACGCTATGCTACGCTATGCTACGCTATGCTACGCTATGCTACGCTATGCTACGCTATGCTACGCTATGCTACGCTATGCTACGCTATGCTACGCTATGCTACGCTATGCTACGCTATGCTACGCTATGCTACGCTATGCTACGCTATGCTACGCTATGCTACGCTATGCTACGCTATGCTACGCTATGCTACGCTATGCTACGCTATGCTACGCTATGCTATGCTATGCTATGCTATGCTACGCTATGCTACGCTATGCTATGCTATGCTATGCTACGCTATGGCACGCTATGCTACGCTATGCTACGCTATGCTACATTATACTATACTACACTTCCGCTTTGTATATGGATGACATTGCCTGTAGTGTCATATCCGCTCCGCTTGCAATTTCGCTTTGTGAATGTAACGGAATCCTATGGACCCTAGGCTGATTAAAATTTTAGTTTTCTTACTAACTGGGTCTAAAATATCAATTTCAGCCTGGCCCCGCCATGTAATTTGTGGCCAGGGTTCCCGCGCCCCTTCGCCCGCGCAGGAACTATGGAATTCGTCCCTTCCTCTATATTCCTCTACTGACAGCATTTACCAAACGTAAACGCTTATAATTGAATGAAAGTGGTCGTCAAAATACTAAAGACAGCGATACATTAGTATTGGTTTGTCATCACAAAATCACTCTCCATATATTCATGCTTCACATATTGGTACTTGAGTACAAGGCAGCGTATCTCAGAGACGGCAGCTCCAGGGAGACGAAGAACATGATCCAGGTATATTAGTCTAAAGTATTATCGGCGCCGAGTATTTCAGCGATATCCAGTGTATAGTATTGAGCGTACAGTAACAGTCTCAGAACTGATGTCACAAAACGCCTCCTTGCCGCAAGTCACAACATTGAAGCCCATACAAACATAGTCAATTAAAACGTATTAAGCCATCGCGCATAGTTTGCGGGGAAGCTCTCGTTACAATCGCCGCTAGATTAGCCGTACGGTCTTACTGTTACCGCGTGACCGACAGGTGGCTCTTCTTTCGCTCTTTAAAACCTTGTCAGCTGCTATGTACTGGCCTGTACGCAGGTTTAGACAGCGATTGTGAAAGTCCTGCATTCTACCACCTGATCGCGAATACGGAGACTCCCATCATACATCGCTCGTCTTCACATCCATTATCAACAAGGTACGAACCACTACTAATGGTACACGCGGTTATTAATAATATAACTATGTACAATATCTCATAGAGAACTTTATATTTTAGTCAGCCTGGTATACATATATGGTGTGATATAGACATAGATACACAACAGAGTTATTAATGTTACACATTTCATGCAATAAATTACAGTAAAGTGAATAACAGACACTCACCGGACTTTTAGCTGCGTCGCTGCCAAACTTACCCCTTGCCCTGTGCTGATCACCTTCTCTTGAAGCCGCTCGCCTTGTTCTTCGATATCACTAAGCACTAATTATCGACCAACACCGAACCTCTTTCGCGCTAGGCCAGGTCCGATCTCTCTCGCACCATAAGACCAATTGCCTGAACTACCACGCGAGTCCGTTCCCGAGATCTGCCCTCTTCCGCGTCCTAAGACTCACTGTCCCGAGATCCCCCCGGTTCCGCGTCCCAACATTGACTGTCTCATCCAACACCCCCACTACCACGTCACGCTGTCCTGGGACCCGACTGGCCCCGCCTCCTAAGATCCGACCGTCCAGTCAAACACAACCAACGCAACGCCTCTCGAATCCTTACTACCTGACAAGGTCTTTTTCTTATCGTTGATCCCTTTTTTTATGATCCTCAACTACACCGCATGTGAACACTACAGTGCCAATATTTTCTCACATTTCATGGCTATTTCTTTACTTATATGCCTGTCACATAACTCTTATAAACTTGTCAACCTCTTAGAATTTATGAGTTTACTAATTGCAGAACGTTGGCGCCATCGTAGCGATAAGACAAACACATGTGGAAACCAGTATACGACCTAAGGACTATATATTACTATTTAATTTGGTGTAGCCAACATTGCCATTACAAGAGCTTATTTAGCTTTTCAAGCGAGGCCAAATTGATCTTGTCAAATGGACAAGCAACTCTAAGGAGGTTCTCGCACGCATACTAGATTCTCATAAAGCTTCTCCAGACATTGAGTTTGAGAAGTCTGTACCGCATAAAGTTCTCGGTTTACGCTGGGACAAATCCTGCGTTAGTTTTCGGGTTGACGTCTCACCACCAGATGATAAGTACACCAAACGCACTAAGCTGTCCACAGTGGCTCGACTATGGGACATAATGGGTTTTGTGGCTCCCACAATTTTGTACGCCAAGCTCTTGATCAAAAAGCTTTGGCTATCAAAGTGTGAGTGGGATGAAACACCCCCTGACCATATTGTCGCCGCTTGGGGCCAGTTTTGTATTGAGCTTACCGCGCTCAATCAAATTACTATTCCGCGTCATCTTGGGTTAGTAGATGGATGTACCATCAACTTAATAGGTTTCGCTGACGCCAGCGAGCGTGCTTACGGCGAAGTCGTATATCTGCAAGTCCGCATTGGTTCTAACTACTCGGTGCAGTTAGTTTGTGCCAAGTCTAAGGTCTCGCCTGTTAAAACCATTTCGGTTGCGAGACTGGAGTTGTGCGCGGCCCTTCTGCTGTCTCAGTTGCTCCGCAAGGTTCAAGACACAGTTTAGCCCCACTACCCTATTATTAGAATATACGCATTTTCAGACTCCAAAGTAGTGCTCGCTTGGATTTTATTCATCTCCTCACCGCTGGCAGACTTTTGTCGCCAACCGCGTTAGTAAATTGATTGAACTTGTTACCGCTACTTGTTTCGATCACGTCGCGGGTTATCGTACTCGTCTTCAGGAAGAACTTTCTATAGATCATATTGACTGGAAGTTTATTCCAAAAGCATCACCATATTTCGGTGGATGTTGGGAAAGCATGGTCAAAGTAATTAAATCGCATCTCTTCAAAGTTATAGGTCAACAGATCCTCTCTTGCGAATAGCTTTTAACTGTCCTTGCACAAGTCGAGGCACTGATCAACTCGCATCCGCTCACGGCATTGAGTAGTGACCCTGCAGAACCATCCGCGTTAAGTCCTGCAAATTTTCTAAACACAGTGCCATTATCGTCATTTCTGGCTCCTGAAGCAGACTCTTCAAGCTTGCTCCAGAGACATACTCTGCTGGATAAACTCGTGCAGTCGTTCTGGCAGCGCTGGCGTGCGGAATATCTACACCAGCTTCAGGCTAGATCCAAGTGGAATAGTCCTGCATCCCCCATACAGGAGGGTATGTTGATCGTCATTATACACGATAATGCTCCGCCGCTTTCATGGCCGTTAGCCATCGTAGAGAAACTGCATACTTCCAAGGACGGTATAACCCGCGTTGTTACCGTGAAAACCGCGAAGGGGAGCTACGTGCACCCTGTTGTACGTCTCTGTTCGCTTCCAACTCAGTGAGATCTAGCCTGAAGTTGGATCTACCTCTTAGTTTAAGTATTTAGTTTGTAGTTTTCGTTTAAGTTAATTTAGATTAATTTTATTATCATAGCGCGGTCTTAGCCTATTGATGGGTTATGCGGTAGTACACCCAACATAGCTAAGTTCAATTTTATTTATTTTTAAAGGCAATCCTTTAGGGCCGGGGGGATAAGGTAGCGCCATCTATCCTTTCCATTGCTAGTTAATTATGTCAACGTCAATGGTTCGTCGCTGCTCGGCCAATCCGAGCAATCTT
Organism: Euclidia mi; assembly: GCA_944739405.2. Lineage (NCBI taxonomy): Eukaryota > Metazoa > Arthropoda > Insecta > Lepidoptera > Erebidae > Euclidia > Euclidia mi. Next base: position 50,203,327 of record OX123194.2, on the reverse strand, counting down.
TTTCATTAATCCCCTCCCAAAACGCCTCGCTATTGGCCGCCCTGCTCAACGGCGACGAAGAAATAATGGAAAATTCGAGACGCGCCGATCTCATGTCCGTCGTTTACCGCAATCCGCACCGCTATATATAATGGTTACCGCTTATACCAAAAACCTAACAAAACCGCCCGCGAGTGAAAGTGATTTGTGAAGTGTAGTGATTCAAGCAGCTTCAGGATTCCCGAAGACACCAAGAGACTGCCCTTCTGAGAAGAAGAAGACTACCGAGCAAGGTAACAGGCTCCTATCCACAACACCTTTTCACTTCCTCATTTCCTAGTCGATAAGAACCGCCATCCTACAGTCCACAATATTAATAGTTTTCCCAAATCGACTAGGAACATTCGGTTCGCCGAAACAGCGATATTGACTAATATTAATAACAAACAGCTAACGACAGGGCTATTTTTTGATCTGTCTAAGGCATTTGATCTCGTGTCACATGAGAGACTATTAAAAAAACTTGAGGCTACTGGTATTAGAGGACTGCCACTCCAATGGATATCGCCGTACTTAAATAGTAGACAACAGAAAGTCACTATTACCAAACTTAATGACAATAGGGACATGACAGATTATTCGTCTGAATTTATAAGTATAAAATGGGGCGTCCCCCAGGGTAGCATTTTAGGCCCTATCTTATTTCTATTCTATATAAATGACATAGTTAATGTAACTAATCATCAATGCTTCCTTTTTGCCGATGACATTTCCATAATTAAATTAATATTCTCTACTACTACAGTCGTATTGCAATCACTTGTAACTGACCACTTGCCAGTACTTTGCTGTATCTCAGTGAAATATACATCTAAACCAATGAAACAAACTACTGTTAGCAAAATAAACTATACAGCAATCCTGTCCAAACTTAATTTAGTAAATTTCAATCACATATTGAAATCAGTGGATGTGAATTGGTCTGCCAAGGAGTTAATTAGCATTCTTTCCGCGTCTATAATAAAAAATACTCTAAGAGTAATCGTACCTCGAAGATGTTATTGTATAAAGCCATGGATCACGCCTGGCCTGATTCGTTGCATTCGAAACCGAGACCGGATGCACTTGAAATCGAAAACCGAACCAGCCAATTTAATTATTAATTTAACATATAAGCGATACAAAAACTTCTGCAATGATTTATTGAAACGTCTTAAACGAATCTACTACTCTAATGAACTAAATAAAAACGTCAATGACTCAAAAAAGAAATGGGAAACAATCACCAAAATCATAAACAAAAGTAATAAAAAGCCACCACCCTTAGATCTTTTAAAAATCAATAATTCCCCAGAATCATCCCTTGAACAAATAAACTTTTACTTTACTAATATAGCAAAAGACTTAGCTAATAATATCGTCTCATGTCCTCTTCAAATAAATGATGCCAACATTTCGCCAGTAAATTCGATGTGTCTACTAGAAACGACTGAACAAGAAGTTGAATCTGTAATAAAAAATTTAAAAAAATGTCTCATCTGTAGGTTGGGACGGAATTCCAACTAAACTAATTAAAATGGCTAAAAGAATTATTACTCCTGCGATTACTCATATTATAAATCTTTCTATGCAGACGGGCGCATTTCCGGCTGCTTTTAAAACATCTGTCATTCATCCTATTCACAAAGCAAGAAACAGAGACTTTGTCAGCAATTACCGGCCTATCTCAGTACTGCCTGTGTTGTCAAAGATACTAGAAAAAATCTTGAATAAGAGATTATTGTCTTATTTGGAAAAACATAATCTTTTATCCGAAAACCAGTTTGGATTCAGAGAAGGTAGATCGACGACACAGGCAGTTACTGAACTTAGCAACTTCGTATCTACTAATATTGATAAAAAGAATAAATGCATTGGAGTATTTCTAGATTTGACTAAAGCGTTTGACACGGTCTCTGTTCCTATCCTAATTAATAAAATGGAGGGTATTGGCATCAGGAGGAAGGTGCTGGATATTTTCAAAGATTATTTAAAAGAAAAAAAACAACGAGTTACTGTGGATGGTATGTTTAGCTCTGATGCATTATTGAGCGTCGGTATGCCTCAGGGTAGCGTGCTCGGCCCAACCCTCTTCCTTATATATATTGACGCACTCTGTAATCTCGGAATACAAAGTTGTAAAATATTCACATTTGCTGATGACACAGCTTTGGTATTCTATGGCTCTACGTGGGATGAAGTTAAATGTTACACTGAGTTGGGGATTCAAAAAGTGGCAAATTGGCTCAGTCAAAATAAACTTACACTCAATATCTCTAAGTCAAAATTTATTACTTTTGGAAATACCGAATCCTCGCTAAAAGTGGTGAAAGACATAAATATACAAATACATTATTGGCAAAAAAACAACACAAACTATTATCAAATATGTAACTGCAATTATCTGGATCGTGTCAAGACTATTAAATACCTTGGTATTCTTCTTGATGAAAAACTAACATGGAATCCATATATAGATGTATTGTCAAGTAGAACAAGAAAATTAATCTACGTTTTTAAAAACCTGAGGCATGTGGCTGATGAACCTGTTCTAAAAACGGAGTATTTTGCATTGGTGCAATCTATTTTGGCTTATGGTATAACGTCATGGGGCGGAGCTCGCAAGACTCATTTTATTAAGCTAGAACGTGCACAACGAGCCTTACTAAAGGTAATGCTATTTAAGCCCTATAGGTACCCTACCTTTAATCTGTACTCCGAGTGTGGTGTCTTAACCGTCAGGCAATTATTTATCAGAGATATAATCATGACCCAGCACAAAAAACTAACGTTTAACACTAATATGATTTCTCGACGAACTGATAGAGTATGTCCCGTTGTTTCTTATAAGACTGCCTTCATTGAAAAATTTCAGTGTTACCTAGGACCAATGATCTACAATAAAATAAATAAAGTAATCAAAATCTATTCGTTAAATAATCACACCTGTAAAGAACTCGTAACATCGTGGCTGAAATCCAAAAATTACGAAGAAATAGAAAATTTATTTACTACTGTTAAGTGATCGTCTTGTAAGAAAAGAAAAAAAAATGAGTGTGCACAGATGGAAAAACTTTACTGTAAGTGGGTACGTTTTCATTAACCAAATATAATAATACTATAATAACATTTCATTTTTAAATTAAAATCTCAACGAAAACTTAATTTGCTTTAGTTCACATACATCGTGTTTTACTTCATGTTCGTCATAAGCATACCAATAATGCGTATATTGTTTTTACTGACTATGTAGGAATGTTTAGGTACCTACCGTCATAATTATAATCTAATAATTTACTTACCCACATTTAATTATTGTATTTTTATTACCTATTTACTTTTTGTTTGTAGTGTTTTTAGATTTGTAGTACTACGTCTGTTTGATTATGTTGTTTCTGGAAGGTATCTGGCGTCTAAGACACAGGCTCGGCCTAGTTTAGACGTCAGGGTTCACTGAATAATAATAAGCAGTTAATGTACTATAGGTTAAGAAAACATTGTATTATTGTATGTTTTTTGGTACCAATAAAGTTATTATTTATAATTGTTACTACCGACAAAAATATAAAACAATTGCAGATCATGAAGTGGACATAAATAATACAATAGAAAATCTAATTAGCTGGCTAAATAATAATAATTTATCAATTAATCTTAATAAATCAGTATATATACAATTTAATCAATCTTATAATAATACATTTAATTTTAACATGGACATACCGAAAATTACACAAGTGATAAAAACTAAATTTCTAGGAGTAGTAATTGACGAACATTTAGACTGGAAAGCACTGGTCGATACTGTATGCAATAAAATAAATAAATTTTTCTACGCTTTAAGACAAATAAAAAAAGTTACTAATATAAAAACGGCTATGATGACGTATCGCGCATATGTAGAGTCCTCACTACGATATGGACTAATTATGTGGGGAAATAGTACTGACCTCAATAGAGCATTTGTTGCCCAAAAGAAATGTCTAAGAGCTGTATACGAGATTCCATCTGACGAATCATGTCAACCATGCCAGCCGTTACCTTCATTATATATATATGAAGCATGCATGTTTGTTCGAAAGCACTTAGAATTGTTTAAAACAGCAGAAGAACTATATAAAAGCTCTCGAAATCGGCGTGATCAATACATGCTTGTGCTGGAAAAGCTACCTAGATCAGCAAAATATAATAAAAATTCTTTGGCTATGTGTATACGACTATATAATAAATTACCAGATATGTTTAAAACATTAAATTGTAAGCAATTTAAAATTAAATTGTATAAATGGCTCAATAATAACAATTATTATAGTATAAATAATTTTTTTGAAATGAATTTAATTTAATGTATTTCAACTTTATAATATAGGTATTTCTAGTTAATAATTTGCACTCTTTAGTTTTAAGCAAAACATGTCCAAACGTTATATTTTCAATAACATCTTTTATACCATGTTTTATGCAAATAAAATATCTTTATCTTTATCCTGGGGAGGCCCACCTCTAGGAATGATAGGCTGATGAAAGGAGTTAAATGAGAAGAAGTAGTTAATATAATTGTTTGACAATAATTAGATTAGATTAGATTAGATAAATCTTTATTGTACCCCACATAAGGAAAACATACATAGAATGAGCACAAACAAGAAATGCACAATTGGCGGCCTTATCGCATACAGCAATTTCTTCCAGGCAACCATTAGGAATGGACTCATGACTGTAGAAGGAGCCAAAAGTACTTGATGGTGTAGTTTAGAAATTATTGATAAATATATTTTTAGCGTACTATACATAAAATAAATAGGTACCTAGTAAATAGGTACGTTGACATACATATTATATAGTATATTAAATAAACTCTACATATAGGCAATACATATAATAAATATATATATACATATACAAATATATATTAATATATATAATTATAATAAGATACATAATATTATAATTCAAATAAAAAGTTATGGACAATAATGCAATCATCTTGACAAAAAGTGCTGTTTTAACATATTTTTAAAGATGTTCAGTGATTTTGCTCGTCTAATCTCAACTGGCAGCGCATTCCACAAACGTACAGCCTTAACTGAAAAGGATTTATCAAAGAAATTTGTGGAATGCGTTGGCATCTGCAATCGCAGATCCTCTGACGACCTCAGGCATTTTGTATGTGTGTCATGAAGGAACTTGAACCGTTCTTTGAGATACAGGGGAGTGTTTGGATTTAACAATACATTATATAGTAAAATTAGCATAATAATTATACGCCCCCTTCCTATTATGAAAGCCTAAAAGTGAGAAAATACCTCGCGAGATTAGCAAGGCGTGACGTGGCAAACTGATACTCCGAAGAGGTAGACAGAAGTTGTAATTATTACACCCACATTTGGCCATGTCCTGCATTTTTAGGTCCTACGTAAAAAGGGGGTCTATTAACGTCGCCGGGCACATTGCCAGACTTCATTCTACTACTGAGAATTCGAAAAAATCTGTTACCTTCACTCTTGTCTAACCCAGGAATCCAACCCAAGACCTTTCGATCAACAGACTCATAGGTTATTTACTGGGCCATGGAGGGAATCAGCGACAAAATAAATATTATAAAATATATGAAGATTTAGAGACAAATTGAAGGTAGAAGTTGTGCATAAAGGTCCACATTTGCAGAAAAGGCTATATTACTGATAATATAGCCTTTTCTGCAAATGTGGACCTTTATGCACAACTTCTACCTTCAATTTGTCTAGTAATAAAGCGTAGTATGCTGCATTAATAGTTATCCCTTTCGATCTCTCTCCATGAACATCCCAAAAACAGTCAGCATCACTTTCCCAGCCGAAAAAACGGCCTTTGTTCTTTGGAGTCGGTTCCTCCTTAGCAATTTACTGTTTGGAATATATTATTGATTTTCGCATATAATGGCGTATCCAGGTTTCATCTACAGTCATTAATTGGACCAAAACTTGGATTTATTAGGCCTAAACTACGCAAACAGAGTAATTAAAATGTTCATTCAAACGCGGTTTTGGTGTTAACGTGAGCAAACGCGGCACCCATCGCACTGGGAGCTTGCTTATGCTTAAATCTTGATTTAAATACATACATACATAGACTCACGCCTGTTTCTCCGAAGGGGTAGGCAGAGGCATATTAAACGCCCACTTTTCGCCAGTGTTTTGATCAAACGTAATAGGTGGCGAGCCTATTGCTAATCTTGATTTAATATGTAACTAATACATTTGTTGGTCATTTTCATAGCATGTATATGTAGTGCATAGGGTTCCCACCAAGAACTTAGGGTCCCAAGCCAACCTCACCTGCAAGTGGTGCACCTGCCGATCAACGGACGAGGCTCTGGCAAACAAAATGTCCCAATACGCGGCAATAGGCTCGCCACCTATTACGTGGGATCAAAACACTGGCGAAAAGTGGGCGTTTAGTATGCCTCTGCCTACCCCTTCGGGGAAACAGGCGTGAGTCTATGTATGTATGTATGTTTCATAGCCTCTGCTATCTCTCTTACTCAATTCAGCGGTCGTCTAGCACCATTTAGTGAAATTTAGCGAGGTTATCGTCAGTGGTTGTAGTTTTTGGACATCCCAGACCCTCATCTGCTCTCAAGCTCTTACGTCCAGGTTTAAATTCAGCTGCCCAAAATTTAATTATGGTAATGATGGAGCAGAGAGGCAGCAATAGCCTAGTGGAGCTACCAATGGCAGTCCCTGCAGAGGGAATCGGGTTCGAATCCACGGCACGCATCAATGACTTTTCAAAGTTAAGTGCGTATTAAATCGTTAATTATTTTCGCTTGCCCCGTGCCTTGGAGCACGTTTAACCGTCGGTCCTGGCTGTCATGAAGATCTTTGACAGTCGGTACGGGGAGTCAGTACCCTCAAATAAACTGATACTGGTCTAAACCATGGAATATCGCTATCCGTTTGGGTTGCGGAGGTCAAACGGCAGTCGCTCTGTGGAAGAGTTGATATTCTGTCATATCTGGTTAGACCAGTAAGCGGACCTCGGGCTCTAAGACGGGTAAGTATTAGATGCAACCGGGATAACGCTAGAGCGATGATGATGGAGCAGAGAGTAAACAGACTTTTAATCGAATTTAAATGGCGTCGGCGTATTGACTTTTAAAAACAAGAATTTAATGACAGCTCGATACAATATTTCCCATTTTCACAAAAAAACACTCACATCGACTCAATCGTGTGGCTGTCAAACAGCAACTAACTACTGGTACAAAATAGCTGAAATGTTGGTGGGTAGCTGCCACAAGAAATACAATTACATCCACAACACTTTTTTTGACGAGTGCTGCTTCCTTCAAGTTGAGGTCGGAAACTTTTCAGACCACCCTAGTATGTTTTAATGCAAAGGAAAGTTATTGTTGTTTTAGTTGATTTTAGAAGATTTATATTTATAATAAGTAATTTATTTGATTTTTTTTTCATGGGTATAAAGGAAGAACACCCACATTTCGCCATGACTTTTTAGGTCCCACGTAATAGGGGGCGAGCCTATTGCCGTACCGGGCACATTACAAGACTCCGAGCCGCTACTGAGAATTTCCTAACGGAAAAACCCTATAACACTTTGCCCGACCCGGGAATCGAACCCGAGACCTCCCAATCCCAAGCGCACATTTATGCCGCGAGACCAACTATTTGATTTTAATACATAATTATAATATTTTGTTCCCATACTTAATTATTTGTTTAATTAATATTGTAATTTTACGTTTATTTTTTTATATATACAATGTTACTACTTCCAATCCAGGTTTTTTATTTCATGTGAGATCAATAATCAGTGATAAAATTTCACAAATAAACTTTCACTAAGAATGCCTAACTTTCGTGTTTAAATATTTCTTTAGGTTCAAAACTCAATAAGTGTACTTAGTTGACCCAAATTCATGTATTCACATTTATCTAATGTGTGGCAAAACTGAAAAACTACAACACAGAATTAGCTAACTCCGGTATGTTTGCAATATCTTGGTGTGGCAAAATTGGATAACTTTGTTTTTTATTTTTATAATTTTTTTGGTTCATAATAAAAGTCAGTTTTATCAAGCATAGAATCGACAGCAAACATGCTTAAAGCATATAAAATCGCCGACGGCAAAATTGTTCTCCATTTCTTAGTGATGTAAAACAAAGTGTCAAAAAACAGTAAATGGCGATTATCTCGAAACTTGAAATTTTGAGTTATTCAGTTCTTCCATTATACCCACGATTTTTTTGTTTAATACACGATTGCCAAAAATGGCAAAAACCTAAACTAAATAAGTAAATTCGCCATGCCTGTCTGTCGGTCCGTCTGTCCGTTTGTATGTTACAGCCACAGATGTATTCTGTAAACAGCTTCACGACTTTTAAACAAAAGTTGAACTGTAGAATAATAAGGGGGGTTTTTGTAGATAGAGAGATAATTCTTTATCGTGCAAATACACTGTTGGTATAAATCTGGTATAAATTACTTAAATGTACATAGGTACATAGCAAATTCACAAGGGCGGCCTTATCGCAAAGTGCGTTTCCTTCCAGGTTCTCTATACATGGAACGGACAATTTATTTTTTATTTCATTTGTCGTAATTGTGCAGTGTCTACAGATAGATCTTTAAAAATTTGGTTAACCTAAAAGCATTGTTTCTCAAACTCAATCGTTTAAAAGATAGACGGTCAAGTAGTAAAATGAGTGTTCCACCCATGTACATTTTAAAATAGAAGAGTAAAAATTCTAGAAAATTATATGTACCCTACGTTGTAGATCTTAATGAAATCTTTGAACAAAAATTGGTTTGAACGAAATGTTCTCAGCAGTTTAGTTTGAGATATAGCACATATTCAAACACCGCAGATTTAACTTTGTCGTTTATACAAACACTATGGAAAACAAAGCTATTTTTTGTGATAAAAAGTATAGTGATATTCGGTTAGGTGAAGAATAAATAGTGTGTTAAGTGGATACCTTTACTATGAAACCCTTCATGAGGGAGGTTTCCATTCGTAATTACATAGGAACGCCTTTATCATCCGACTGTATTTTTTAAAGCACTAAGGCTAATTGCCTTTAAATATTTACCCTCCAATTATCTTTCTAACCGCTTTGAGCGATAAATATTAAATTTTTTTGTAGGTACTCTCTTATAAAAGTTTAATGTTTCAAACAATTTAGCTGCTCAATTGTCGAAGCTGGTTAAGTAAGTTTAAAATGAGAGTAACGTCGTAAATAAATTATGCAAGGTATTTGTAATTACTCAAAAGACATGTGAAGTCTGCCAACCCGCACTTGGCCAGCGTGGTGGACTATGCGTAACCCTTCTCATAGTATATATATTATTGGCCCTATATATATAGGGCCAATAATGATGATGATTTGTAAATATGGCGGGGTCGCAGCAAAGACCACGATTCGTGTAGTCGACCACAACGGAATCAACATTGTTCCGAACACCTGTATAGGAGAGTAGCTCATCCTCTCTGTCTGCCGCAAGAGCCAGAGGATGAGCTCGTAGTATGGTTTTCCAGTAACAAGACAAAAAATATTGGTTAGCCAACGCCTAATTTTAATAAAAATAGGTTTTAATACAAATTGGTTGCCATAAAGTCATGCTTATGCATAAAACTGACACTACACTTGACTTAACTCTGCTTGATGCTAAGCTGTCTGTATTTTTGTATAATGGAAGCTACCATCTCAATACCTAGCTACGGGGCATGACAGCTTTAAAGGTAACACTTTTTAATGTTTGTCTTGAAGAACTTACGATTGCAAGAGAAAGGTTGAATTGTAAAACTTCTTACCAGATTATGCAAACAAGTCGGATGGCAATCAGGATCACAATTGTATGGCACGGTAAAGAGATCCACTCTCACCGAAATATTCCATACATAGCTGTATCTGCGGTACAGTAAAAAGTCATAACAAAAAGCTTGCAAAAGACAATTGAGTCATATAAAAGGAGTCATTCAACGAACTAATCTTGTTCCAAGTTTTAAATCAAGAATTTGAAGCTGCTGTCATCCATTTAAATATTTTATATTTAAACTTAAATGGTTTCTTCGGTCATATAACTTCAAATGAGAAACGGAATAAGCAATTCAGAGAACGTTCATAGCACGTGCTCACATTCGGAATAAGTTAAGTACGATATCAAAATACCGTAAAATTCACGCCTCCCTATGCCACACAGGCATATAACAAACGCTAGTCACAGCACAATTAAAACATAAAGATAACTATAAAACTCGCAATAATACACAATGTGGACTCATAAACTGTAGAGTTGCTTTGTATACAACCCTTGAACAAAATGAAAGTATGAAGTAATTTTACTGCCAACATCTTTTATGGGGGTTGCTATCAAAACAAACTTGAAAATTTGTCAAGGTACGGCCCAAGAATACTAAGGATGTTTGTTGATCGAATGAGTCTACGGCAACGCGACGCAGAGAGAGAAGAGCCAATTTCCTCGATCCCGCTACATTCCCTTCGGCGTTCTTTGTCTCATGCAAACACACATGTAAAATTCAACCTACAGAACGATCTTGGCATGCCAAGTCGCATTGCGCGAGACGTGAAATGTCGTTCGAGTTCGTTGAAATAATCTTTGAATAAATTCGTTCAGACTGTGAAAGCTGTTGGGATTGTGTGATTCAATTACATCATAAGTCAAGCTATAACTTTGTGAAACACTATGGCATAAGATTTCTTTTGTCAATTATTAAATTTTAAGTCCCCAATCCATTAAAGGTTGTTGTTTCAAATGCCGCTCACGACTTTCATCTGTTAAAGGATTTGTCAACGTTCAACTCTTCACTAAAATATTGAGATAAGAAGTCAACGTCCATTCCATCGCAGTGTTAACTTCGAATCGAACCTCGTTAGGCTCACACTTCTAATTAAATTAAAACAACCCAAATCACTCGCCGAAAATACTTTAAGTCCCGAAAGCATCTTACTACCTTTGTGGTTCAGCTTTAAGGTACGGTAATAGAATAATCGCTTTTGAAATTTTTAGTTTGGCTCATCGATGAAGACTCTCGGTAAATACTAGGAGCAATGTTTTCTAAACTCATCTTTAAGTTTTGCCAGTAAGTATCTGTTAGTAATAGGAAACCCGTTGTTTACCCTGACTGTAATCAATTATAATTAAATATTCTACCACATACAATTATCTCAATCTAGTCCCAAGCTAAGCAGACAGGCATACGTTTATGCATTGTCTAGTACTATGGGTACTGGACAATTGATAAAGCTATGTTTATCCTTTGTCTAGTACCCATCGTAAAAGTATCTACTGAATATTATATATATACTTTTTTGTAAATACATACATATTATACATAGAAACACTTAGAAGAAAGACAAACATGTTAATGCACTCAAATGTTTGACTTGAGCTGGAATTGAACCCGCGGTCTTTACACGTTTCACGTTTCCACTTCCGTCACGTAACCGGATCATCATAGCACGGTCTAATTGATCATAGTAAGGATTCATTATTTTGTAACTCATGTTTCGTACGAGAACAACGGAATACACTAAAACAAGAGATTATTTTTGTAATTTCGTTTTGAAATGTGACACGGCCAAACTTCGCGTATTAAAGTTAATTACCAGAAAATGTTACTAGACATTGGTATTGCGGGGGACCGCAATACCAATGTCCCCTCTTTGAAACAAACATTGTAATTTCTGCGCAATCGAAATAACAGCTTCCTTGACATTAATAAGAATTAGTATTATATTTAATTTTGTAAATGTATTTTATTGCTGAATTAATAGGTAGGTATTTGTGTAACATTGTAAGTACCTATGAAATATTTTGTGATGGTTACAAATGAAAACATGGAATAATGGTCACAAAAACACAATCGACTAAAATTACTGTTACTTTATTCTACCTAATATATTTAATATTCGAATGAAGCTGTTACAGTTTCCATCAACCACCGTCTTAAATCAACTGGGAGAACGGTGGGATGATCATAATTATAATTAAGGCGATCAAAACTACTCGACCAAAACTCGGTGCTACGTACAATGTTCATGTAATCATCATAGTACTGCATCCGTGGTGTCTATCTATGTGTGTATATAATTCTTGCGTAATTGACTGACTGACAGAGAAGCCACATCCAAAACTATAGGGCGCAAGAATGGCAAGAAGCTGAAATTTCATATGTATGTTTCTTGGGGTTCGCAGAGGTGCACTAGGATAGAATTTCCCAATATTTCTACGGGATTGGGAAGAAACGGTTAGATTAAGAAAATCTGCGAGCGTAGTAGCTGCGGGCATCCTATAGTTGGAAATATTTCTTAAAGTTTACTCTATAACTACAATAACAGTAATATTAGATCATAATATTGAAAAAATGTAGCATTTTATTAAAAAACTAGAGGATGTCCGCGGTTACACTCGCGTTATTTAAGGCTACTGCTCCACTCCCGTCGCTCATAGCCTTCTCCTTCCGCCTTCCTCGATAAATGGGCTATCTAACACTGAAATAATTTTTCAAATCGGATCTGTAGTTCCTGGAATTAGCGTGTTCAATCAAACAAAGTAACAAACTCTTCAGCGTTTTAAATTAGTTTACAACAAAACAAATATAATTGGCACACCGAAAATGCATATGAAACAGTGACACGTCCAGCAACAATTTCCAACCGTCCTTCGCTAGAAACCAATAAGTAACCATGTTCTTACCGTCTACCCACCACAAGTACGAATCAAGGCGAAAATCCAAACATTCCCCAGCCACTTGATAACTGTTCCCGGAATTAGATCAGCGTCCTCGGAATTAATTTTGGACCCTAATCAAACTTGGCCCATGTTCAGCGAAGTCAGTTTAAGTCAAAACTATAACTAGTAGGTTTCACGTATGCATCCTAACTACGTAATCTTACATTTATCTGATGTCCAGGGTCCACCCATTGCTCTGCCAGCATCCATATTGACTATCAAGACAAATCTCTGTGTTATTCAAATGCTTATCCGTGTAAGCTGTTTAATTCAAAGTACATGGAAATTTGTACAGTAGTGTTTGCGTGATAACAGAACAAATTAACAATTAATAGACAAACACACTTTCGCTTTTAAATTATTAAATATAAATTTAGACGAATTCCTCAGCAACCCTTGCCACTGTGTCCTTGGCTGAGTTCCCACTAGTTAACTGAGCTTCGAGGGCTGCCATTCTATTTGCAAAGCTCAACTCCAGGCTTTTCTGTGCCGACTCAATATCTTGCAGCTGAGACATAGTGCTATATGTTACGAATGCTGTGTGTTGTATGTGCAGGTGTTGTGCTGGCAGGTGGTATTTTAACACTTACAGTTAAGAGTCATAAACTCAATCCCAATAATAACTGTACTTAAGTTACTGTTACAATAAATTTTTATTACTTTTAATGAATATTACTAATTATTTTTATAAAATTAAATTTTGTGAAACTATTTGTTAATTTTTTTAATAAAGTTTTTTTTTTATTTTTTAATAAAAATAAAAAAACACAAACAACATTTCATTCAAGTTGAACGTTTTGAATTTAAAACATCCTTCAAGACGGAATCCAACGAGATTAAGATAAGCGAGTCAATTCAGATCACGGAATAATCCTTCAGTGAACGGCACCGTTCCACTTCTCATAGATTCTGTAAGGTTTGTTACGGGAAAAATAAATACATTGGCATTATCATTCTTTATCGATAGATTAATTTCCGGAATAATGTTTACTGAGTAGCTGTCCCATGATCTGCTCGTTGATTTAATGCGTAATGTCACTAAGGGATGTTTGGAGGAAATGTATGTCAATATTTATTGGTCTGTTTGGCTACTGAATACCGAGTGATCGTTTAATTTAGGGCTAACTTATCTGATAAGATCAATAATTTATTAAACTAATGCCGTTATAAAAAAGAATAGCTATTCAATAAAATATATTTTACCAACCAAGAATTTGTGTCGTTTTTATGGAGCTATACCAACCGCAAAGGTTTGAAAAATGTAACATTATCATTTTATTTTATAGCGTTTTATACGCACTTATAGTTTTTGTTGCCTTCAACCGCATTATTTTAAGAGGTGAAAAATTATACATTTTATTTGACTTCGCGGCATGGTCTACACCAGTTTCATTTTTAATACGTTGGGAGTAAAGATTTCTAATATCTTTGAAGAGTTATTGTGTGCCAACGAATAAAACTAGGTATTATGTAACCTATCTGCGTGTTTTAATATGAAGCTGTATTATTATACAAATTAAAGAGGCTTCCATTCTTGCCAGCTCAATGTTACTTAAAAAGCTTTCAATGGGATTTAGAAACCACAACGCCACAGCCAATATTGGAGAAGTATAAATTCTAGTTTAAATATAGGGACTCTGTAGGCAAAATCGGTTTAGCTATGTAAAATTGTATTTTTTCCATACCTATGCTCAAAGAGGATTAAAATTCAATGTTAAACGTTCCGTGTACAGCTCTTCTAAATACTACGCCTTTTCCTTTTGTGTCATCAGCTACACGGCTGACTCCGTCGGTCTCTGGATACAGACGAATGGAGGCAGGTTGTACGTTTTCTGAATACTTCAAGTAATCTTATTGCGATATTATTTTGGCAAATACTCAAAGTTTAATTTCAAATTTATTGACATAACATTCCATTAAATCTCCATGACATTTTCAGTGGAATTTTGTGCACAAATCACGTTCTTATAAGTCTTGCTCGCTCAAAAAAGCATCATCGTAAGATTCTTTCAATCTCAAAGAAAACGCATTGCTACGATTCTATATTTATTCAAATTTGCAATATTATTCCATAAAACGTTTGTAATCTGCCGAGTAGCAACGTAGAGAGCTATCAGTACAAGTTGGACCGTAAAGTAATCGCTCTGATTTTGAGTGAAGATATGAAGCTGGGTGTGGAAGTTTATAAAACGAATATTAGTTGGAACTAGCAGGCAACCACTACTTGCATTTCGATCTGGCAAGCATAGGAATTTATTCCTAACTTATATTATTAGAAGAATTAGTATATTTTGTACAAGTGTCACGTTGTGTTACGTTGTTGTGTTAAAATGTTGACTGATGACTGTGATGAGTACCATCACTGACTTTCCTAAGTTACGTGCAAATTAAATAATTATTTAACGCCGTCGATTTATTAGGTCGTTGGTCTTGGCTGTCATGAAGAACTTTGACTCTTTATGGGGAGTGAGTACCCCTGAATTAACTGACACTGGAATAAACCATGAAGTGTCGTTATTCGTTAGGTTGTGAAGATTTGACGGTAGTCGCTTTGTGGAAAAGCTAATATTCAGGCTTATTCGGTTAAAATAGTAAGTAGGGCTGAGCTTCAAGGCGACAGTATTGATGTAATTGGAATAACGTTAGCACGATGATGATGATTGCAGGGTTTATATTGAAAGCCGCTTTTCGGTTGTAATGTACACAAAAAGTAACAAGGATAAAACAAGTGCTTCCAATGTCCATGTAACATATAGGGAAAGCTTTGTGTAAGCTTTTAGCGGACCGGACGCACGGAGCAGTGTGATATGTGGTGTCATTCAATTGTACGTAGCAAGAGTAACTAGAGCTTTAATACTGATTAATTTTCAACCACTACAAGACTACTTATAAGTCCACTAGTTTCATATTTTTTCATATTTAATTATTTAGGAACACTAATTTAACCTTCGCGTTTCTAAACGGCCCAAATTTTTTTGAACATAGATATTTCTGAACCATTTTCGGGTTTAAAATCGCTGTAGCGGTCATCTAAACTGTCATGTATGTCACTGTCTGCCACAGATGTGAGATATTCAGTTGCACTTCCACTGGAGTTAAAGTATTTGGAAAGCCGGTGGAAACATTTAGACAACTTCATTGGCGATCAAATAACAAATTTTCAATTATTAGCCGAAATCAAATGATTTTCTATTCAATCATATATAAATTTTGCTGTTTATATCGAGCAGACGTGTCCAACTTGCAATATTTATACTAACATGTTTAAATGCAATTATTAATTACGTGACCTAGATTAAAATTAGAGAAATAACTTAGTGCAATATTTGTTAAAAACTATGAATTACGAGTGAGCGTTTTCGGAATATGGCTAACATGGAAAATAGCCCGTTCAACCGGAGTACAAAGACGTGTCGCAGCCCTCCCAGCACTCCTCAACCACAAGAACATGCCACCGAAGAGGTGTTCCAAGCCCTCTCTACTAATGACATCGGATATTATATGTCCACTATAGAAAAAGCCCTTAACGATGTGTGCAAAATTGCCGCTGAAGGTAAGCTGAACACAGAACAAAAGTTGAGCATTAGCACTCTGGCGCGAAATGTTGGCAATTGTGCGTCTAAAATGGCTGTGCACTATCAGTCTTTGAAGCAAAGGGCGATCTTGATGAAAACATCGTTGGAAGCCTTAAGAGAAAAAGAAGAACTTGCTGAATGCCTTAATGACTTCAAAAAGTCTATCAAAGAGACTGTTCTAGAAAGTTGCACTAAATCCGTAGTTCAAAATGTGTCTTTTGCTGATATGGTCAAGACCAACAAAAACAATTTTCTACGTCCTTCTAATTTGAGTTCTATCGCAATTTATCCCAATGATACATTTAAAACTAGCGACGACACTAGATCTCTTGTGCAGAAAATAATATGTCCTGAGAAGATGAAATTGCACGTAAGGGGATTGCGTAAGACCAAGAACGGAGGTGTTATCATCAGCACTGAATCAAAGGAGGACGTCGAAAAACTGCGGAGCTCGACTCAACTGAGTAGTTTTGGCTTTAAAGTGGAAGAGCCGCATAAAAGAAGACCAAGGATAATCGTCATAGGTGTACCGGCAGCCCTACATGACCAAGAAGTTTATGATTGCATATATGAGCAGAATCTGGTTGATAAGATACCTAGTTTGTCACGAGAGTCCTTTTTGTCTTGCATAAAGTTAAGCCATAAATCTGGCAAAAAAGATGCACTTACTTGCAATTTTGTCATTGAAGTTCCTGCCAACATTAGAAAAGCCCTCATTAACCAGGATAGAGTATACATCAATTGGACCTCCTGTCCTGTTCGTGACTTTACACTTGTGACCAGATGCTTCAAATGCCAACAGTATGGACATGCGGCAAAGACTTGTCGCGAGATCAGCTACACGTGTGGACATTGTGGCGAACTAGGTCATGAGGCCAAAGATTGCACTATGAAAAATGAAACGCCGAAATGTGCAACATGCCTACGTTTTAAAAAACCAGGCACCCATAAAACTGGAGACCTCGAATGCCCAGCGAAGAAGATAGCAGAATCGCGATACATAAACTCTGTAGACTACAGTGAGGGCGCCTAAGACCGCCACATATTTTATTTTCTAATTTTATAACTAACTTGCATGTGTTTATTTATATATGTTATAGAAACAGTGACATAATTGTGACCTAGTTTATACAAAATCGACATTGCGCCTCAATCAGCATAAACCAAAATAATAATATGAACATTCCGAAGAAATGCTGACTGTAATATTGGCAAATGGTCATAGTTCTCTAGTAGGTATTGTAAAGTTGATATTAAGTTTGTAATTTATATATTGTACTTTTTCTGGCAGCAATATTTACAGTGTTTAAATATGTTTGTGATGAGTATTGTTAAGATTAAAACTCGTAACTTAGTTCATAATAGTATACTGTGAGTGCCCTTAGCGCCTGTGGCACAGGTTTACCCTAGTACAGGCACCTTTAGATTTTACCTGAATTAATTAAATGTAAGAACTGTATGCATCATTGTGTTAAATGAAAAATAAATACATTATTATTATATTATTATTATTATTCATCTCGTGCTATAACACAGATTAAGTCGAATGGACTTCATAAAAGTAATATTCGTAATTAAGTGTAATTTGCGTACTCTAATAGAACAATGTAGGAATCAAAGAGGAATATCAAAATCAGGATCACGCATGCGCCTGATTTAGTACGCTATAAGGCTTGATGCCTTTAATTGAGGCCTAATCACAAAACGTTAAAGTGTTTCGTGCAATAACAATGTACGCATAGGCGTACGATCAAATGTATAAATGGTAATATTTTATAGATTTATTATTATGGATTTATTATTATGGATTTGATTAATTATTATCATATTGTTTATTGATATATTTCATAATCTATTTTTCTGTCTTTTGATACTTTATGCGGTGATATTGGATTACTTTTTTTTAATTAAAACGCACGCTGTAATAAGGTAAGATAATAATTTCCCTCAGTTTCATAAATCATGGATGTTTATACATCTCATCGCCGACGGCTCATTTTTATTTGAGCTTTTATAGTCTTTCAAGTTTAATAAAAAATAACATTAAGCATCATAACCGTTTTTTTTTGTTATCGGGTTGGAAAATCCTCATGGAGTCCCTCTGCCCTGGGGGGGAAAACGAAGGGGACTGTCAGACTCTTACTGACTAAAAACCAACCCGTGTTCCTCATGTACCCATGAGTCGGAGGGTAGGGTTTCACCGCGAAGCATTCCTCTCTACCCCACGACGGGTATTGGCCCACCAGATGGTCAGGCGGGCCCCGAACGAAACCCCCTTGGCGGCGGCGGATGAAGGTGTTGGGCTCCGCCGCCAAAACACCCAGCGGCCGCAGAGGATAGGGAGGACGGCAACGCAACACCGCATCTCCTCTTCCTCTGCGGCCCCCCCGCGACGCATCGATGGTGTGCCCCCATTTGGTCGCGGGAGACAGGGCGCGCGGCAACGTAACACCGACAGACCTCTCCTCCCGCGACCGCACCCGACTACGAGGGACAGACAGAACTGTCCCCCGCACCCGCACCCTGGGACGCATCCTACGCAGGCCCCACGCAAGCCCACGTGGAGCGTCCCCTCCCGGGATCCCGCTTAGCGTCACCGTGGGTGTTGGACCTCACCCACGGTTACGGA
Organism: Euclidia mi; assembly: GCA_944739405.2. Classification (NCBI taxonomy): domain Eukaryota; kingdom Metazoa; phylum Arthropoda; class Insecta; order Lepidoptera; family Erebidae; genus Euclidia; species Euclidia mi. Next base: position 50,184,346 of record OX123194.2, on the reverse strand, counting down.
GCACCCCCACCACGACAAGGTTCTCATGGAAGCATCATTACCATAGAAATTACTACCAGTAAAATATTTAATGAATCAGGAACGTATTTGCGTAAGAAATTTGTTAGCTAATTTATATTTAAATTCTTTTGTAGTCGGCAACATTCTTACATTACTTTTGTTAGCCAGCTAAAGATAGCTTAGAAGCTCGTTTCAAGTTGGTTTATGTAAGTAGTGTAGCAAAAATCCTGCATCACAGACGCTGTAAAAATACTCTACATCGGGCTTCCAAAGACTAAAATGATTTAGATCGAGCTGCATACCTGCAAAAAAGTATTTCTTTTGTTACACTGGTCTGGTCATTTATTATCAGTTATTTTTAGCAATGGAAAACGTATATACATCACTTTTAAGTGGAGACTCAACCAACGGATTAGGCTGCCACTAAGTCTATGCTTCAAACACTTAACAAAATAGGCTATTATAAATATAATTACCTATTATAAATTAGCCAAAAATTACGGAGTTCCTTAGTAATTTTCTCGTAATATCGTTTATTTTTATCAAGGTCATTAATTGATTACTTATAAATCTTCTAAGTGTATTGAATTTAACTGTAGACTGCTTTTAATGTTATAATGGATAAAAGTTTAGATTTTCTTTACTTTGATGTAAGCGACACCATTGACTTACTACTTACTCAGCTGTCTACAAAACATATCAATCACAACATAAAAGTTAAGTTTTATCTCCGTCGTTGTAATTCCTTATTTTAGTAGAATACTCGGCTTTTCTAAGCAGCTTACTTCATAGTCCAGTGGTGTGCGGTTAATATGATGACATAGCCAAATTTTTGTGGTGCTAATAATTTCAGCAGGTAATTAAGGTCTCGGCGACCTTAATAGGATTTTGCCATTGAAGTGAAATCATGCTGAGTTCTGGAGTAATTTGTGATAATTTATATCTAGAGCGTTGTGGCCTGACAAGTGTTCGTCTAGATGTAATTTGTAATGGAATGTTTCACGCAATCCATCATTAGCGTAATTTAGTGAAGGTAGCACAATTTTTTACCATACTAAATAATATTGAAACCAATGATGTTTCATCATCCTAACTCATTAAATAATTGATAGTGATAACAATTAGTCAGATGTCGTAAAGGCTTAATTCTAGTTATTAGGTAACGTCGCTACGACCTTGGCCAATATTTGTAGCAGGTTTGCTCAGATTTTCAGAACTAATTGGCTTTTAACATATTAGTACCGACTGCTAACGTGAAGAAAATGACTGTCGTTTGACTGGTGATTGGTTTTAATCAATTGTTTTACTTCTTGTAAGTGGAAAGTACGTGTTAACTTATTATTTGCTTTAAGCATTTCAAGTGTGCAATATTAAATGACGCTAGATCATGGGCAAAATATTTGATCCTAAAATGTCACTTTACTTGCGGCGTTGGGTTTACGCGGGTGCAGCAGCAGTGCTAGATTAATAAAATTGTCATACAAATTTAATAGAGTATGACACAAAAAAATGTGTGGTTACTAATCATACAAACTGTCTCTATCCCATTTCATACCGTGGGTGTCGTAAGCGAACTAAGAAAAATCGAACTCTAGCGTATAGTACAGTAGAGAAATTCGTCCTATTGCCTCATAATGCTATTGTGACCCAATTGAAGAGAGGTTTTCAGTTTACTACTGGTTATGGAAAAAGTCCATCACAAAGGCTGATAACGACTTATAATGCCCATGCCCAAAAAGATAATACCTATATTATTATATGCAAATCTCTGAATTAGACTTCTATCGCAAATCATCTCTGCTACTGACACGCTAAGCTCGGATACAAGCAAGCGTTTGTTATCGTAGCTAGTTATCAGTGGGTGATATACGAGCTGTGCTATGACGTAGCTCACTCATTACTGTTAATGATCTCTGTTGATAACTGATGACAGTGGTATTATCTATAGTCCGTGCCACGAGAACATAGACTTTTTGTAAACAAAGAATTTCTACTAAGTAACTAAGTGACAGTTCTGTCAAAAACAAATAATGTCAAATCCAATGAGCGCAACGGTACATCGATATGTGTCATTGGAAAGTAATATGTCAATTGATCGGGTACCTATTTATCGATATATGCGCTATCATGCGTGTTTTGTGGTACTGGAAGATGTCAGATGCCTGGAACGTCATCATTTTGCTTTCATCCATTGAAAAGTTACATTCTTTGGCTTAGCGGGCAATTATCAGAAGATAAAAAAATAATTTTTAGATCTCAAGAAGAGGTAAGTTTAAATTTAAATGCAAGTTTATGGTGTCGCAACGGTAACGCTCGTCCTGCGGCCGGCATCTCGGAACAGCGGGTGCAGAATTTCAGATGGCAAACTATTAGTCGCACAGAAGACTCTTTACACCTACACAAAAATTAATAGCGTCTTTTGACGAAGGTTACCCACCTTCGTCAAAAGACGCTATTAATTTTTATTGAAATGCTATTTTACCGTAACTTTTTAATGGATTTTGTTTAAGTTCATTCGGATGTTTTTATTCATACACAACATAAAATCTCCATGCTTAGAAATTTTAATGCAATGTACTAGCTAGTTGTCTGTTATAAATAATATTCGTTTGTGGTCAAATAATGTTTTAATATAGCTTAGCAATTTTTAGCAAATTATTTATTCCCTATGATTAAAAATTCAAGTCAATAATAGAGTACCATATCTGTACTCTATCATTGACATACATGTGGATTTCGGCTATCGTGATAAAAACATTTTTCTTTTTTTATGAAAAACATTTTTTTTAATCGAGAAATCGAATGCACCTTCCTAATTATTATAGGTATTATTTTATCGATTTGTAGCCGAGTCTAGATGGGCACTTGTGGTTCCACATTTTCAGTTTCAGAACTTAGATTTTTATAAGTCAACAGAAAATGCTCATCAGACTGAACAACTTTTGCTAAGACTCAAACTCAAACTCAAAATCCTTTATTCATTTAGATCACAAAGTGACACTTATGAACGTCAAATTTAAACATTATTACTGTATGCTTCTACATTTACATTTACTGCCACGTTCGCAATGCAATAGGTAGAACCATGAGAAAGAACGGGCAATAAAACTCACGGTCACTCTTTTTCAACGCCAGGTTTTTAATAATACATAACAATTAAACTTTTGTAAGGTGCTGCAACTGTTATACCTTCTATGTTATTTGTATATATTTATTTTACATGATACTCAAGCATAATCAAGTTAAATTTTGATGTTCATTTAGTTAGCCTCCTGAACATAGACATGGTGAAACAGGAGCATCCACTTACATTATGCACCTAACAATGCAGGCAATCCGCGCAAATGTTCAGAACCATGATGGAAATGACGTCAAGTCTGTATATGGTAGAGTGTAGATGGGCTCTTATGGTCCTTCATGAGGTGTTTAAGATCTTCGATTGTTATAAGTCAACAGAAAATGCTCATCAGACTTAACAACTTTTGCTAAGATGTCAAGTCTGTATATGGTATAGTTTAGATGGGCTCTTAGCGTTCCACATCAGATTTTCAAGATCTTCGAATTTTAATCTTGCAATAGAAAATGCTCATCAGGCGTAATGTTTTTTACCAAGCCGCATTTTTTATGTCTTATAGTTTCGCTAGGCTGCTGTTGTCCTGCATCAGGTGTTTCACTTTCCAAAATCAATCTTCTTCTTAGCGTATCGCTGGCAAACACTTATATTCTTGAGGCCCAGAAAGTAGCCATGCTGACTGCATGGTGAGAGGCAGTCATAAGTTCCTCCTGCGTGCAAGTTTCCGGGCACGCAGGGCACGATGTAAAATAGGACATCGTTTGTCTTGCTCCGCACGAACAAGCGAAATCGGTACAGTCCGAGAGTCCCCATCTAAACATGTTTTCTTTGCATCGGCCGAGCTGGGTTCGGAGTCTATTCAACGACTTCCAGACAGACCATGGCAAGCCATGCTCAGGTGGAAGACTCTCGGCAGGTGACATGAAAGGAGATGGTAGGAGGGTCTTTTCGCGCCATAGGTCGCATCTCGCCTTTGATGGCTCCTGGGTCAAAGAATGGACATGTTTGACAAAGCTGAGGCGGCTCTTCAGTCTTGTCTGCACTGGAATGTGACCATGCAATGGGTGCCGTGGGTCACGGTCCATTTTGGATCTCTCTGCCAAGCTCGCCACGGCCCTACGCAAATACGGAGGTGCGATGCCAGCAAGCGGATACAGCAGCTTTACCGGGGTTGGTTTTAAGCAACCAGTGATAACTCGGCAAGTTTCGTTAAGTGCTGTATCCACTGACCTTGCATGGGCGGATCGACTCCACACAGGGCATCCGTATTAGCCTGCTGAAAATGCTAGCGCTAGGGCAGAAGTTCGCATTACTTGCGGAGCAGCTCCCCACTTAGCAGTAATGAGGCGCCGGAGCAGGTTATTGCAGTAAGGACCTTATTTTTCAATTATTCACAGTACACACCTTTCTGTAGGTGAGAGTCCTATCAAGAATAATGCCAAGAATCAGAATCAGTCATTTATTCACATGAGATGATATTGCAAGTTGTTACTTAATAATAATAAATTACAGGACATCTCGCCTGCAATAGGCATGTGAAAATTTAAATATTCAAATTATACAATAATACTCATATTTTCTTATAATAACAAATAGACCACAATAAGCATACCTACATATAATCTTAAAGTAATTTATATTTATTTATAATTTAGGTATTCATTGATGGTGTAAAAACAGTTTTCAATTAACCATGCCTTTAATTTACGTTTGAATTGGTATATGGGAAGTTCTCTGAAAGCACGTGGAATATGACTGTATACTTTTATGCACATCATGAAACAATTAATTATTTTTATGATATGTGCTTCTGCATGCTATCATTTTCAATTTAGTGGGGTCCCTTGATTGGAACCAACAATCTTCCCGCATTCTGGTAAACATGTGTTCATGGGTTCTCACAAACATTCCTATTTCTAGGATGTACATCGATACCAAGGTCAAAATACAAAGATCCTTGAAAAGTGGTCTAATGACTCAAAAGGCCCGGCTCCACAAATTGCTCTAACGCACTTTTTCTGCATAATAAACGCTCCAGTAATGTGGGTTGAGTAACCCCACAATAGCAGACCGTACCTCAAAAGAGAACCCACATGACCATGGTAGGCTGTAAGAGTTGCTGCTTCATTGGTGATTCTCTTTTATTCTCTTAGAGCATATATGTCTTCTTCTTTCTCTTAGCGTTATCCCAGTTTCAATCTGGGGTCCGCTCACTAGTCTAACCGGATTTGGCTGAATATTAGCTTTTCCACAGAGCGACTGCCTGTCTGACCTCCGCAACCCGAAGGGATAGCGATATTCCATGGTTTAGACTAGTGTCAGTTTATTTAGAAGGTACTGACAACCGGGACCGACGGCTTAACGTGCTCTCCAAGGCACGGGACAAGCGATAATTAAAAATTCAATACGCACATAACTCTGAAAAGTAATTGGTGCGCGCCGTGGATTCGAACCCGATACCCTCTGCGTGGCAGTCTGTTGGTATATCCAATCGCCTATCTTAGAGCATATGTAAACCAACAATTTTTTTTGCATACTGAGTCTATATGTATTTTCCAGTTACAGTGTTCGTCTAAAGTAAGTCCAATAAATGTTATATTATCAACTTTATTTAGTTCGTTTCGTCAAGTGTAATGTTAATTTGTATCGGTATTTGTTTGTAGTTCGAAAAATGTATGTATTGGGTTTTGGAGATATTTATTTTTAATTTTTTGTAAGAGAGCCAGTTCAAAATATTATTCAATGTCATACGAACTGTGACTTCGTGATCCTCGGTCTTGACTTGAGGAACGATTACTGACACGTCATCGGCAAAGAGTACGCACTTGTGACATGTGGCACTTGGAAGATCATTTAAGTACAAGAGAAACAGTAGTGGGCCTAATATGCTTCCTTGCGGTACTCCGGCTTTGTTACTCCTAAAGCATGATCTGTAGCTTGTTGACATTAGGTTATCATTAATGCGCGACAATTCAACGCATTGGCGTCGTTCATAGAGATAGCTACTTATCCAACCCAGAGCAGTACCACGAATGCCGTAACGGATGTGGGTTGTGAACTACAGGAATTCCCTGCCACTGTTATAGCCTATAATTATGTTGCCCAGACCTAATAGCAATATAACAAAAGTTTCATTCAAATCCGTCCAGTTACTTCGGAGATTAGCGTGTACGAACAAACAAACAGATAAACAGACAAACAGACAGTTTTTTTTAGATTCTTGTTCTATTACTGATTCTTAGCCTAACTGAATATTTTTTGTAAATATATTCAATGTACAGAATTTTCTTTTATACTCTTTTATTATATGTATAGATGATCAACTATCTTATAAATAAGGGAGTTTTATAAACACTTATACGAAACATTTTTTTATAATCAAGCTCAATATAACATATATATATTTTTTTCAATAAAGTTACCGTTCTTTCTTCCTTTGTCAATGTTACAACAATCTAATCTTAGTTATTTTATTGCACTTGATAAATATAAATGAAATATGCTCTCTAATAAAATATAAATATAGCAAAATTGGCGTCGTTTTGGTTTTTCAGTCCTCTTTGGTAGGGCAGATCGAACATCGCCCGAGCAAATTATTAGGCTTTGGCCAGGCCTGTCTGTTTGTATATTCTTTTCTACCATGTACTTGAAACATTTTGTTTCGTATATGCCAGGGCAATGTAGTTATAAAAGTCTTGAACTTGGCTTATGATAGTGACTATAAGTGAAAACATTTCTTCACGAGCGCCATTCTAATCCTGGCAGTAACTTTGACGTAACTCAGAGGCACATCATGATTCAAGTCGCATCTTCTTTGTAGCAAACTGGTAGACACATCGTCGGAAGTTCGAAATGACAATCTCCAGTCTCAGGAACTTCATCGTCCTCAGAAAATTCGTCTTGTTCACTCTGCAAACAATCTGAATCCTGGTTATCAATTTCCCAATAGTCTTTAATTTCGGACGAAATCTCTCCTTCTATGTATTCTTTTTCTAAAATGTTTTATAATTTTTGGTCACTCAAAAGATTTCTTGACATATTTACAAAGAAATAAAATCAAGAGAATATTTTGATATTTCGAAAAATACACTTACACATCACGTCGCGCAAGGGTCGAAACGACCCATTCTCACTTGATAGGTCCGTACTGTCCAAACCCCACGCGAAAACAGGCTGTGGTTGAGTATGTGGATAGCCTATAAAGTTACTTGAAGGTACCTAGCACGACGACACGAATAAACTTATACAAATATAGTTATGGTACAAAAACTAGAGTACTGGGTCTTTTCAACCCTTGCGCGGCTAAACGCGTGTTAAGTATGGTCTAATAGTGATTTTTGGAACTGATTTAAAAATTAATTTGTCTGTTAATATCTAGGCATGTTTTATGTGGGTGATAAAAGTCCACAAGATGAAAAAAAAGTCGCCTTTGTTGAAGTAATTGGAACGATTGGAACTAGGTGAAAAAAGTCCTCGGCTTAAGTCAAATTATTTCACCTTGGTGATATAAGTGAGGTGAAATGATGACACCAAAGAGTCTACTGTGTTCACCCAGGTTATATCACACATGTGGACAAAATGGAATAAACCCGTGTGAAGCGTATATCTTTACCTTTAGACCGTTACTCTTATTCGCTAACTAATACGTAGAATACATGCAGATGTACCCATTTGCGACCCACAGGATTTCCCCGTTGTCCAGTTAGATATGGCACAAGTTCAGGTCTGGAACTCGGTGGATTAACTTGCATGGAAATTTGCCTTGTATGATTTATTGTATTTATTACCCATCCTGGGACTACAATAGTTCTGCGTGATAGCATGCATTATATTATTACAATTTACTCTGTTATGTTAAGTATTGGTTTTCTGAACGCTGGCGATGCTTCGTGAAGCCCCGTTTTTTAACCTTTTATTGGGGAAAAGTAAACATTCCGTTCGTTGATGGAAAATAATTATCACGTAAGCCTGTGTTTTTATTTATTTTAGTATTCTCAATACCAAGTAAAATATCATTACAATATCTGTATAGTTATAGTTATATTAGGTATACTCAACATTCTACACTGACCAAGAAGCGTTTATATAAGTTTACCTGCGTTTTTTGTATCGACAGCTTCCGTACTTTTATATGAGAGCAACACGGATATTGGATTGGCTTTACGGGGAATTCGATTGAGTACCATATGAGATTTATACAGATCGACCGCAAATTGCAACACAGTTGAAATGCAATGATTGGTCTAATGCAAGCGCCGTTAAATCAATGGAATATCGATGACCTTTATTGAGATTTCAAACTTCTAATATACCTACTATTATTTTGTTCATAGAAACACATATCATAATCAAACAGTGCGTTGATATGCATTGGCATGAAATGTTCAGTGGTAAATATATTATACAAATACATGAAAAATAACTCACAAAATCTTTCTATTTTCGTAGTTATACATCTTGAAAATCAACTCGTTGTGTCAATAAGCCGAGTTGAGTTTTTAAACACTGAGTTGCGCCTCCGTCGCTTAGCTGATCACCGATATTGAAAATATTCAGGATATTTTTACCATAACTAAAGAAAATGATCAAAGTGGCGCTTTCATCACGGGCCTAATACATTTAGAAGAAGTAGTTATATTTCTATTCTATAGGCTCTTCTTTTGATCGTATCGCCTATTGAAAAGTGAATATATTCCTAAAGCTTGATTCTTTTTATAAGAACTTTAAAAATACATATCCCTCAAAAGTAAAGTCAAATAAAAAATTCTTCGAGTGAAACGTCCCGATGTTTTTCTACTGAAATGTTTTTTCTAGTTTTGTTTTGCAAATTATGTAATTTAAAGCTCTGGCCACAATCTTGGCTTTTGTTTCGTACTTCTTGAATACTTTTGTTGTCGATTAATCCAAGCGCATCTACACTTTTATAGGGTTTATTTTCAACATAGAATCTGTAATGAAGTCCTAATTCGAGTTCCGGCGAAAACAAAGTTGTTTCTTTATCTGCGAGAGCAATTATAAAGTTGTCTCCTAGTTAGACTCTAAAAAACTAATTATAAAGTTAGAAAGTAAATTGCCTTCTGAAATATCAACGCAATTAAATAAGATCTTTGTTGGCAATGTGCTAGTTTCAACTGTAACAGTTGCGATGCTTGCTGATATTGATGATATTGACTGTTGAATTGAGTAACTTTACTGTTTTATACTCAGATGACTTTATTCAGATGAGTTTTGAAAGTGGTGGGTGGGTGCATAGGGTTCCCACCAAGAACTTAGGGTCCCAAGTCAACCTCACCTGCAAGTGGTGCACCTGCCGATCAACGGACGAGGCTCTGGCAAACAAAATGTCCCAATAAGCGGCAATAGGCTCGCCACCTATTACGTGGGATCAAAACACTGGCGAAAAGTAGGCGTTTAATATGCCTCTGCCTACCGCTTCGGGGAAACAGGCGTGAGTCTATGTATGTATGTATGTATGTTTTGAAAGTTTTAAGTCATAAGTTATTTGGTTGGATAAACAGAACAGGCGTTATGACGGTACTTTTATAAAATTCATATGTCAAACCTAATCTCAATCTTATTTTTTGCAATGCTATACAAATGAGGAACTTTACAAATATATAATAATAATTTATCTATTTAGAAATGGAATAGGTCAGAAAGGAGCCATGGAAGGGGCATACGGTTAATTTTACTGTCAACGTCAAAATCCTTTATTTATTTGGGTCACAATGTGACGCTTATGTAACAAATTCATAAAATCATTACTTAAAGACTCTACATTTACATTTACTGCCACGTTCGCAAAGCTAGGGCGTAGAACCATGAGAAAGAACGGGCAATAAAACTCACAGTCACTCTTTTTCATCGCCAGGTTTTGCATAATACACATAATTTACATTTTGTAAGGTGCTGCAACTGTTACACCTTCTATATCACTTGTATATATTTACTGTACATAATAATAGTCAAGCATAATTCTTAATTTTGATGTTCATTTAGTTAGCCTCCTCAGAATAGACATGGTGAAACAGGAGCATCCACTTACATTATATATACCTAATGGTATGGCGTGGTGCCGAAACCAAGGTAGGGTTCTAGGCGACTTGGAAAAGGAAATGGACTGTATTAGGGCGAGTTCTGGGTCGCCTAGAAAGGAATAAGGGAAGAGGAGATGGATACGGGAGGAGGTGATTGAGTGGGTATAGACTATCTTAAGGATGGAAGGCACTTACCTTATACAGCCTTGGTGGTTTCGTGATACAGCTGCTTGTTTTCACTTCACTCACGAGCGGGTTTTCCTTGGTGGAAGCGATAAATCACATACAGCGGCGCGGCGCGGAGCGGTATCGAGACGGCGTTCTTAGCGAGCGGAATGTTCGAGACTGTCACTCGCGTCGACGAATCGCGTCGACGAATCAGGCGCAAGGCAGTGCCTCTTCCAGGGAGAGGGAAAGAGAGGGACGGAAATATGATATCGCTCGCACTAGACAAGCGTGGAACGATTCATCTTGATGCGATTAGTTTTATATAGGAAGGTAGATGGCGCTACCATATCCCCCCGGCCCTAAAGGGTTGCCTTTAAAAAAAATAGAATTGAACTTAGCTATGTTGGGTGTACTACCGCATAACCCATCAATAGGCTAAGACAGCGATATGACAATAAAATTAATCTAAATTAACTTTAGCGAAAACTACAAACGCAATAATAGCGAAAACTACTAACTAAATACTTAAACTAAGAGGTAGGTCCAACTTCAGGCTAGATCTCACTGAGTTGGAAGCGGACGCAAGTTGATCAGTGCCTCGACTTGTGCAAGGACAGTTAAAGGCTCTTCGTAAGAGAGGATCTGTTGACCTATAACTTTGAAGAGATGCGTTTTAATTACTTTGACCATGCTTGCCCAACATCCACCGAAATGTGGTGATGCTGGTGGAATAAACTTCCAGTCAATATGATCTATGGAAAGTTCTTCCTGAAGACGAGTACGATAACCCGCGACGTGATTGAAACAAGTAGCGGGAACAAGTTCAATCAATTTACGAACGCGGTTGGCGACAAAGTCTGCCAGCGGTGAAGAGAAGAACGAATCCAAGCGAGCACTACTTTGGAGTCGGAAAATGCTTATAATTTATTAATGGGGTAGTGGGGCAAAACTGTGTCTTGAACCTTGCGGAGCAACGGAGACAGCAGAAGGGCCGCGCACAACTCCAGTCTCGCAACCGAAATGGTTTTAATAGGCGAGACCTTGGACTTGGCACAAACTAACTGCACCGAGTAGTTGGAACCAATGCGGACTTGCAGATATACGACTCCGCCGTAAGCACGCTCGCTGGCGTCAGCGAAACCTATTAAGTTGATGGTACATCCATCTACCAACCCAAGATGACGCGGAATAGTAATTTGATTGAGCGCGGTAAGCTCAATACAAAACTGGCTCCAAGCGGCGACAATATGGTCAGGGGGTGTTTCATCCCACTCACACTTTGATAGCCAAAGGTCCTTGATCAAGAGCTTGGCGTACAAAATTGTGAGAGCCACAAACCCATTATGTCCCATAGTCGAGCCACTGTGGACAGTATAGTGCGCTTGGCGCACTTATCATCTGGCGGTGAGACGTCAAACCGAAAACTATCACAGGATTTGTCCCAGCGTAAACCGAGAACCTTATGCGGTACAGACTTCTCAAACTTAATGTCTGGAGAAGCTTTATGAGAATCTGGTATGCGTGCGAGAACCTCCTTAGAGTTGCTTGTCCATTTGACAAGATCAGTTTGGCCTCGCTTGAAAAGCTGAATAAGCTCTTCACAAAGCGAAATTGCTAGCGGAGCGGGTATGACATTACAGGCATTGTCATCCATATACAAAGCGGAAGTGTAGTAAAGTATAGTGTAGCGTAGCTTAGCATAGCATAGTATAGCGTAGCATAGCGTAGCATAGCGCAGCATGGCGCAGCATAGCGCAGCATGGCGCAGCATAGCGCAGCACGGCGCAGCATGGCGCAGCATAGCGCAGCATGGCGCAGCATAGCGGAGCATGGCGCAGCATAGCGCTGCATGGCGCAGCTTGGCGCAGCATAGCGCAGCATGGCGCAGCATATCGCAGCATGGCGCAGCAAAGCGCAGCATAGCGCAGCATGGCGCAGCAAATCGCAGCATGGCGCAGCAAAGCGCAGCATGGCGCAGTATGGCGAAGCATGGCGCAGCATGGCGCAGCATAGCGCAGCATGGCGCAGCAAAGCGCAGCATGGCGCAGCATAGCGCAGCATGGCGCAGCATAGCGCAGCATGGCGCAGCATAGCGCAGCATAGCATAGCATAGCTAATTAGTGCTTTATCTTACACACAGTTTTAGCACCCACCTTGATCTCTTGAAGAGCAGAACAACAACAAGACGTAATACAATGAGAAGTATGTAACGTAGGTACGGTACCCATAATCACATACCCAAGTACCGTCTCAATAGCGGGCGGTAAATCATATCGCTCACTACGAACTATGTTAGTTAGTAGCAAGTGCGGAAATATTGAAGCTCCGATCAAAAGATCAATGCCTGCCGGATTCGCAAACTCCGCGTCGGCTAACGGCAATGATTCGAGATGAGTGAGTGATGCTACGTCTACATTAGCGTTTGGCAACGTGTCTGTAATACGTTCCACGATAAGCGAAGAAATGTTAAAATTAATGTCCCTATTAAAACGCGAATGTATTTTAACATCTACGGAACCCCTGCAATGCCTTTCTGATCCGCCTATCCCTTTGACGGTTGAGTTAGTATTTTTAAAATTATTCCATAATCCGAGGCGTTTGAAGCATTCCGATGTTATTAGATTGGTCTGAGATGCGCTATCTAGCAGACAACGTACCATGTGCGGCGACCCATTAACATCGTATACGATAACTTGCGCTGTCGCCAACAGTACCGTGTTAGACGCCGTACACTGCGCTTTGGCCCTGCGCGGATCATTATAGATGCGCGAGTGCCGTCCTCGCGTGCGCGTCACCCGCGCAATGGATGTCATACACAACGATACTTCGCCCTCAGACGCGGAAGGCGCAGCTACCGTGGTCTGCTGCACCTGCGGCGCGAGTGTGTCAAGGTTAGCGGATTGGCTTGACAACCGGTTATTTTTATCATAATGTAACAGTGTATGATGTTTTTGTTTACACGTGCGACATCTCGTTCTACTGGAACAATTACTCGTTTTATGTTTTATGCTTAAGCAATTAATGCAAGCTTTGTTATCTTTTACGCATTTAAAACGAGCAATTGGATTTAAATCATTTAAGGTGGGACACTTATAGTAATGGTCGTGCACTATATTACTGCACAGACACTTCTGTGAATTATTACTATTAGATTCCGAACATGTTACGTAAGATTGTGGATTAGGGACTGAGTTATTATTACTATTTCGCGATTTATTCAACCTTTGTTTGTTGTTGTTAGTGTTAGACGGGCCAGGTGAACCAGACTGCGTATTATGAAATATTCGACACTGATCTTTGATGAACGAAATAAAACTATCTAGTGTAGGTATTTTATTATTGCGTTCCGTCATCTCGAATGCGCGAATTGTATCAGTGTCAAACTTTTTTAAAGCGAGTTGAAGCAACATAAAGTCGGAAAGATCTTCTAATTTTAAATTCCTAAGAGAATTAACCGCGGTTACGAAGTTATCAATAAACAGCTGGAAATTCGAGACAGACACGTTGCTGGACAGTTTGAGATTTAAAGCTTGGTCAAAGTACGTAGACGCTAGAACGCGCGTGTCTTGATATCTGTCAAGTAGTGACTGAAATATGACCTGATAATTCTCAGCACTGGGTGTGACACCTGCAAATACGGACTGGGCCTTCGGTGACAGTTTACCTATTAAATAGTACAACCTGTCAGCATCTGTCAGAGAACCATTATCGTGCACTGTAGACTTAAAACTTGCATAGAATAACGGCCAATTTCGTATATCTCCGTCAAACGACATAATCTCGATTGGCGGTAATCTCGGTTTGCGGGCAACGGGCTCTGCTGAACATTTACCCTCCAATTGCGATTGTATACGCTTAATAATACAATAAAGATCTTCGAATGAGGTATACGCCTGATAGTTCGGTTTTTCATCAGGATTGATAGAAAGTAATCTTGCGTTATAATCGTCTAACAACTTATGAAAATCTGTTCGAATACTATCTACTGTTGTACAATAACTGAGAAATGCTTCGCTATTACTGTCAGACATCGATGCGGTTTTTGATCTTTCATAGATATTTTGAATGCGCTCAAATAAAATATTGCGTTTTGCTTCTAAGATTGTCATCTCTTTGTCTTCCGACACGCGTGACTTCTTTTGTTGTGACATGCTTACGTAAGTATAAGCTAATGAGAACGAAACAAAATAAGAATATCTAATGTATCTATTATTTTACCTAAGTAGGCAACACTTTAGAGCTGAGGAAATAAAAGTTGCTTGAAATATGAGATTTATAAGACAACTATGATATTTCCAGAATTAATAATTTAATAAGTAGGTAGCTACATAAAAGTTTACCTACTGATGCGGGCGGAAATAACCTTGTGACGGTTATATGAATATATTAGGAGTATAGCTAGGTGCTATAACTGCCTAGGTATAGCGGTATAACGTATAAACGTAAATGAATCCGACTCGTATGGATCAAAAAAATGGTATGGCGTGGTGCCGAAACCAAGGTAGGGTTCTAGGCGACTTGGAAAAGGAAATGGACTGTATTAGGGCGAGTTCTGGGTCGCCTAGAAAGGAATAAGGGAAGAGGAGATGGATACGGGAGGAGGTGATTGAGTGGGTATAGACTATCTTAAGGATGGAAGGCACTTACCTTATACAGCCTTGGTGGTTTCGTGATACAGCTGCTTGTTTTCACTTCACTCACGAGCGGGTTTTCCTTGGTGGAAGCGGTGATAAACACATACGGGAGCGGCGCGGTACGAACGAGACGGCGATACAGCGGTGCGGCGCGGAGCGGTATCGAGACGGCGTTCTTAGCGAGCGGAATGTTCGAGACTGTCACTCGCGTTCACGATCGCGTCGACGAAATCAGGCGCAAGGCAGTGCCTCTTCCAGGGAGAGGGAAGGAGAGGGACGGAAATATGATATCGCTCGCACTAGACAAGCGTGGAACGATTCATGTTGATGCGATTAGTTATATATAGGAAGGTAGATGGCGCTACCACCTAATAATGCAGGCAAGCCGCAAAAGTGATCAGAAACATGATGGAAATGATGCAGTTAAATATTAAAATGTAATACCAGCCCGCAAGACCGTCATCGACCAGTCATCGCAAGTAGCACTCGTTCACGAGTATGACGCATGTGCAAGCCATCATCCCTCTCGCCATATTAGAGGGACAGGGATGACCCGACACACGACGCCACCACAAGAAATGACATTTTAGTGAGCATGACGATAACGGTATACGAACCGGCAGTAACAAACAATCTATTGGTATACTGACCATGACCGCCAGCCAGCCAGCCTGTTTTGTCAGCCTTACAGGATGCAGTCGTGGTTCCGAATATAGTTTAGTGGGTTGCCATCTAAGAATAAGTGTTTGGCACATCAGGCCATCAGTAATAAAAAGGCTGTAAATAAAACTGATACACGGGAAATAAAAAATTTACAACTTTCTTTAGTACCTAGATATAATTATGGTACAAAAAGATTCTTTATACGTAATACGTACAAGAACACACTAAAAACTTACTTACACTAAGTCCAACGGCTTCATGTATAGATCATATCAGTCCTTGAAACGGTGGTCACGTTTCGTCCTATCAGACAGTCCTCATGTACAGACACAGACACTAAAACGTGAAGAGCAGAGGGCACCGCTCTGTCCTGGGATTATTCCGGGTATACAGTGGAACATATGACCCGGATATTTCTCACCGGGACGCCCGTGAGTGATGCGATGCCGTGTTTTGGTATAAAATTTAATAAGTAACTGAGTGATAAATCCTTATAAATGGTAGCATCGTTTATTGTAGTTCAGCGAAAGCTTTTGAAAGTGAAAAAGTATTTTGGTATATTTTGCAAGAATTTGTTGCCCGTTCTTTGGATCAGTTTAGCATCAACAATGATCGACCATTGTAAAAATTAAAGTAACTCGGTGCGTAACAGAATCTCAAGCTGTTATTATGACAGTTCGTTCAAAACTTTAAAATATTAGTTTTCGACTATGTTTTTACCACGCCCTTTCTGTCACCATACCACATATGCAAACCTATTTCCCGACGAGTATTAAAAGTTCATTAACTAACTAGAATCAAAAATAAAATGAATTATCTATAAGTATGTTGGTTTGCACTAGTCTATTCTTATGAATCCGTACCCAAAGGGTACCCATAGAACTCTACTACGAAGCTTATGCTCTTCGCTGACCCATAATAGATAAAGAATTCAATATAATGTATAAGGGATTTTTTTATGCATTTTAACCCTTAGCTGGTTTCGCTAAAAAAGGCAACGTAAGAGGTATAGGGATCAAAATTGACCCCAGATATTAGTACACTGTAATATAAAATTATACAACTGTACATTATAAATTTTCTTTTTATTTAGGAAAAAAGGACTTACAATGTAATGTTTTATTAAATTTGTATCATGTTTTAACAAGAGATCACATATTTAATAAATAAAACAGGTAGTATCTTCTTATTTGAAAAGACTCTTCTTTAGGTATTCTTATTTATACATAAAAAGAAAAAATAATACAAGAGAACATTTTGTATTCGTTTTTGTATATAAGTAATATAATAAAAAAAGGAACTTCCTATGAGATCAGGAATAATAAAAAAAATGACAATCTAAAACAATTAATCTATTTGTTCCTCACAAACGCTGATAATTTTCTGGTCACAAGCAGCCATTGTGGCGTCCTGATTTAATTCGGAGCCAGATTCTTCGTATAAATCTTCCAAAAGCTGTGAGATTTCACCGTCACGTAAAAATTATATATAAATTAAGTATAAAATAGTGAAACATTATAACATAAATCATACAATAAATTGTACGCTTCCGGTATCGGGGTCAAATTTGACCCCAGCAGTGTACATATCTCCGTTCTCACTAGCACTTAAGTGACGCGCGTCCGTCACTCGCCGCACTCCGCGGCGTAATGAGATTACCCCGATGCGCAAGAGTGTAGGTCCTTTTACTGAAAAGGTGTGATTAAAAATATGAAGCTTTGGGGTCAATTTTGACCCCGATACCATTTAAGGGTTAACAATTAAATATACTAGAATATTCTGCCTGATTAAATCTAACATAAAATTAGTATCTACTGGAATAACCAGTTAAGCATTAAAAAATAATAACAAATTGTTCAAAAGATGTTATACTAAAATATGAAATTAATTTTAATGTTGCTACAATTCAAGTACTTGGAATGTGTTTTATTTAATACAAATATTAAGGCTGTGAAATTCTCTTTTCATATGAAATTTGTTGTCGCCAGACAGACCATTACCGTAATATTTATATCAGGGTAAAAAATTAGAAGCTTATAGCAATAAAAGTTAGGTCCTTATAGAATACAAGTCTTTATGTCGCTTCTATGGGAAAATTCTACAATTTTGTATTCATCAAAAACTATTTGATAAACATTTTAATTGGGTAAGCATTTATGGTTACCTTCAGGCAGCAATAGTTGCTAGAGCAACATTTAATTCAAATAAATGTAAATCAATCTACCGACTAATATTTTGCTACCGGGCCAAAGTATTTTTATCTTCTTAAAGTCGCTATGAACAAATGCTTTGTTGCGGGGGACTTTACAAACATATAATCAACGGACACCATGTACTACACTCAGACTCGAAATACAATTAATGGATCGTACAAAGTGTTGTCTCGTGTGGTGTTCGAACCCATAGCACTTGAGGAACCCTTAAGGTGCTTAAACCACCGCATAGTTACCTACTAGCAACAAGTGAGTATCTCAGCATTGTTGCAAGAGCGGAAGCGCCATGGTCACGGATGTACAGTTTAAAACTAATGCGAATAACCATAATAGTTTAATCGTATCACTTAATTAGTATCTATACTTGTTGATATTTTCATTCTAATTCTAACATATAGAGCAGTGGTGCTCATTCTCCTGTTTAAAATTACTGTGGTTGACGCTATTCTATTGAAATATTGATAGTGAGAAGAAAGACTATAAGCTGATTAAATATAACAAATTGTTGTAGACTCCATCAAATACTATGATCAACTATGTGATTCTTCGGTTTTTGATATTATATTGTACTGCTCGTTTTACATTCGTTCTTTTTGTTTGTCTGAAGCTTACTTGGTAGATTCCTAGTTTTTGAAGAGGAATAATAATTATCCTGGTTTAGGGTACGCAGGTTATTTTCAAACTTTGGTATACGATATATGATCAGCTTTAATTAAGTATGAAGGTAAATCTCATTGGTTCCCTCATATACAACGTTCTTATAGATACTGGCCGCAAAGCCGAGATGTCAAGCCCATAGCGAACACCGAGCACAGGCCAGGCGGTCACTTTTTGAATCGGAGTCAAGCAGGAAACAGCTGAACAGGCGCTCGCAGCCACCTGAACGGTGGACGCTAGTTTTTGATAGCAATTGTAATTGTTTTCTATGATTATTGATTATACTGTGAGTCAGAGGCGGCTCGTGAAAGATTATATTGGGTGTTCACTAAAAAAAAATGAAACTTCTTACCATTTATTTTGTGAATGCTTTTACAATTAATAGTAAGACGTGCTAAATCATCTATTCCTACCTCAACCGTCCGCGCAGTATCAACTCCGGCGCTACTAAACAAAATACACGGAATACAAAACAACTTCTTACTTTCTTCGCATTTTCGCAACCACAAACCAAAGCGTTTTATCATATCCGTCGTTTTTTTAAGCTTTTTCACAGATTTTTTAAAGTTTATGCTATTATATTCCATATAAGTTACACAATTTAACTGTCTTTCTTAAACAAACACACACAATCACACATACAATGAACTATATTTTAAACACCAATCCTTTTCTAATTACCAACGCACTCGCAGATAAATGTTTTACTTTTGTTTACATTCAAAATATGATACCGGCAAAACACTATTAAAAAAAAACGGCGCACACATTTTAATTTTTCTTCGTGACAAATGGTCATATCATTTAGTCGGGTAATATATTCGCGCATGCGCACTTCGTCAAGCTAGCCAGGAGCGCCGCTCCGTATTTGGCTTATTTCTCATACAAATCTTTTGTCCCACGCGCCCAGCGCATAGAACGCTCTCTCTTTCGCACTCATTACATTTCAGTATTAAGCGTTGTACTAAGCTTTCGTCAACCAAGAGCGCTGTTATGAGCGCTCCACTCAACAAAAATACCTACCGTCCCTGGCCAAATTATTAGACGCACTATAAGATTTTATGAAAATTTTAATAATCTGATGATACTACACAGGTTTATTATTATTACCAGATACAATGTTTATTTTTCTGGTGTCCAATTAATAATCTTGTTTTTATCACAAATAAAATATAATTATTATAGAACTAATATATATTTATTGACTCTGAAAGAAAATAGAAATAAGTACAATAAAATGTTAATATTTTGTTGAGCCACCTTTAGCCGCTATGAGAGCTGTAATTCTGCGCGGCATGCTATCAATGCAAGACTGTACTGTCTCTTGCATTTGAGGATGATGATTCCATACGGAACTTATTCGTTCTAACAGCTGCGTTTTGTTTGTGATCACATCTTTAGCCACTTCTCTTTTCATCATCGCCCAAACGTTTTCAATGGGGTTCATATCGGGGCTATTACCCGGCCAATCCAACAGAGGGATATTTTGTTCTGCCAAAAAAGCTTTGACAGACCGAGCTGTATGGCAGGGAGCTCCATCTTGCATAAAAATGAATGGTTCCCCATTTGGAAACCATTCTTGGAGTTGCGGTATCAACTTATTTTGTAAGACATCTTTGTACTGGTCTTGCCGCATTATACCTTTTACCTCGTACAGACCTCCAGTACCTTTACCGCTGATAACTGACCAAATCATCACTTTTGCAGGGTGCTTCACAGTCTGAACAACACAGTCAGAATGAAACTTTTCATCACGACGACGACGCACAAATAGAGATTTATTCTGAAAAATTTCAAATGTGCTTTCATCACTGAAGCAGACCTGTCAAAAATAGAAAAAAAATATATAAACATTTGTGCCAGTCCTTCCGTTATCATAGAAAATGGTGCTCTGCATTATTTGTAAAGAAATTATTACAACTTACCGATCTCCAGAAGTCCAAATCTTTATCACGCCACTGTTTGGCCCAATTCAGCCGCTTTGCTTTCATTGCAGGTGTTAACTCGGGCTTCCTGGCGGGGCGGCAGGCCTTAAAGCCTAAATCTTTTAATTTTCTTCGAACGGTGCGTTCAGAAGCATTCACATGAACAGCATGCAGTTTCGATTTTATCAGTTTTGTAGTAGCAAATCTGTTTTCAAGGCAAATTTTCTTTAAGGATCTTTCTGATCTTGCAGTAAAAATAGGCTTTCTGCCGCATTTTTTCTTTCTGTTTGGGCACAAATCGTCCCCTGATTCAATTTTCTTTTTTATGCGTCGTACGCTAGCTTCAGAAACCTTCAATCTTCGTGATATTTCGCGGTTTGAAAATATTTTAGCATTCACAAGGGCCTTTACTTCAGCTTTTTTACATTGTGACAGATCGCCTTTTTTACCCATGATAAAGTGTACAAACAGAATATTTAAGCACTGCACACGGAATAAACAAATAACTGCGTAATATAAAATTGTTAAATAAACGAACGCAGCACATAAAGACACAGAAACGCTTCTGCAACTGCAGCACGCGCAACCGTGGCAGCAACAGGTTTCGACCTGTTGACGTTCATTTGACAATTGTTTAATACTGTGTTACCACATGTGAAAAATAAATACATATACGAACTATAAAATAAATTTTATGATAAAAAATCCATTACATCTATGTTCAAATGTGAACGTACAGCCTATAAACTCGTATAATACTATTACTTATTGAAAAACTATAGTGCGTCTAATAATTTGGCCAGGGACTGTATGTAGGTTTCAAGAGTGTTCACAAAATTATGATAAACAGCTTAGTAGGCAAATACTTCAGTCGAAGAAACAAATTATAGTAGAACGAGAAAATGGATGAACTGCAGTCGAAATCCCTTGGCCCACAGTCAAAAGACTATATCAGAAGTGGGATTCGAAGGGCAGATGAACAGAAGATGGCATTCAATCATCTAAATACAGATCACGGTGTGAGTACCCGTGATTTTCTTACCAACACCGAGGCGATTGTGACAAAGCCGTGCACTCATCCTCCAGAAACTTCTCCAAGTCTGCAAAAGGGGGCAGATGCGTCGCACTATCCCCACCAAAGCGCCGTTCAAATCGCGACCTCAGGTCGGCTGGCAGCTTTTTGAGCACAATGTGCACCAATAGGTAGGATCATTGGTCCACGGGCAGACCCAAGCACTTAAGGGCGTTGATTGCCGCCAAGAGCGGGTTCAAAAGTAGGGTGCGCAACCCAAAGACTCGGGTGAGCGTGGGCAAACTCAAAATTTGCTCGATGTGGGTGTTTGCGAGGCCTCGCTTGTTGTGGTACCTATGGGTAATTAAATCCCGTGCCGTCTGGTAGGCCCCATCAGACACGGGCAGATGCTGTATGAGGCCTTTGGCCTCCCATCCAGTACCGACATCAAGTAGGCCAATTTTTGTGCTGGCCGAAGGTCA
Source organism: Euclidia mi (assembly GCA_944739405.2). Classification (NCBI taxonomy): domain Eukaryota; kingdom Metazoa; phylum Arthropoda; class Insecta; order Lepidoptera; family Erebidae; genus Euclidia; species Euclidia mi. The sequence continues at coordinate 50,162,482 of OX123194.2, read as the reverse complement.
GCCCTGTCATCGACCAGGCTGTCGAATAGGTTAACAAAGCCCAGGTAGCTTCCTAGGTAGCCATCAAAATGCGGGAGGTCCAATGTGGGAAGCCTACTCACCAGTCCCGGTGCTGGCCTAGGAAGCTCCTGCTTTAACATGGATTGCCCGCCCCTCTCGGCAAATAACTGTCTTGCACAGTTGGAGACAGCATCATAGAGCTGTTCCACACTTGCCAGGCGATCAACGATCCGCACAAATCTTTGTAATAAGGCCTGCTGGCGATCAGGCAGGTTCACCAGAGCACTGGCTGAGGCAAACCAGCGCAAATCTGATGCAATGGCACCCGCAGCCGCACGCAAGTCCTTGATAGCTGACATAATTAATTCTCAAAAGAGCTCGGACAAGCGTTAAACAATACTATCAATTAAAACTTAATATTTGTTCATTCTTTGAAACCAACAAAGTATAAGCCTGTTTACTGCTGGTGCAAGCAAGTGTATTTACTGCCCAACAAAATCAGTAGTTTCAATATATTGACAAAAAACAAGGTTATCAAAGTTATAACTTACAACAAATTAATAAAGTTAAAACTTCAATTAATTAATTAATTACTTGCAACAGACAGACTGGCTGTGTTATTTGAGATATTATACAACTCTAAGTAACACAGATATGTGTTACCTAACAATATTATCAGTATATTACAACAAAACAAAGGTTTATCTATGCGAGGTCAAATTTGTTTATTATAATGTTTCAAACTCAATATATGCAATTAACTAAATGAATTGATATATATATAACTGTTATGTATCCAATCAAACTGACTTATTTAAGCTAGATTAACAACAACAAATTTAAGCTAGATTTCAACAATTCAAGTCAAACAATTACTGATTTGAGGTTATTTGAATGACAATGTGTTTCAAATTAAGTAGGTCAACTAATACAAACAAATATTATGTATTCAAGCAAAACTGACCTAACAACACTACAACACTAAGGATGCCAGTGATATTAACTGGATTCCACTTCTCAGTGCCGAATCCATTGATGATATGGTTAGCGTCTTTAAAACTCAAATCACTGAATACTGATAATACTGATAAGCATGCACCCATTCGACCGGTGAAGATTAAACACCCTCCCTCACCATGGCTTACTGAAAGCATCAAACAGCTTATACACAAGAAAGCTGCAGCAAAATTCAGGTATAACATTAGGCCCGACGATAACAACCTGCAAAAATATGTTGCGATTAGGAATCACTGCATTAGGGTGTGTAGCGACGCACAACGCCAACATATCCATAATTCTGTGAAAACCGGAGATCCAGCAAAGGTCTGGAAATTTCTTAAAACCCTGGGGTCGGCAAATCACCTCAACTTACTTCCCCTAATGACTTCAATATTGACTCGCTCAATCAACATTTCGCTGCCTCGTCCAATATTGATAGGACTACTAAGGAAAGCACTCTTAACTATCTTTCATCCCTGCCATCCCCTAGTTATTCACCATTTGTCTTTAATTATTTCACCGATAGTGATGTTAAGAAGAGCATAATGTCAATCACATCCAACGCAGCTGGTAGTGACTGTGTCAACCGTAATATGCTCTTCCCATCCTTGATTTAATCCTACCCATCATTACTCACATCATTAATTACTCCTTGTCCAGTGGTGAATTCCCATCGATGTGGAAGGATGCCCTAATAACTCCGATTCCGAAAAAGTAGAGCCTTGCTGATTTCAGTATGATTGGGAAGTACTACCCTCTCACAGAAAATCGACGTAAAGTAACAGTACCCAAACTGTTGCGTTTCGTTCGGTGAGTGAGAGTGCCGGAGGCCCTATCCTCTATTCCTTCTCCCTCATCCCACTCCTCATCCTATCCCTTTTCCCAACCCCAAGGGGCGGCAACGCACTTGTGACTCCTGTGGTATTGCTTGTGTCCATGGGCGGCGGTAATTGCTTACCATCAGGCAATCCGTCTGCTCGTTTGCCGCCTAGTGCCATAAAAAAAAATCACATCCTTTATCCTTTTCTGATTACCGACCTATTTCTATTCTACTATTCCTTTCCAAAGTCCTCGAACGTCTCGTTTACAATCAAGTCAACTCGTTCCTTTCTAAAAATAATCTCCTTAATCCATTCCAGTCCGGTTTCATAGCACCGCTACAACCCTTATCAATATTATGGATGACATCAGGGCTGGTATGGAGGGCGGACAGCTCACAGTCCTTGCTCTGCTAGATTTTAGCAACGCCTTCAATACATGGATTTTGACATTCTACTTGGCCGTCTTGGCTCTCTTAACATATATCCTACGGTGATTGATTGGTTTCGTAGTTACCTGTGTGGCCACCGACAGCGTATACCAGTTTAAAATTCACTCTCTTCATGGTGTAACACTACTGTTGGCGTGTCCCAGGGCGGCGTGTTGTCTCCTTTACTCTTCGCCATTTTTATAAATTCTATATCAAACAATCTTCGCTCTTCCTATCACCTTTATGCACATGATCTCCAAATCTATACGCAGTCGACATTGTCTCAGATGTCACACTCTATAGGTACCATCAACGGTGATCTTGCACAGATTAGTAGCTGGAGCAAATCCTATGGCCTTATAGTGAACCCCTCGATAAACGCAGGTCATTGTTGTTGGTAGTTCGAGAATGTTATCGAAGATCGACTGGTCTCAACTTCCTGGTGTTATATTTAATGGCAATGTAATTCCTATACAGGATAAAGTAAAAAATGGGCTTATTCATTGATTCTACCCTTTCCTGGCGCTCACAGGTCCAAGAAGTGAGTCGTAAGATATTTGCTTCGGCAGGTTCATTGCGATGATTTAGGAATTTTCTTCCTACTGCCACCAAAATTGCACTTGCAAACTGTCTTCTATTACCCATTATTGATTATGCAGATATCAGCTATCCAGATCTCGCCGAAAACCAACTAGACAAACTTGAGCGCCTTCAAAATCTCTGTATACGATTCATATTTGGATTACGAAAATACGATCATGTCTCACAATTTCGAACACAACTCAAGTGGTTACCCATACGATTTCGCCGGAATACTCACATACTTTCTCTACTATACAACATATTGTTTAACCCTTCAACTCCCTCCTATCTTAAAGGAAGATTCGAATTCCTACATGATACGCATAACCGTTATTTAAAGTCATCAGAAAATTTAAAGCTGAAGATGCCGGCTCATTGCACGGATTTTATTGATAAATCGTTTTGTGTCACTGCTGTTCGCCTATGGAATGCACTCCCATTACATATAAGACAGGCTCAGACGGTAACAAAGTTCAAATCCTTAGTCAAGGATCACTACTTATCACTATGATATTTCCCGTTCTAATATTATTTTAAGTGTTATTTATTATTTATGTATGTGTATGTATGTATGTTGTATGTATATATGTACGCATGTATGTATTTATGTTTAGACAGCGGGTTAACAGCCCAACGCTCTTAACCCTACTTTACAAGGGGACTGATTAAATGCTAAGGACCTAATCTAACTTGTTAACCTACACTATCCTAGAGTCGTAGCCTATCACCTATACCTAATATCCTATCCTAGTTATCCTAATCCTTATACCTATATGTATCCTAAACCTATCCTAACTTGCACCTAGCGTAAAATGCGTATAGGCTTGGTGCTCTGTGGTATTCTGTGATACAGACCAGCACTTATACGCACCTACTACTAAGCGCCTGACCTATGGCACATACTATAGTGGTACTACTGTGGTATGCTGTGATACAGACCTACGATTCGTACGCGCCTATAACCTAACCCTATTTGTTCCTACAATCCCTATTAGATCTTAGCCCTACTATACGTATTTATATATACTTATATAGATAGGTGCGGGATATCTGCCACCGGAGACCTATGATGGCAGACAGACTGTGGGTAGGAGTTAGGTATGGTGGAGATGGTTTTCTGACGGCCAACTCGACAGACTCACCGAGCTGATCAGTACTGATAGCTAAAGGTGTCTTGGCCACCGTCAGAGGTGTGGGAAGTGTATCGAGTCAAAGTCGCATTGAACTTGTGACTCGTTTATTCTTAAAGTACATACTAAACTTATCCTATGTACACACACGCAACTTTACGGTTGTGTGCTGTGTGTGTAAGGTGCCATCTCAGCGGTATGTACCTTAGGTAAGTACGTGATTTTCTCTTAATTTAATAAAAATCACGAACAATAATTGTTGCGGTAAAAACTCGCGTAGGATTATATCGCTGAAATGGCATGTTGCAACATTGTTTGTATGTATAAGTAATTATATATGTGTAGTACATTATTATAATATCACATAAATGTATATAGGTATTTAAAGTATTATCATCTTATTACTGGTACACTTATAACTACCATTTCTTTCCTACCAATAATATCTCCATCCAAAGTTTGCCTGGTAGAAATCGCTGTTAGTGATAAGGCCGCCCTTTGTACTCTATTTAATATAAAATTTCTATACATATGTTCTTAAAAGTGTACAATCAAGTATTAAATAAATAAAAATAAATAAACACTGTTTACAATGTGAGATATAGCTCAGATACATGTTTATACAATATTAATCTGAGTTTAGTTACAATCAACAGCGACAGCGGCTTGATTTCAACCAAGCTCTGCTTACCACTAATTGTGTTTAGAGTTTGAGCTAGAAACTGGGTTGTCTGCAGAGGACAGTGGAGGCGATTAATTCATCCAGTCTTTACCCCAGGGCAAAGGTCTAACACATGTACTGTTTTTCACAGCAGTTAAAATAATATGTAAATTTACCTGAGATCTTCTTGTGATGTTCCGGAGTAGACGTATAAGATTACACTCATAATTTTGGCCAAAATAATAAGGAAATCGTTATAGTACCCAGCCGGCCCTCCAAACGATGTTTTCGGGCACGATACACGTGGACGGATTTACACAAGTTTTACTAATGTTCAATGTTCACAAATTTATTACAATTCTTGCCAGTAATGTTTAGTAATTATTAGTATTAAAAATATTCGTACTTCAACGAGTATGAGTTATGAATATCGGGGCGTTTGTAGGTTTAGATTATTAATGATTATAATTTAACAATCCTGTTGGTTAATAAAAGCAAATACCTATTTAAAAAATATAGTAGTATCGTAGTCACGGGTCGACATCAGTTTACAAATCAAATTAGTATGACCGTTTTCCGGTGATTGAATTACAAACATACAAACTTGAACATTTAAAATATTACAAAAGAAGAGCATAATATACTTGATATAATTTCATAGCAACACTCCATATTTAGATGAAAACCAGATATAACTATGAAAGGCAGTCACTACTTACATAATTGCATTCCTACTAACTATTCCCGGTATGCTTAAAACCTTCTATATGCATACTGAAATAATCCAAAGGAGCTCAACTATTTATCGAATACTAAACTGCTGCGATGCATCCGAAAGCTGCAAGCTCTAAAGATCCCAGGAGTGGCTGGCACTTAACTGAACAATACATGCCGTTGCCACGGCACGCTAATAATGTCATACGCTCACCTAAATACGTTATGAATTTATGAGTTTAAAGAGTTTTTGAGGTTAGGTTGTTTTGTGGTTGTATGTGTATTGGTATCAACGTACAGACCGATCCGTACCGATTGTTAGAGATATGATTTTTTGATATTTATTCAGCCGATCACTGTGACAGGAATGTGTTGACGATACATTCCTGTTGTTTAATGTTAGAATAGTTCCATCATAATTCAACAGATGGCGCTGCTCGATCCTGAACCGCGCTATCAAAGTTTTCCGAGGCTAGTATATATAGCACCGGCGATTGAATGAATAAATGTCTCTTGCTTGGGAACGATTTCATGTTTTATTTCGTTCCCTTGGTCGGTCGTTGGACTCACTGTACAAAGTGGTCTTATCGAGTCGGATCCCGCGCGTCACGAGCGTTGTTTGTGTTATCGCGCCGTGAATTTTTGAGTATCAGCACAGAAACCAGTGGCGATTCCACTGAAGTGCTACAATCGCGCGCGCGTCGCGAGTGAATTGTGGAGCAGCTCCGAAAGAGGGCGCACCAGTTGGAGTGAGACGTCATCATAGAGGGCGCCACCAGTCCCTTTGCAAGACTGACGATTTGGGCGAAAGGCGCTGTTTGGAGTGCAGACGAGGTGTGCCGAATCACACGGCAGAAGGCGCTGTCATCCTATCGAGTTGTGTATGAGGCACCGCTAGAGGGCGCTGGGAGTGTTTGCAGACGTGACGACAACAGTGACAAGACGTGGATCAGGTTTGGCAGCAGCAAACTGTGAGTAACTTTGACATTATTACGAGTGCAGAAATAAGTGAAATCTATGTGTGTCTATAATGAAACAGTAGTTAAACGTTCAATTTTACGTAGCGAATAGTGACGTGTTTTGGACTTAGAAAATATTTGCTAAAATTGGGACTTATAAGTTTTATTGCTTTTATACTTAGTTAAATTTAGAAGTAATCTTAGACATAGTTAACAAGTAGTTTGTAGACTTAGAATAATTTAGTAAAAAGTGATACTACGGGGAACCTATGCCCGATTTTTTTTCCGAGTTAATATTTTAAAAACACTTGTAAAATTTTCGTAATTTGATCAGTAACTTAGAATATTTCTGTCTTTAAGAAATTCAACTTGAATCTCTTATCAAATCTGTTGTAGCAAGTAGTTGTTTAGTAGTTTTGTCTGGTAAATAGAAACAAATTAGTTTAGAGCTTTGGGTAATTTATTGTATTTTACATTTAGATTTATTGCATTGTTATTATTAAACATGGAGTCGTTACTCAAATTACAATTAGATACTAAAAGTATAATAGAGAGAGGAAGAGTTAATTTTAAGAAGTCACCCAAAGATCGATTAACGCAATCATATATTGAAACACGTTTAGAAACATTAGAATCACAGTGGAAAGGTTTTGTAGATACACACAAAAAAATAATAGAAATAGCTACAACTACAGATATGAAAAATACTTATTTTACAACAGATATTTATGACAAGACAGAAGATATTTACATAACATATAAAAGTGAATTAAAAGAACTTAAATTAAATAGCAATACTAAAAAACAATCAATTGAAAGTAAATGCAACGTAAAACTACCTAAAATCAGCTTACCCACATTTTCCGGCCAATATACGGAATGGACTTCATTTCGTGATTTGTTTGTATCACTCATTGATAAAAATGATGCCATAGATGACGTCCAAAAACTCCATTATTTAAAGGCTCACTTGTCTGGTGAAGCAGAGCAGTTACTACGGCACACACCAGTTACTGCATCAAACTACAGAGAGTCATGGGAAGTGTTAACAATACGTTATGACAATAAGAAATTCCTGTCCAACTGTATGCTAAAACGTTTTATACAACAACCCGCTATCGTTAAGGAGTCATCTTCGGCGATCAAACATCTTTTAGATACAACTGTTGAATGTCTACATGGGTTAAGAACTCTCGATATAGATGTTGATTCGTGGGACGTAATCGTGATTTTCATAATTAGTTCGAAATTGGATAACGAGTCTAGAAAATTATGGGAATCAAATATTAGTGTTTCAGATGAGCTACCTAAGTTTCAAGAATTTAAAGAATTCTTAGAATCACGATTTCGGTCCTTAGAATATTTAGATTGTAAGACAAAACAAACATCTAATCGTAACAAAACCACTTCATTTCACGTTGCTGCCCAATTATCTTGTATATTTTGTTCTGAAGATCACAAATTATGTCACTGTAAGCAATTTGCAAAAAAGGACTCTGACGAACGTCGTGAATTTGTCCGAGCCAATAATGTATGCTTCAATTGCTTAAGTAAAGGTCACTCGGTATATTTTTGTCGCCAAACTACTAAATGCCATGTTTGCAAACGGAAACACCACACACTGCTTCACCCAAAGACCGGCAAGTCTACTGAGCCTAGTGATGGCTCTGTGGACAAGAACGTTGTAGTTGCTACAGCAGCTGCTACGTCTACTCAAAGCGAGAGTACCAAGCCAATTTCTTGCTATGCAGATACTCATAGCCATGGGCTGTTAGCCACAGCTCTGGTGAATGTCGAGACCAACACTGGCACTGCTATGGTTCTAAGAGCCTTGATGGATCAGGGTTCTCAAGCCTCTTTTATCACAGAGGCTGCAGTACAGTTGCTCGGCTTGAAGAAACGATCTGCTCATACCGACATAGCTCGACTAGGCGACGATAACGGGGTATCAATACCCTCCAGGTGGATGGTTCATATAAAGTTACAATCTCGCCTAGATCCCACCGTTGTTTTAAATGTCGATGCATTTGTTTTAAGAAGACTTACTTCATGTCTTCCTGAAAGGAAGATCATTCGGTTTCAACCACCGTTTTCATCCTCTGAGCTCGCTGACCCATCATTTGATACACCAGGTAAGGTAGATTTGTTGTTGGGTACTTGTGTGGTCAGCGAAGTCTTATTGGAAGGTTTAGTCAAGGGGCCGCCAGGTTCGCCTATTGCCCAAAATACTAAACTGGGCTGGATTTTGTCAGGTGAAATCCAGAAGTCATCGTTTTCACGGCCAGTATGTTACAACGCGATTGTAAGCCTAGACACAGATGATTTACTACGCAAGTTTTGGGAATTAGAATCAGATCAGTCTGCAGTGAGTAAAGCTAGGTTAACAGAAGAAGAGCAAAAGTGTGAAGATTTCTACTGTAATACAACCACTAGAGACGCCTCGGGGCGATACGTAGTTAGATTGCCGTTTAATTCTACCGACCCGCGTAGCAAATATGGTGGCTCAGAAGCTATAGCTCGTAAACGTTTTTTCATGCTGGAGAAGCGATTATTAAGGAACCCTGAATTGAAGACTCAGTATAGTGCTGTTATCAATGAATATATTCATCTGGGACATGCAGAGTTTGTTCCAGACTCGGAGAGACACAAGGCTGCTGTATATTTACCGCACCATGCAGTCATCCGCAGTGATAAGAGCACGACTAAAGTCAGGGTAGTCTTTGATGCCTCTTGTTCGGGATGCAATGGGGTATCATTGAACGACGACTTGATGGTTGGTCCAACTCTACAACCAGATCTACGGCATGTAATAATGCAGTGGCGTCGTCATCCTATATGTCTGGTAGCAGACATTGTGAAAATGTATAGGCAGGTGAGGATTTCTGCAGAAGACGTAGATTATCAACGCATTTTGTGGCGCGACGATCCTAATTCAGAATTAAAGCATCTACGTTTATGCCGCGTCACTTTTGGTACCGCTCCTGCACCTTATCTGGCTGTGCGGTCTCTACAGCAATTAGCCTGTGACGAAGGAGGTAGTTTTCCTATGGTTTCAGACCGTATACTCAATCATTTTTACGTCGATGATTTTTTGTCGGGCTGCGAATCTATTGCTGAAGGTAAACAGATTTACGGTCAAATGAACGAGCTCCTTGGTCGCGGTGGTTTTCAGCTTCAGAAATGGTCAAGCAATAATTATAGTTTATTAGATAAGATAAAAGACAAATCAGACAATCAAAATCTAGAATTTAAAGTAGACATATATCCGCTAGGTGGCGCGGCAACGTAAATACAACTTTAAAAGTGCTCCTCGTAAAATTGTTAAAAAAAAAATATTTATCCTACAGGAAATACAACGTACAGTGCATAAAAGTGATAATGGACACATAAACTAACAGTGACAGTGTTATAGACGCCCGTGATATATATAAAAACGAAATAAAAGTGAACTTCTAACATAGAAAACAGTGACAATATATTTATAAATAAGTACCGAAATGCGAACAAAAGAGTGATTTCAGACTTTCTTAACGTAAATACAATGATATATACCTAACAAACCCTTAAAAGTGGTGAATTGAAGAATTATCGGCAATTACAATTACGATAAGTACCGTTTTTTATTTAAAATAATGTATTGACGAAGACAGTAACGCCACCAAGTAAATAATGGACGAAATGAGTACTAACTGTCACTTGATGTTAGCTTACTAAATACACAGTGTTGACAGAGTAAATATCACCTCAGTGCTTCGAAATTAAGGAAAGTGCCATCTATCGCTCCCATCTATGCAACTTTATGAATATCCATGATCTTATTGCTTGATTTTGCTACTGGATAAGAGATGGCGGTGTTATAAGCATAACATAAAACATTACGATTAATATAATAGAGGTCACTACTAGTTCACTATTGACTTTTATATACCTAAGAAATAAAGCGTGCGTAAATAACAAGAAGGTGTTACTCGATTGAATTATTAATAATAACTATGGAAGAATCAAATGTTACCGTTAGACGAAATAAAACTACAAAAAACATATCATTTGAAAATATTTGCAATAGTAGTTCGCCAAATTCAACTATATCAGATGATGTTATAGGAAGAAGCCTCGACATGACGAATTACAGACATTCCGATGTAGTAGAAGATTTGAAGAATGAAATAAATGCACTAAAGTCAAACTTAGAGATCACGCAAAATGAGCTAGAAAATACAATTCTAGAAAATGTCGACCTTAAAAAACAAATTGAGAAATTGGGACAAGAGGTAGATATATTAAAGAAAATATGTAAAAGTCCAGTCACATCGATCAAAAAGACATTAGCCAAAAATCGTATCAGTAGACGTCGCCTGACTGATAGTTTTAACAACAACCAAAATATTGTATCAAATAACAAAATCACCATGCATACATACATTCGAACAACATAAACAAGTCTCAACACACGTATCAGATGTCTCACTAGATCAAAATGACTTAAAATTGCATGATAAGCTAGCAAGTAGAGACGATACATTGCGCCAGACAAAAAACAAAATTGATACAAAGAAGTCAAACACCCTGAAAAAAATATGCATTATAAGCGGCAATAAAAACAATAATATTTTATCAATAGCCCAAGATACTTTAAGAAGGAGCCAAGTATGCCATTATCTGTTACCACACTGTGGAATACGTGAGATGTTGAAAAATATACATTACAAATTAAAAAACTTCACAAAGACTGATTATTGTATAATCATGATCGGAGAAGAAGACTTTAAACAAACTCTGAATTACTATCAGCTAATTTTAGAATTAAGACACACTTGCCGAGACATATCCCACACTAACATTATACTATGCTTGCCGACTTACAAATATAGTAACTATGCTGCGATGTATAATTGGCGGGTTGAGACATTTGCAAACCTTCTTTATCTTGATCTAGAAACCCACAACTATGCAACATTGGTTGACTCAAATCTGAATCTGGCCTGCGACTATACTATGTTTTCTACATATGACGCAAGAGTAAATGACACTGGCATGAAGACCATTTTCACCGACATATTATGGACAAAATTTCACTTTTGAAACAAATCAAACTAATTATAGTCAAAATATAGATAATGAAATAAAAGAAAATACGTTTTTTCAGTGATGAAAATATACATATACTACATCAGAATATTGCAGGTTTAATAAATAAATCTGGCTGCCTTGCGGTATGTTTAGAAGAAATGAGCGAGAAAAATGTCAACGTAGATGTGATATGTATATCAGAACACTTCGTAAAGTCAGGTTTGGAGGATAATATAATGATACCTAATTTTTATTTAGCTGCAATATACAGCAGGAAAGAAACCAAGAGGGGTGGTACATGCATACTGATTAAAAAAGGCCACAAATGGAGAAAATTAAATGAAATTGAAAAACTATCCAATGCTGGTGTGTTTGAAACTTGTGCTGTAGAACTAATTGACTGAAATATAATTATTATTTGTGTATGTAGGGTGCCCAAAATTAATAACATCATTTTATTTTTTGACAAGATGGAAACCATGTTTAAAATGACTTGTTGTAAGCGCAATAAAAATGTAATCATTACAGGTGATTTCAACATAGATATTTTGAAAAATAGCAAGACTAAAATAGAGTTTGAATGTCTGTTAGCACAGTATGGTTTAAAGCTAGAAATTAAAATACCTACTAGGTTAACAAGTGGAGCTTGCATAGATAATTTTATACACAATTTTCATAAAAAATGTAAATCCGAAGTAATAGAATTTTCTTTATCTGACCACACGGCACAATTAATAGAATGCCCAGTAAAAAAACAAGGAGAACTTAAGTTTTGGCGTAAAACACAGCGCAACTACTGTGTAGAAAATATAAATAAATTTAAGACATGCCTAAATAACCTATCGTTTAATGAAATATACAATACTTGTAATCCAAATGTTGCCTATAATGAGTTTATGGATACCTTTCAATTATTCTATAATTTATGTTTTCCTTACAAAACAACCACAATTAAGTCTACAAAAAAAGCTAAGTGGATATCAAGGGGTATAAAAAAATGTAGTCAAAATAAACGAAAGCTGTTATGGAAATGTAGGTTACAGCCTAATGAAATAAATAAATTAAACTATAAAGTGTATTCACGTAGATATAAAAACATAATTAGATTAACGCAACGATCTCAAAACATCCATAACATAAAAACTTCTAAAAATGTATCAAAGACCACTTGGCAAATAATAAATCAGTCTAGATTGAATTTGCCTCCGAATACGATTCCCAAAATAAGACTGAGTGACAATAACATTATCACTAGCCCCCAAAAAATTGCTTCTGCCTTTAATAACTATTTTGTGGATAAAGTTACACCAATACCTAATCACGGCGTGAACGTTACAAAATATATAGACACGATCCAAAGTTCCATGTTTTTGTTTCCCTGTATTCCAAGCGACGTTGAAACGATTATATTATCTTTAAAGAATACAAATAGTATGGGATATGATGGAATATCAACAAAAATAATTAAAGCCACAAGTTCACTTATTGCCGGGCAAATTAGCCATATAATAAACTTGAGTATTTGTTCAGGTATATATCCGGATGCTTTAAAAATATCTACGGTAAAACCTCTATTCAAAAAAGAAAACAAAGAAATTATGGAATTTTACAGACCCATCACGCTTTTACCGGTTTTTTCAAAAGTCTTTGAAATATATATATATATAAGCAACTGTTCAATCATTTTGAGAAACATAACATTCTGGCAGCACAGCAAAAAGGTTTTAGACCAAATTTGAGTATAAATAGAGCAATATATGATTTTTTGGAAGTAATTATGTTAAAAGTTGACAAAAGGGTTCCTACCTGTGCTATAATGTGTGACATGACACAAGCTTTCGATTATGTGGAACACAAGACTTTACTATTAAAGCTTGAATGTTATGGTGTACGAGGTAACGCTCTCAACCTCATAAAATCTTATTTAACAGATCGAAAGCAATTTGTTGAACTCAAATATGTTAGTAGTAGCAGTAATAAGGAAGAAACATACGCGTCTCATATGCGAACGGTGAAATACGGCGTGGGACAGGGTAGTGTGTTAGCTCCTTTATTGTTTATAATATACATTAACGATTTACCAAAAATAACACACCATCCTATCACACTGTTCGCAGATGACAGTTCAGTTGCGATTGAGTGCAAAAACATTAATAATTATGAAACTGACATAAACAATACATTAGAAAACATTATTAAATGGTTAGATAACAATAATTTAAAAATAAATTTAAATAAGACTAATTTAATTCAATTTTTCCAAAGACGACATTCCACAAATTTAAGTATCAAATATAATAATATAAAAATTAGTGAAGTTAATATCACAAAATTTTTAGGGCTCCAAATAGATCATAAACTTAATTGGAAAGCGCATATAGAATCACTATGTAAAAAAGTTAGCAGCTCATCTTATGCTCTATTCAAACTTGCTCCTGTGCTAAATTATGAAGCTTTGCTTACGGCATACCATGGAACAACTTTGTCATATCTAAGATATGGTATAGTATTTTGGGGCAACTCAACCGATATCGATATGGTATTCAAGGCACAAAAAAGCTGTATAAGAGCAATCTTTAAATTACAAACATGGGAAAGTTGTGTACCATTCTTTAAAAAGTATAAACTGTTAACCCTTCCCTCTCTCTATATTTTTGAAATCGCAGTCTTTGTTAAATCAAATCCTGAATTATTTCCTACTCTGGCGGATACTGTTACTCGCAATAGGAGACAATTAACAGAGAATAGGCTGCGACTGCGCTAGTCAAACACAGCTCTACTTCACAAGAGTATATATTGTATGGCACCTGCAATATATAATAGACTACCAAATGAGCTAAAAGATTTAAACATTAATTTATGTAAAAAACAGTTGCATAAGTATTTGGTAAATAAATGTTATTACAAAATCAATGAATTCCAGGAGGGCAATTAATTTTTTATGTATTATTAATTTGTTAACTATGGTACAATGTTATTTTATTTTATTTGACATCATATTATTTTACTATTATATACCTACTTGACATAACTGTGCAAATATAACATTGACTATTATTATCATTGACATATTATTATATTCTGACATTGAAAACACATACTATTAAAAATAATAATTATTTTTCATGAATACTATTGAGACATTGTTACAATTGTTTTGTTAAAATCTTTACTGTGAGGAATGTATTGAATATAAAGCAAACTTTTGTATAACACCTTTATAAACCTTTATTCAGCAAAATAAATGAATTTGAATTTGTGCGAATTTGTGCGAATTGACACCATTATGAAAATTTTAGGATTAACGTGGGACAGAAATACAGATAACTTTAAATATACTGTCAACCTGCTGCCGCTGGAATTGCCGGTGACCAAGAGAAAGGTCATCTCTGACATAGCTCGTTTATTTGATCCTTTGGGTTGGATCGCTCCAGTAATAACGACAGCCAAAGTATTTATCCAGCGTTTATGGCTCGCAGGTATAGGATGGGACGATGAACTGCCCGAAAGGTTGTTAAGGGATTGGATTGATTTTAGAGACAAGGTCTCTCCATCACATACAAGGTTTTCAGTTGCCAAGATGGCTCGGTACTGCCAAGGACAATGTGCGTCTTGAATTGCAAGGCTTTTGTGACGCGTCCAACATGGCTTATGCAGCAGTGGTTTACACACGGACCATAGATCATAACGATTGTGTTCACGTCAGTTTAGTAGCATCGAAAACCAAGGTGGCCCCAGTCAAGGTGGTATCCATTCCACGTTTGGAACTATGCGGCGCAGTGCTGCTGTCAAAACTTATTTCTGAAGTTTCGGACACCTTGAAGATTGGTAGAGATGACATTCATGCCTGGACTGACTCCTCGGTGGTTCTGGCTTGGCTAAGCAGCCATCCGAGTCGTTGGCAGACCTTTGTTGGCAACAGAGTGTCTGAAATACTAACCGTAATGGACAATAAACAGTGGTCGCATGTACAGTCTAGGGACAATCCTGCAGATTGTGCGTCAAGAGGCGTTAAACCTGCTGAATTGTCACAGCTAGAGTTATGGAGAAAGGGACCTAGTTGGCTATCGAATGAATCAATAAATTATGCTAAAGAGAACATAATAGATAGTACTAATTTAGAAGAGTGAAAATCCACCTTAACCTGCAATTTAGTTACAAATGAGCATAAAGAAAATGAAATCATAACAAAATTTTCGACTTTGAGGAAACTAACTAGAATCATTGCATTTTGTAGACAATTTCTAAAGATCAAAGAATTAAAACGTAAAAATTGTAATACTAACTTAACATATTTAGAAATTAATGAAGCCTTATTTACATTTATAAAAATTTGTCAAAAGGAACATTTTAATGAAGAAATAGAAAGTATAAGAAAAACAGGAAAGGTAAATAAGAAAAGTAAACTAAATTCGCTCAATCCGTTTTTAGATTTGGATCAAACTTTAAAAGTTGGTGGTAGACTACATAACGCTAATATACATGAAAATGTCAAGCATCCAATAATAATTCCTCAGAAGTCTCACTTTACATCTCTTTTGATAGCCGACGCCCACGAGCGCACTTTACATGGTGGACCACAATTAGTTTTAAATTATCTAAGATCCAAATTCTGGATTCTACATGCAAAGACTGTCATAAGACAACATATCCGCAAATGCTCTACTTGCATTCGTCATGCTCCTCGGATCACTCCTCCACTAATGGGCCAGTTGCCTGCAGTCAGGGTCAACGCTAGCCGACCTTTCCTGCGAAGTGGTGTGGACTATGCAGGTCCCATTAGTGTTAGACCTACAAAGGGCCGTGGTTATCACTCCACAAAGGGATACATTTGTTTATTTGTGTGTATGGCCACACGTGCCGTACATTTAGATGTCGTAAGCGACATGACATCTCAAGCATTTATATCCGCTTTCAAGCGCTTTACGGCTAGGAGAGGTCATTGTCGTGAGTTGTGGAGTGATAACGGGACCACCTTTGTAGGGGCTAACAAGGAGTTAAAGGCATTGTTTACCCACGAAAGATCCGGCGTAGCGTCTGATATTGCTGACTGGTTGGCAACCAATGGAACGGACTGGCACTTCATTCCACCCCACTCTCCAAATTTTGGAGGGCTTTGGGAATCTGGAGTGAAGTCAACCAAGCACCACCTTAGGAGAGTGATAGGCCTTAGCACTCTTACTTTTGAAGAGTTGTCTACTGTCCTGGCTCAAATTGAAGCTTGCCTCAATTCAAGGCCTATTTCTACCATCAGCAGTGACCCAGATGATCCGTGTCCACTAACGCCAGGTCACTTTTTGGTGGGTAAACCTTTGCTACTCGTACCCGAATGTAACTTCGAAGATTCGAATATCAGCACTTTAAAAAGGTGGCATTTAACTCAGCGGATGGTTCAGGACTTTTGGCGTAAATGGTCTCGTGAGTACTTAGTTCAATTTAATCACAGGTATAAATGGTCTCATAGCACACCTGAACCCAAGGTGGGTGATGTAGTGTTGGTGATGGAGGATGGCATGCCACCGGCAAGGTGGCTTTACGGCCTTATTGTAGACAAACACACTGGCTCAGACAACATCACTAGAGTCGTGTCTTTGCGATGCAAGGACTCTATTATAAAAAGGCCAGTGTCTAAACTTATTGTGCTTCCAGTTACAGTGTAAAACTTAAAGATATGCCTAGTATTGTAAGATTTAGTTTATAATTGTATTTGGTATGGTTTAAGAAACTATTGTTAGAATGTATTTTATATACAGTCCACTGGCTTGCCTAACCCACCACAATTTGTTACTGTTTCATGGTGGGCGGTTACGTTAAATTATTTTGTAGTTATGGACATTCTGTCCATGGTGGGCGGAATGTTTAATGTTAGAATAGTTCCATCATAATTCAACAGATGGCGCTGCTCGATCCTGAACCGCGCTATCAAAGTTTTCCGAGGCTAGTATATATAGCACCGGCGATTGAATGAATAAATGTCTCTTGCTTGGGAACGATTTCGTGTTTTATTTCGTTCCCTTGGTCGGTCGCTGGACTCACTGTACACCTGTCAACACATTCCTGTCACAGTCCATTGGTTAATAAATGCCCTGAAAAGACACGAGCACTACTATATTTTACTATTAACATATTTAAATAATACAACGTACTCGTGTATAAACACCGTAGGTCATAAAATACTAAGCAATTACAGCAAAACCAAGCGTAAAAATTAAAATAAAATTTAATTTTCCACTTAACCTGCTCATTCGTTCCCCGTTCTGAACAATTAATATGCAGCGCTGTTCACTGACTTTAACTTACACTAGATAGTGCAGCGACAATCGTATTATTAGTCTTTACATGCACTATCTGAGCCATAAAAGAAGACTTTGGCCTCAATTCTAAGTAACATTTGATATTTGGCTTAAAATCCGAAGTAAAAGACAGTTTTCATATGAAACTTTGTTCGTGAAAATGTGCAACAACCAATGATCGGCGATTAACGAAGAACATTTTATGGAGAAAATATTTCACGTATCTAAGTAGTTGTTACTTATTACAGAGAAGATTAAACTACCATGTAATGAGTATCTTTTGAACTTTTACAAGTAAGGTGCAGAATAAAAAGAGCAGGTTTAGCCCTTTGAGAAAAGCTATGATAATAATAAGGTATTACAGAAAACTCGTCAGTGATCTAAAGCATATAATATGGACACCAGTTTGAATTTTTGAGGTCAGTCGACAGTCGCATAGAATATGCGTGTTTCTTTTTATTAAACTATTTATGGAGCAGCATCATACAAAAATTTCTAATATTCGACTGTATTTGCCTTCAACTTGATCCAATCTTGTTATCCCGCGTTGCATTTTTGGTTAATTTCCATTTCAATTTCCTAGAAGATGTCATGAACGCTCTAAGGCAGTGATAGCCTAGTGAAGATACCAACAGACTGCCATGCAGAGCTAATTATCGCTTGCCCCGTGCCTCGAATAGCACCTCAAGCCGTCGGTCCCGGTTGTCATGAAGATCTTTGACAGTCGTTATAGGGAGTCAGTACCTATCTCTGATTAAACTGACACTAGTCTAAATCATGGAATATCGCTATCCCTTTGGGTTGCGCAGGACAGACAGGCAGTCGCTCCGTGGAAAAGCTGGTTCAGTCAAATCCGGTAAAACTAGTAAGCGGACCCCGGGTTGAAACTGGGATAACTCAGTGCTACAAGCGATATAATCTCACTAAAACTGCACTACAATTGAACTATGTTTGAACTTAAGAACTCAGAGATTTTAATAAAGTACGTAGTTTCGACATACCATACTACCTACACAAAAGAACAAAACTATATATATATAATTCTCGTGTCATGGTGTTAGTTAAAATACTCCTCCGAAACGGCTGGACCGATTTGTATGAAATTTTGTATGTATATTTGGTAGGCCTGAGAATCGGTCGTAATCTATTTTTCAATCTTCCAATTCATAAGGGTGGCCAGCCCAAAATGTATATTTTTTATTTTTTTAACATTTTTTATACTTTTGTTTTTTTTCATGATATGACAGTGTTTGAAATAGAAATAGTTTTTATGATAAGTCAAGTCGATTATATCGATTTAGTAACGTTTAGTTTAGTCTATTGAAAATTTCTGACTATGGTCACACTGAACTGTCAACTTCCGTTTTGCCTTGAAAAATTAACACGCCGTCTTGGTCTGTCTCGCGAGATTTGTAATTGATATAAATTGATCGCCTTTTGGAAAGCTCGTCCTTGTAGCTTAGCGAATAGTTTGTCGTTTCCCGCGCTGGCATCGGTTTATTTGTGATAAAGAATAAAGTTGTGAATATTGAACATTTGCGAAAGTTGTTGAAGCCGGTAGCAACTACCACTTGCATCGTGCATTGAAGACGCTGCGTTGAAGTCTGGTAAAGTAAAGATAATTCACTTGCTAATATTGGCCAATTTTAGTCTTGTGTGTATCTAGCTTGCCTCCAGGACTCCACTCAAGAACATCACCAGGAGATATAAGGTAAAATTTTCATGTACCTACTTAATACTTGTATTCGCTGTGCAACACGGTACATTTATGTCTGAGATTTGTTGTGGCTGACAAGGGCTGATGAATAGAATCACGCTTCCACAAATCTGCTGCAATTAATCCCAGCTCCTTCTAGCCAAACTCTAGACATAATTTTTGGTGCAGAGCTGTAGTTGAAACTTAGCCGTTGATTGTACCTATACACAGATTGGTATTGTATAAGCTTGTATCTGAGCTATATATATTATTCATTGTTAACGTTGTTGTGGTGTTCCCAGGGTAGTGTTGTTTAAAATACATCATATTTATTTGTATTGGTTGACCTGCATAACTTGAAACACATGTCATACATAATCTCAATCAGTAATTGTTTGACTTGTATTGTTGAAATCTAGCAATAATTTGTTGTTGCTAGCATTAACAAGTCAGTTTGTTTGGATACATAACAGCTGTATGTATCAATAAATTTAGTAAATTTAGTTAATTGCATAATTATATCAAGTTGAAACATTATAACAACCAAACTTTTGATAAACCTTTGTTTTGTTATATAATATATAATATATAGATAATATTGTTAGGTAACACATATTTTGTGCTTACTTACTATTGTATATCTCAAATAACACAGCCAGTCTGTCTGTTGCAAGTAATTAACCCCTCAACTACAATAATAACCTCATAGGTTAATAACAAGTCTGGTATCATTGGTCGTTGATATTTAACGGTTTTTGCACTTGTAACACGATTTTGTTATATCATTCGATTTATCGATTTCCGCTTGACCAATTTTAATACTTTTATAAACTGGAAACGAGCAAGAATGAACGAAAATTAATTAAACAACATACGTATGCCATTGAAATTTGCGACGACGCCATATTGGCCATTTTGATATTGAAATAAGTGTGCACGAGAAAAGTAAAAATGTTTGTAATGAGAAAACATTGAGTAATCTTATAAGTATTATATACAGAACTACTGGAATATAAGTGTAGATTTCACATTGAGTTATAGTTTATCGGAAAGTGATAAATATTGCAGTGAAAAAGTAACGAAACTTTTGTAATGCACTTATTACGTTCCCAAAGAATGGCGGCCGTTGTATTATATATCTCTATTGTATATCTCAAATAACACAACCAGTCTGTCTGTTGCAAGTAATTAATTAACTTATTTGAAGTTTTAACTTTTGTTAACTTTGACTTTGTTTTGTGCCAATATATATTGAAACTGTTAATTTTGTTGGACAGTAGATACCTGTCGCTTGCCTGCACTTGCAGTAAACAGGCTAATACTTAGTTGGTTTCAAAGAATGAACAAATATTAGGTTTTGATTGTTAATTTTATTTAACGCTTGGCCGGGCTCTTTTGAATTTTGATTATGTCAGCTATCAAGGACTTGCGTGCGGCTGCTGGTGCTATTGCATCAGATTTGCGCTGGTTTGCCTCGGCCAGTGCCTTAGTGAACCGGCCTGATCGCCAGCAGGCCTTACTACAAAGGTACGAGCGGATCGATGATCGCCTGGCAAGTGTGGAGCAGCAATTTCGCATTTTCAGCGCTTGCTGTCTTGAAGTGTCAGTTAATGACTTCACCGCTGACCAGCGAAATAAGGTCAGCGAAGATTATGCCCAGGTCTTAGACCTGTATGATGCTGTCTCCAATAGTGCGAGACAACTAGTTGCCGACAGGGATGGCCAACCCGGCTTAAAGCAGGAGCTTCCTAGGACAGCACCGGGGCTGGTGAGAAGGCTCCCTACTTTAGACCTCCCGCATTTCGATGGCTGCCTAGGAAGCTACCTGGGCTTCATTAATTTGTTTGACAGCCTGGTCAATGATAGGGCTGACCTTCGGCCGGCACAAAAATTGGCCTATTTGATGTCGGTTCTGGATAGGGAGGCCAAGGGCCTCATCCAGCATCTGCCCGTGTCTGACGAGGCGTACCAGACGGCTCGAGACCTAATTACCCGTAGGTACCATAACAAGCGTGGCCTCGCCGACACGCATATTGAACAGATTTTGAGTTTGCCCACGCTCACCCGGGTCTCTGGGTTGCGGACCCAACTTTTGAACCCACTTTTGGTGGCAATCAATGCACTTAAGTGCCTTGAGCTGCCCGTGGACCAATGGTCCTATCTATTGGTGCAAATTGTACTTAAAAAGCTGTCTGCCGACCTGAGGTCGCGTTTTGAGCAGCGCTTTGGTGGGGATAGCGCGACCCATCTGCCCCCCTTTGCTGACCTGGAGAGGTTCCTGGAGGATGAGTGCCGGGTCTTGGACAACTCCGGTATGGGCTCTTTTCCAAATTGTATACGGGGCATAGGTGACGTGGCCTCTATTGTTGAAGGGCAAGTTAAGGTTTTGTTTGGCCCTGTTGAATCTTCACACCCGAGGATTAAAACCTCGGCTATTGTGCTGAAGAATATTTTGGGTATGCATCCACAGAAACAGCTACCCGCTGCTGTGGTGAATTTTAAATCGGGATTGGAACTGGCAGACCCCAAATTTGACACACCGGGACAAATCGATTTGTTGATTGGCTCTGATGTCCTCGGTGGAATTTTGATTGGTGGGAAACGGGTCTTGGTGCCAAATGGTTTGACTGCCATCCCGACCATATTTGGATTTGCTTTGATGGGACCTGTACCTAAGGACCCCCTCCACCCAAACTTGATAATTTGTTGGCTGTAGGCTCTGCTCTCTCTGATGCAGTTTAGAGGTTTTGGGAGGTAGAGGAGCCTCCTCAAGCTGCTCGTTTGAATCCAGAACATGAGGAGTGCGAGTTGTTCTTCCAGAACAACACTGGTCGACTCTGTTCTGGTCGGCTCAATACGAAGCTACCTTTTCTGTCTGTTCGGCCTCCGCTTTGTGAGTCACGACCTTTAGCCGAAAAGAGATTGTTTGCTATGGAGCGTCGAATGGGTCGTGATCCGGAGCTCAGACAGAAGTACATTGAGTTCATGAGAGAATATGAACAATTGGGACACATGTCTGTGTCAAATTTCGATTGGCGTTCGGTGGAGCATTACTTTCTCCCGCATCATGCGGTATTGAAGCCATCGACTGGCAAGCTGCGCACAGTGTTTGATGGTTCTGCGCAGACTTCTACAGGCGTATCCTTGAACCAATGCTTGCATTCTGGTCCCAAGTTGGTCAAGGACCTTTGTGACGTCATCACCAGCTTCCGACGACATCAGGTTGTCTTTGTAGCAGATATAAAAATGATGTTTAGGCAGACGATTATCCACCCTGATGACCGTCGTTTCCAGCTGGTCCTTTGGAGAGAGAATCCTCGCGATCCCATGGTCGTCTACGAGCTCAATACCAATACGTACGGGTTAAGGTCGAGCTCCTAGTTGGCAATACGTTCTCTTTGGGAGCTCGCAGACTGCGAAGGCTTACGTTTCCCACGAGCCTCCGCCATCTTGAAAGACGATATTTACGTCGATGACATTTGTTCGGGCGCCTCCACAGCGGACGAGGCGATCCTCCTGCGAGACGAATTAATAGGTATTTTGGCCTCCGCTGGTTATCCGTTGCGTAAATAGATTTTCAACTCACCAGCGCTTTTGGAAGGCTTGCCAGAGGATCATCAGCAGGATCCACATCTATTTGAGATTGTTGACAACCCCGCCATGATGGCTGTTCTCGGCGTCCAGTACAGACCACTCCAAGACATCTTTACGTATAACGTAGACTTGAAATTGCCTTGTTCTTGGGCTAAACGTCTCGTGTTGTCTACTGTCGCCAGGACCTTTGATCCGAACGGTTGGATCTGTCCAGTTATATTTTGGGCAAAATGCTTCTTGCAGAAGCGTTGGACAGCAGGATTGACCTGGGACGAACCTCTAGACGGCACTCTTGTTGAGGAATGGACCTCTTTTGTATCTTCACTTCCTGCCGTCAACGAGATCTCCTTGCCTCATCCCATCCTTCCTCCCGGGAAATACAAGGCCACCCTTCACGGGTTTTGTGATGACTCGAAACGTGGTCACGCGGCCGTGGTGTACTTGCGCACAGTCAGTGCCTCAGGTCAGGTGAGAGTTTCCCTGATCATGGCGAAGAGCAAGGTTGCACCCCTTCGGACATCTCTGACCATCCCGAAATTGGAGCTCTCGGGAGCAGCCCTACTTGTACGCTTATTGAATCACGTGTCTAGTACTTTGGGTAAAAGCATTTGTATTAATGGGACCTACGCCTGGACAGACAGCCAAATTGTTCTTTGTTGGTTGAAGGCTTCTGTCCACACCTTCGAGGTATTTGTCGCTAATCGCGTTTCCCAAATACAGAAATCTGAAGTCAAGCTTATTTGGAGACACGTGCCAGGTGAGCTCAACCCCGCTGATTGTGCCTCGCGCGGATGCTTGACGCCTAGTTTGATAGGTCATTCGCTGTGGTGGGGTCCGGAATGGTTGAGTCGACCAGAAATTGATTGGCCTTGAACGCCAGTTTTGAATACTTCTAATTTGCCGGGTCTACGAACACTCGCTCTTGAGAAGGTAGAAGGTACAGCTCCCTCAACAAGTTGTTAGGTGTTACTGCTTGGATAAAGCGTTTTGTTTTTAACTTTAGGCACCCACAACAGAAACGACTGACACCGTTTATCTCACCACAGGAACGACAGGAGTCCCTCACCTTTTGGGTTCGTTCTGTGCAATTGGCGCATTTTGAGAAGGAGATTGCTATGCTTAAAGCAGGGAGATCGAAATTATCGGGAGCTGTATCTAAATTGAACCCCTCTTTGGACGAAACGGGTCTCTTGCGCGTTGGAGGGCGTCTCAAGAACGTCAACCTCCCTTACGGGGCACGTCACCCCCTGTTGTTACCTAAAGACGGTCATTTGGTACGCTTGTTGGTAACTGACCGTCACCTCAAAAATTCGCATGCTGGTTGTAATGCCCTGTTGGCTATTTTGCAACGCGAGTTTTGGATCTTGTCTGCCCGAAGAATTATTCGGAGTGTAGTCTTTCGCTGCATCCCTTGCTATAAGCTCAAGGCTTCTACCATGCAGCCCTTGATGGGGGACTTACCGGCAGATCGCGTAACTGAAAGCAGGACGTTTGACGGTGTTGGCACGGACTTCGCAGGTCCCTTTTTGGTGAAAACGTCGACACTTCGAAACAGCAAGACTGTTAAGGCCTACTTGTGCGTTTTTGTTTGTCTTTCCACAAAGGCCGTTCATTTTGAACTGGTCTCCTCGCTTACGACCGAGGCGTTTGTAGCCACATTTGACAGATTTGTATCCCGCAGAGGGCTGCCTTCCTTGATCCGCTCTGATTGCGGCACTAACTTCAAGGGCACTTCTAATTATTTGAATGATGTTGTTAATTTCCTTGAAACCAACAAAGCTGATATAGGTGATAGGCTTGCCCGACGTGGGATAAATTGGTTGTTTTCCCCACCAAATTGTCCACACTGGGGTGGTATTTTTGAGGCCGCTGTAAAATCGGCCAAAACACACTTGCGCAGGACAATCGGTGAGTCTGTCCTTACATTTGAGGAACTCGCAACTGTGTTTGTAAGATTGAGGCCGTTTTGAACTCTAGGCCACTGTGCCCGATCTCCTCAGATCCGAATGATTTGGATGCCCTTACGCCGGGCCATTTTTTGATTGGTCGCCCACTTGTCGCCTTGCCTGAGTACCCCTATATTGATACGAGACCTGGTCGTCTCTCGCGTTTTGAATTGGTACGCCAGATTACTCAGAGCTTTTGGAAACGCTGGAATTTGGAATATTTGCACATACTCCAGCAACGCGTTAAGTGGACCGACAAGACAGATCCACCCAAGATTGGTGACCTCGTTTTGATCAAGGAGGCTAACCTTCCGCCACTCAGATGGCGCAGGGGGCGCATCCTTCGTTTGGTAACTGGGACTGATGGAGTTCCCCGATTTGCTGAGGTCTTGGTGGACGGTTCGATTCTGAAGAGAGCGGTTGCAACATTGTCACGTCTACCAACCGATTAGCGGACCGGTAGGCCGGTCCAGGGCGGGTGGATGTTTGAAATAGAAATAGTTTTTATGAAAAGTCAAGTCGATTATATCGATTTAGTAACGTTTAGTTTAGTCTATTGAAAATTTCTGACTATGGTCACACTGAACTGTCAACTTCCGTTTTGCCTTGATAAAATTAATATGGGTGTCATTTTCGGGTTTTCATGTATTCTGGTCACGAACATGACCTCTATTTGGGAATCCAAGATGGTGGACGGGAAACTTTTAATAAAATTAATATAAGTATAATTTTTATCGGGGTTATCATGCATTCTGATAACGAAAATGACATTTATTTGGGGATCGTAGATGGCGGACGGGACATTTTTAGTAAAATTAATATCTTTAATATCATAAAATAATTTGTCTAATTATCATTTGGTATCGTTTTACTGTGTCAACTTTACTCTACTTTTACTTTTTTTTTTATTGACTCACGCCTGTATATTCCTGAAAGGGTAGGCAGAAGTGTAATATATAAAGTGAAAATACTGTAGATAAAATAAAGTAAATCTTTTCAACACCACTATTTGTCATCTATACGATGTCCATGCCCCGGTGAGGCGGGTGAAACTCAAGTATCCCCCAGCACCCTGGCTGACAGAGGGTGTTAGAATGGCAATGCGCCATAGGGATCGGGCGTTTAGGAGATATAAACGGGACCGGTGCGAGGAAAACTGGGTGCTTTTCAAATCTGCAAGGAATCGGTGTAATCAAATGGTGCGAAATGCCAAACGCCGACACATTCTTATCAACATTACTTTTACTTCGCCTGCCAATATTTGGAAGTTCCTTGGAACTCTTGGTATTGGCGAGCAGCAACGGTGTGACTTCCGTCTGACACTTGGTTTGGATGATATTAACCAATATTTCACCACTTCCACTCCATTGGATCACCAGACCAAGTGTATGACAGTTAATTACTTAAATAATTTACCCCAACTTGACATTGATTCTTTCCAATTTTCTCCAGAGTCTTCAGGTGATATCAAAAGGATAATCCTTTCTATAAAATCTAATGCCGTGGGGTATGACAACATCAGCCGCCGTATGGTCATTACCATATTGGACCAACTCCTGCCAGCGATCACTCACGTCATTAATTTTTCCCTCGAGTCTGGTTCCTTTCCGTCCTTGTGGGGCAAAGTCCACGTTATCCCTCTTGCCAAGACCACCAATCCTTCTCTTCCCAACCATTTTCGACCCATATCCATTGTTCCTTTTCTGTCTAAAGTGCTAGAAGCCTCTGTCCATAAACAGTTGAGTCGGTTTATACACCGTCATAACCTGTTGAGTCAATATCAATCTGGATTCAGACCTGGCCATAGCACTACTTCCGCTCTCCTCAAAGTGACTGGCGATATTCGGGAGGGCATTGAAAACTCTAAAGTTACTGTTTTGGTTTTAATTGATTTCTCCAATGCCTTCAATACCGTCAGTCACGACCTCCTTTTATCCGTCCTCTCCTATCTTAAGGTTTCACCTAGGGCTCTGGATTGGTTCTCAACATATCTTCGAGGGCGTCAGCAGTCGGCACACTTTGATAAGTCATACTCAAGATGGGCTGACATTGAAGCTGGTGTCCCTCAAGGCAGTATTCTCTCTCCCTTTTTATTTTCCATTTTTATAAATCTCATTACTAAAAATCTTCATTGTTCTCACCATTTGTATGCTGACGACTTGCAGATATATACCCAGGTAAATGTAGAGTTGCTGTCTACGGCAATCGACATGATTAACAGGGATCTGGCTGAAATACATGATTGGACTACAAGGTTCGGGCTGACTGTAAACCCAAATATAAGTCAGGCCATTGTTTTGGGCAGCCAAGGCTTATTAAGAAAATTTGACACAACCCATCTTCCAATCATCACATACAACGGTACGGCCATAGATTGGTACCCTGTTGTTAAAAATCTAGGGTTGCATAAAGATGCCACACTTAATTGGCGAACTCAAGTGACCCAGGTGAATCAAAAGTCACCGGCACCCTACGGACTCTTTACCGCCTCAGGAACTTGCTCCCATCCAAGACCAAGACAATGCTTGTGCAGACCTTGATTTTTCCGTTAATCGACTGTGGTGATGTATGCTACTATGACCTGAATGCAGACCTTCTCAACAAACTAGACCGTCTTCTCAATAACTGCATTCGATTCGTTTTTAATCTTCGCAAGTATGACCATGTGTATACTTACCGTTCCCAATTGAAATGGCTTCCTATCCGTCATTGTCGCAGTTTGCGTGCTCTCACTACCCTCTATTCTATTCTTATGTCTCCTTCATCCCCAAATTATTTAACTTGTCGTTATCAATATCTTTGTTCCAACCACGACCGCAATTTGCGGTCGTCTAATAATTTCCTTCTTACTGTCCCTTCTCATAACACATCTCTTATTCACTCTTCCTTTCTCGTACAGTCTATTCTCCTCTGGAATGCCCTCCCTCTTGAAATCAGGACCTGTAAAACCAAATACAAATTTAAGGCGAAAGTAAAGGAGCTCTTGTTGGCTAGACCAGCGGATGTGTTATAGGATTTGTATCATAATATCTATTCACATTATTTATAAATAACTAGCTACTTTATGGCTTTATGTATTTTTCCTTTAATTCTCATATTATGACGTATTATTTATTGCATATATATCATATATAGGTAGTATAATTATATATATATGTATATATGTTTATACATATATATAACTAATATATATATATATATATATGTATGTATGTATAGTGTATGTATGTATATTTATTTAAGAATTATAGTAAACTATTGTACTTACATTAAAATCATAGTAAGTATTTAATACACTTACTACGTTTCTCAGCACCGCTCAAAGGTAGACTGACGGATAATGCCCAAGGCATTAAGTCAACCTGTACACAGTTCAGTGTTTAAATAAATAAATAAATAATATGACACCCAAATTTCACCATGAATTTTTAGGTCCCACGTAATAGAGGGCGAGGCTCTTGCCGTTACCGGGCACATCACCAGACTCCGTGTTGCTACTGAGAATTCGGAAAACCCATTAAGACTTTTACCCGACCCGGGAATTAAACCCGGGACCTCCGATCTGCAGTCGCATTCGCTATCCACTGGACCACGGAGGCAGTCTCTTTCTTTATGATATGGCATTGAAAATACAAACAACTCTTAATTTTCCCCCTTCTAACACAAACCCCTATTTTTAATAGCCATCTTAGTAAGTTAATCATATCACTAGATCAGTCATACGCGCCAGTCGCATACTGGAGTTAATAAAACGTTTTACAGCTGCGTAAGTGAAAAAATTCAGCAATTTCACAGTGTTAGTGATACAATACTCTTTCGAAATAATATTTTTTTGGTCAATTTCTTAAGCTCTGGTGGATGGATGGATGGATGGAAAAAAAAGGAATGAGAAAAAAGACCTTAAAAAGGCGATACGGAGTTCGCCGGTTCAGCTAGTACTTTATAATAATTAAATGTAATATTATGTAGAATACTTTTATTTATTTATTAATAGGACAACTTACAAAACATACACTTAGAAAAGGATTTTAACAAGTTTTGTTGAGTGGCTCAAGCAATAGTGCTGTTTCAATTACAAGTTGCCACGGCATGCATTACAATTCACAAGCTATTAGAACAAACAAGGTTATTGGATATTTTTATATGACAAACTTTAACTAATTTAATATTAATATTAAGTACTTAAGATTAAGGCTCGAAACAAATCATACATTGTCAAACATTTAGTGTCGGTTGTATAATATAAACAATAATTATACCTATAATTATACAATGTATCGCGGAAACAACATAACTGTAGGTACGCGGAATGTCTGAAAAAGGCAACCCAACGCAATAAAAAATAGAAAAGGAAAAGAAAATATGATAGTCTATACTAACATCATCTAAACTAGACTATATTAGTATTATAAAGCTAAATATATTGTTTGTTTTTTTAAGATTCCTTCACCTCTTGTTAGCTGCGGTGTCTATGAATGCCATATATGCAGCACGGGCGAAGCCGGGGCGAACCGCTAGTAATATTATATTTTATGTTTAATTTAAAGAATTGTTTTTAACAATGTTTTGTATTTTACAAGATTGTGCGTGAATAAATCACAGTCTTTGATAACCGAGATGGTGTTGTAGGCTTTTTGTAGTCGGTTTATAGGAGAATTAAGGCCTAGGGGGGCAATCGTGCCAAACGTCAACGTATTTACCAAAACCAAACTTCAAACGAAAACGTCACGTTATGCACATTTCGTATCGTGCTAATTATTTGAACGTAAACGATTTGGTTCTTGTACGGCAGATACGTTCAGTGACAGCTAGGTGACAGCGTGCGAGCGAACTCTCGTTGTTGCATGGTATCGCGCTATTATTTGACAACGTTTTAAACCAAAACCGTTACGTTCGCGGACGTCTCATACGTTGTCAAACCAAAAGTTCCTATCGACTAACTTTGCAAGTATATAATATTTTAAATTTGAGAAAATTATTAAGATAATTTTGTATTATTTATCAATTTAGTGGCATATGTTTATAATACGTTTGATTGCAACTTAAATGATTGAACAACATTCTTTCATAAGACAATTTTTATAGATATCTCTTTGGTATAGCTTAAAGTTGCGGTAGATTTCATTATTGTAAGATTGACGTCAACCTTGCTTGGCCGTATATTTATGACAATGTCTAGGAAGGCATCTCATCAAATAGACTACATCTCGACGCGATACCTTCCTAGACATTCGCTTTTGAAAGGATGAAACAATATTATGGGGATGTACTTATACCATACCCATAATACTGTCACAGTTATAGGTTCTTTGGGTGGCTTAAGCCAAAAGACTGCCTACTCGGTCAGTGCGCGCTCATACGCCTGTATACAGCAAGTAGATGACTGATAAACGTTCATTTATAATAATTATTTTACCTAAGTACCTAGATAGGTATTGTAATTATTTCATTTAACCAAGACACAGACAAAAGCGTAGCTCATCATACAAAGATTTGTCGTGTTAGGAATCCAACCCACTTGTAACGGGTTCTGGTATTAAAACGCAGAAAAGAGGTTCTAGATGCGTTTATTGCCGAGTATTGTCTCACTTCCCTTGCACGAGTATGACCGACCAACAACACGACACTGGCCTGAACACTAAGGCTGCAGTCTCCCACGCTGTTCCCTCCGGTAGTGTGTAGGCAGGCTGCTCGAAGGCTGCGCGTAGCGGTAGATCCTCGCAGGCCGTTGGTTCAGCTGGCAGACGCCGGCGGTGCGAGTACGATGAGCAGGGCAGGCCAGACTCTTCGGCAGAGGTGACGCCGAAGACGATGCAGGAAAGTGTAGCGGTCTAGGAGCGTAGCCGGAGTCTTAAGGTGAACCTGGAACCTGAAGGGAAACAGCATTAGAAAAGCCACAACCAATAGAGTCAGGCAGGCGGCGTCAGCCGGCCTCAGCTAGCAGGTAGAGAGATGGGCAGTACGCTATCGCAGTAAATGTAGTGACTTACCCAGCTGCTGGGATCAGGATACACGTAGAATATATAATTATAGATATAGCGGTATAGAATAGAGTAGCGGTAGTAGGTTAGTGTAGAGTAGCGGTGCCGGCCTCTCTGTCGGCCCCTTTATATACTGGGCCCTCCATCAGCGTTGGAGTCTGTTCATGACCATATTTGGTCAAGCTTCGCGAGCGCGGGCGATGGCCTTCTCTGATTGGCCGAGCGTATGGGCGGTACTGTGACGCAAACGCGGTAAGTACCGGACATACGTTACAATACCGCCCGCCTTAGGAGAGGATTTTGCGTGACTAACAGGAAAAATCCGACTAGCTGCGTTAGGTCTACGAGTCCGCTAATGTCCAAGCTAAGACGGCATATAGAAAGAAGGAAGGGAAAGTCTGATACGGTTTGTAACAATTGCGTTCGACCGTATTCACATGTGGGGAATGTTTAGGAGTATAATGAAGATTAGGGATTTTGTACTTGCGCAACATAGCTTTTAAAGTAGCACTTACAAACTGTTTACCATTGTCCAATATAACTGTAGATGGTATACCATGAACTAAAAATATTTTTTCTTCCAAAATATTAGTTATTATTTTAGCAGTTGCGCACCTGATAGGACAAAGTAGACAGTATTTACTAAAACAACAAGTTACAACAAAGATGTAGGCGTTTTGTTTTCTTGTGACGGGTAATGGCCCCACCAAATCTACACTAATAGTTTGAAAGGGTCGTGAACACACTTTGGGTCGTCCCATGGTTCCCAATGGTGCATGGTTCTGATTTTTGTGCGCGATACAAGTGTCACAAGAATTTATGAACTTTACCACGTCACGGCGCATTTTGGGCCAATAGTAACGCAGTGCTAAGCGCTTGTAAGTTTTAAATATACCGAAATGTCCCGAAGTGGATTCGGCATGGTTCTCTAATATGGCATTATTTCGATCAGAAGAAGGTAGTACTTCTTTCCATTCGAACTCCTTACGTAGCATACACCTAGATTTTATCAAACGATACAATTTATTATTTTTAATAGAATAGTCTGAATAGTCATTAGGCGAAGATAAACAACCATTGTAGGTGGCTGAATACCATTGATCAGTGTCAACATTAGGGTCATTCACGTTATTATTATTTGCGTTAATTATATTTACAGGTAGGGATCGTGATAACGCATCGGCTATAATATTATCTGCACCGCGCCGATGCTTTATTTCGAAGTTAAAGGCTGACAGACGAACCGACCACCGAGCTAATCTACCAGTCGGGTTGCTCAAGTTTAGGAACCATTTCAGTGCAGAATGTTCAGTATACACCACGAAATTTAACCCGTTATCTAAATAACAGCGCCAATATTCGAGGGCTGTTAGAACTGCTAATGTCTCCCGTTCTGTTATACTGTAGTTTTGTTCCTGTGCATTTAGTGACCTACTCATGTAAGCGATTGGTAGTTCCACGCCATCTATTTCTTGTGTAAGCAACCCACCGATGCCACTCGCACTCGCATCTGTGCTCGCACTCGCATCTGTGTGAACTTGAAAAGGTTTCTCGTAATCGGGACACGATAATATTGGTGCGGAGATTAACAATTGTATTAGTTTACAAAACGAGTCATCAGCTTCCACCGACCACTGAAATGGAGCGGCTTTCTTACCGGTACAGGTAAGTTTGTTCAAAGGACCGGCAATAGTACTAAAATTAGGTATAAATCGCCGATACTATGATGCAATGCCTAAGAACCTTTTGACTTCTTTTTTATTCTTAGGCGTAGCATAATGAAGAATGGCTTCCACCTTACATGGGTCTACTTGTAATCCTTTAGAGTTAACTACGTAGCCCAAGTACTTCAATTCATCACGGAAGAATTTAGATTTTTCTAAGTTAATGGTAAGGTTGGCCGATTTTAATTTTTCGTATATTTTATTTAATAGTGATACATGAGCATTAAAAGATGGCGATATAAGCACGATATCATCTAAAAAAACGAATACAGAGTTTTCGAACTCAGGACTCTTCGTAAACAAGTGATCCACCAAACGCTGTTGTGTCGCAGGCGCATTCGTTAAACCAAACGGCATAGTCACAAATCTAAATGTTCCTCTAGTAGGCACATAGGACGCAGTCTTATCACGATCACATTCGCGAAGAGGCGTCTGCTAAAAGGACTTAGATAAGTCTACTTAGATATCTAGCGTCCTAAGGTTGTCTAAAATTTTGGATACGTAAGGTAGTTTGTACGCGTCTTTTTTAGTAATAGAATTAAGTTTCCGACTATCTAAACAAAACCTTAGTTTACCGTCCTTCTTAGGCGTTAGTAAAATTGGTGACGACCACGGACTTTCGCATTTTTCTACCACTCCCAATGCAAGCATTTCGTCTAATTCGTCAATAATTATTTTTAATTTCGCCGGCGGTAACCTATAATATCTTTGGCGTATCGGCGCAGAATCGCCAGTGTCTATTGCATGTTCTATTAAGTGAGTTCGTCCTAACCCGGTTTTTTCAGTAGAAATCGACTCGTATTGCTTTATAATTAACTTAGCCGTTCTTGGTTGTGACTCACTCAACTCACTAAAAGATTGCAATACGTTCGTGTTACTTAGCTTATTTTCACTTAACACACTACACGGCAATGTTTTAGACATGCATACGGATGCGATATGGTTACGCAGTAATTTAAATAGTTTCCAGAAATCGATGCCTAAAATTAAATTATTTGTAACTTCTGGAATAATATAAGCTTTCAATAAGTGGGTTTGATTATTAAAAGTAGTGGGTAAGTTAATAAAACCGCGCGGCAATAATATATTTCCACCCGCGGACCGAATGGAATTAGTGTTGTGACACTGCTGTATTTCTAACCCGGTTTTAGTCATTATCCATATCCATATGGGAGTTGTTACCTAAAATTGTAATGGCTGAACCGGAATCGAGCAATCCACAAATAGATAAACTGTTAATCGTTACGTTAACATAGGGCCGTAGGTCATTTTTAGATTTATTATCCAGGATCGAGGCGACGGCATAACTAGAGAAATACACTTTTAGAGTGTTTAGCCAATTTCTCCAATCATCTTTGTCAAAATTGGTTGAATAGGTTGTAGAACCTAATTAAGGCTTTGACACGCCCTGACCCTGACCAACTAGTTTTTTGGTTTCGTAGATTTACAGTTCGGGCAGTTAGGGAATGTCACATCCCTACGGCCGTACTTGAAGCAAATTGCAAACCGATCGCGTTTGCATTCATTCAAACTGTGATCATTGATTCGGCAGCGCGGGCAGTACATGGACGTGACTAGAGCGACAGAGCTAGGTTTAGACTTAGGTTTGCTAGGTTCATTGTTCACAGTGTATTCGGACGTACCCTCTATAGTAGCAACGGGATAATTATTGTAGGAATTATTACGCGCTCGGTTATTAGGTTTGTGACTGTAAGCTAGGTCTGGTGCCAACGTGTCGTTACTATAATACGGTTCGCGGAATTGAGAGTTCAAACATTTCATCCGTTCGTAGTTTAAACATAACGTCTGCAGTGTTGCTATACTGTCTATTGAAGATATTGACGGAGCTAGCACTAGCGAGTAGCATGGACGTATGTTATGCAATAGAATGTCTAACTTTTCGCGTTCGGACAATCGCTTTGACGGTGACAGCCTAGCGAACAGCTGATTCATTATCGAGAGATAAATTATTATAGTTTCGGTAGCACCTTGAGTACGTCGGCGGATTTCATTTAATAACCGGTAGTCATAATCGTACGGTGTGAAATCGTCTATTAATTTAGTGGTGAGTTCTTCCCATGTATTGAAATATTCTTTTAGGCCGCGGTACCAGTGAAGTGTGTTACCGGTGAAAATTTCGGAGGCATACGATAAAATTTTAGTGGAAGGTAGATTACGCGCGGTTTAGAATTCGGTTACGCGTTGTAGGAACGCTCGGACGCATCCCGTACCGTCGTATTTTAGCTTGGACAGTTCGCTAACTTTCAAATGCTCGCAATGCAATACTGGGGCTAACACCGCCTGCGTCGAGGTAGACGGCGCAGGTCGGACCTCAGCCACAGCATCAGCTGAGCGAACACCTGATTGTTCAATGGCGGACAGCTCCACCGAGAGCTTGTCGAACCGGCTGCACAATTCGGTAATACGTTTTGAATACGCCGTAGGACGTTCCATCTTACGGAGTCTGGAATAAGTGGTTGTGCAGTGCGGTAGGCCTCCTAGCTAGGTTCGCGTCGTAAGAAATGGATAACGAATCCACTCGCTTGGCCAGCTCAGAGACGGCCTCGCTAGCGCCCTCGAAGTCCACCGTGATGGCTAGGCCGGACTCCAAAATATCATCATCTGCAATGGCTTCCAGTAATTTAGGAAGCTGCTTCCGCAGACCTAGGACAGAGGTAGCCGGCTCCTCACCTCTAATCGCAACCTCGTAGGCTAACTCGCTTTTATTTAAAAGAAAGTATTTTATGGGGTGTGAGCCCATTGTGTATGAAAGAGTACCACGTAAGTATACACTACACACTACACTTAGTGCGCAAGCGTTCCGCCCTTACAAATGGCCTACTTTACGATTAGGCGTAAAAGTTCGACCGTTAGGACTAATTAGAAAAAACGTTAGATTCAAATTTGCGAACTATTACGTAGTAGGTAGTTACACTAAAAGGTAGACAATTAGTATAGCAATACGCAACGGTTCGCTGTAGCCGCACCTCCTCGCTTACAATAATGGAGACCTGCTAGATGAGAACTCGAGCACGGAAAGCGAGACAATAACCCACGTAGGCGCCACTGTAACGGGTTCTGGTATTAAAACGCAGAAAAGAGGTTCTAGATGCGTTTATTGCCGAGTATTGTCTCACTTCCCTTGCACGAGTATGACCGACCAACAACACGACACTGGCCTGAACACTAAGGCTGCAGTCTCCCACGCTGTTCCCTCCGGTAGTGTGTAGGCAGGCTGCTCGAAGGCTGCGCGTAGCGGTAAATCCTCGCAGGCCGTTGGTTTAGCTGGCAGACGCCGCACGGTGGGCTGAAAAATCAAAATGTGGACTTAGGGGCTAAGGGACTTGTTTTTGGATTCTACTAATAAAAACAATATTTTTTTATTCTTTGACTTTTTTGGTAAAGTACATACTTACCGAGATAAAATTGTTTGAAGTTTGTATGAAACTAGTGGAAAATAAAAAAAACGAAATCGATTTTTTCATACTACCACTGTTAACAAGTCAATACAACAAAAATGAAATAATAAAATATCCACACCACCCATTACAGGTCATGACATATTATGCTTTCTCGGAATTTTGACAAAATCAGGGTAATCTAATTAATTTTTAAAGTTTCAGATATATGACTAATGATGTTTTTTTTTCGAGTGTGGCAAGTGGATTAGGCCTACAGGGGATACACACACACATAAAAAAACCGCGCCTAATATTTAACCTCATTGGGTGGTGAGGAATAAAAGATAAAAAAAATATTTCCGCCAAAATGCAAAAAAACGCAGTTCGCGATAAAGTGCATAAAAAGCCAAAAAATATCTTCTATCATAAACTTTTATTGTTTTCTTGAGATAGTTTAAGAATTACGAACAATTCTCATTTTATTGTTTTCTTTCATACAAAAAAATCTTTAAAATTAAATAACTCAAAAACCACGCGTTTAATAAAAAAATTGTGTTAATACTTTGACTTGTATTTGATCATAGAATCCAAAAATGGAATTAGTTTATTTATTTTCTACTTTCGTTTTTTCGAAATCTCTAAGTCCACTAGCGAAATTTTTCAGCCCACCGTGCGCCGGCGGTGCGAGTACGATGAGCAGGGCAGGCTAGACTCTTCGGCAGAGGTGACGCCGAAGGTGATGCAGGAAAGTGTAGCGGTCTAGGAGCGTAGCCGGAGTCTTAAGGTGAACCTGGAACCTGAAGGGAGACAGCATTAGGAAGAACACAACCAATAGAGTCAGGCAGGCGGCGTCAGCCGGCCTCAGCTAGCAGGTAGAGAGATGGGCACTACGCTATCACAGTAAATGTAGTGACTTACTCAGCTGCTGGGATCAGGATACACGTAGAATGTATAATTATAGATATAGCGGTATAGAATAGAGTAGCGGTAGTAGGTTAGTGTAGAGTAGCGGTGCCGGCCTCTCTGTCGGCCCCTTTATATACTGGGCCCTCCATCAGCGTTTGAGTCCGTTCATGACCATATTTGGTCAAGCTTCGCGAGCGCGGGCGATGGCCTTCTCTGATTGGCCGAGCGTATGGGCGGTACTGTGACGCAAACGCGGTAAGTACCGGACATACGTTACACACTACCTCGGGTAACAGACCTAATTCTTAGATTAGGGCTGGATGGCAGCGAGTTGAATGTGCGTGCGTGGGAAGCGCAATGCGGTGCCGACACAGAATTGTAAATTTCATGTAATCTGTGGGTGCCGAATAGTTCTTTCTCCACTGGCCGTAGTTCAGGCCATGTTGACGGAAGACGTCCGGTGGGACGCCGAGCGGGATCGCGAGAGAGCCGATCCCGCTCGCAGATGCAGGCGGAGCCGCGCGCCGTGGCGGTGGCAATGGCCGCTAGCCTGACTCTTCCTTGGGGCCGTGGGCAATCAGAGATGGCAATCTGACTGCCCGACCACGAACGACCCCGAGAAGACAGCGATCTCGGA
This sequence comes from Euclidia mi, assembly GCA_944739405.2. Taxonomy (NCBI): domain Eukaryota; kingdom Metazoa; phylum Arthropoda; class Insecta; order Lepidoptera; family Erebidae; genus Euclidia; species Euclidia mi. Next base: position 50,124,940 of record OX123194.2, on the reverse strand, counting down.
TAGTCAGAGTAGGACCACACTGTACTCGCACAGTATGAGGAAGCGAAGGGAGGGCACTACCAACCTAGCCCTTTTAGAGACTGAGCCCTACTACTGGTCAAACGTAACGGCACCCAGGAGCAGCACACCCGCATTCCCTGTGTCCCATTCTTTTGAGCGCTGAGGCGGCTATCGTGGTGGTTTTAGTCGGTAAGCCCGGGTTCTGTCCCGGGGAGTCCAACATACCCTCTCTGCCCGCCCCGCGGAGAGGCACTCGCAAAAGAGTTTCCCGACGTAAAAAAAGGGTGCCGAATAGTTCAACGAGTCGGTCAGAGCCTAGACATGGCCTAGACTCTGGCCAGCCTATTTTGACTAGCTAATTCAGGGCTCTTAAATTTGGCTTGCTTTGGCCGATCAGCGAAGGGAAGGCCACAGGAGCTATTCGCTTGGTGTAATTTTCAAAGGCATAATCACGGGAATACCTGCCCTGGGTCTTTGTTGCCACGAGACCCGCCATGACAAAACATCACTGTTGCCCACTTTGCATATATAGTAAAAGTAATAGGCCTTGGAGCCTGTTAAGAGAATATCTATCTAATAAGGTCGCCCATCGAGTACCACCTGCCCATACTAGTATGAGAGTGGTTAGGGTAGGTGCCGCCTTTCGTGAATTCTAAGAATCTATGAATTTCTAAGTGAATTGTAAGAAAATATCCGTGAAGAAGAGAAACATAAGAATAAATTAATTCTCTGTGACAACCTACACCTGGCGGTGTGATCCCAAACTAGGCACAACCTAGTGGCATGGTAGTCAGACAATTGATTAATCACAGATATGAGAAGTAGTATCAGATAGAGCGCATTCGTCCAACTAAGTGTGGCACGTTGACAGCTATGTGTGCGTGACCTTTGGCGACTGGCACTTAAGGGACACGCGCGTCTATGTGTGTGAAAAGTTGCCAGATTATGAATAATCTCCCAGTATTTTGCATATTGTTATGTAATATTCTTATATTCATTTGCGGTTTTGAAGAATTTACCATGGATTTAATTAATGCTTTTGCTTAAATACATTTCTTAAATGTAGGTACCGAGTTAAGTTTTAACTACTTCGTAAATCTGTATATATAAAATCCTTGCGTTACTGACTGAGTGACAGACAAGCTACAGCCGAAACTACTCGGCGCATGAAGCTGAAATTTAGCATGTATGTTTCTTGGTAACCGTAGGGTGCACCCCTACGGTTCCCAAGACGGGATTTCTCGAAATTCCCACGGGATTCGGACAAAACGAGAAATACGAAAAGATGTGCGCGCGAAGCCGCTGGCGTCGATTAGTTGAGAAATAAATAGTATGTATGTACACACGGCACCAAGTCAAGCTAAACAGTTGCTGTACGATTTTGATACTTATTCCCAACGCCATAAGTATGTATGTACACACGGCGCCAAGTCAAGCTAAACAGTTGCTGTACGATTTTGATACTTATTCCCTACGCCATAAGTATGTATGTACACACGGCACCAAGTCAAGCTAAACAGTTGCTGTACGATTTTGATACTTATTCCCTACGCCATAAGTATCTATGTACACACGGCGCCAAGTCAAGCTAAACAGTTGCTGTATGATTTTGATACTTATTCCTTACGCCATAAGTATGTATGTACACACGGCGCCAAGTCAAGCTAAACAGTTGCTGTACGATTTTGATACTTATTCTTTACGCCATAGGAACGGTGCAAAGAACAAAGTGTATAAGCTTGACGAGTAGCAGGGTGTACACGAATATTTGGATCGTTTGGGGATCGAACTCAAAACAATATTATGTAAGGTATATACTAATGGAAATTGAAATTCTATTACTATATTTATGAGAAAGAAGATATATCTACAATATACTTTTATAATACGGTAATGTATTTTTCATTAACATGACAATCATTATCACATAATCAATTGACAAGTGCATTTTCCCTAATTCAGGCAGAACGGCGTCGACAAAAACTGGCAACACTTACATATTTCTTGCACAAATACGAATTTTATCGAAATTAAATTAGGAAACAGTCAAATTATCAATAGTTACCTGTGAAAAGATATTCCATTTTACTGTTTTTGTTTTTCGGAACAACTTTTACAGTGTTTAAGAACACAAGACGGCATTTTGAGAATTTAAAAGTTGAAGTGATCGTGACGCGTGAACTGTACGATGCTTCGCAGCGCACTGAGACGAGTTTATATTCGCTTTTCAATTTTGTATTTGCTTTAGTGGCCGCACGCAACTGTGCCGCGCGTTCCATCTGATACTACTTCTCATATCTGTGTGATTAATATATATAAATATTGCTTTTATACACATACGAGTATTATAGTTATGGTAATTTGCTCATAGCACAAAGAGCGCTCCTGGGTGGTTATCGAACCCTTGACTTTCGTCTTAGCACTCAGGTTTAGGTACCACTAGACCGTTTTACAAGGGAGACTAACCACAGACTCAACAGGATGTGATACAATTGTGTGAGCTAACATAACCTCTCAAATGGCAGATGTTCCGAGCCAATATGCGTAGCGCGATTCTAATCGGGTACCGAGTCCAACATCTGTTGATTCAGTGTTACCCAGACTGCAGCTGGATCTCTTCAATAGATATATATTTAAAAGAATAGAGTAGGTATGTATATTAAAAGCAAGCTCCAATTTCACATTTCGATTTTATTTATTCAGTGTATTGAGATGATGAAATCTGATACAAAATATTATTTTAAGTAGAGTTGAAACAATCAACATCTATTAGGTCATTTGATTGTAAATACACCTCTGCCTATCCCTTCGGGGATAAAAGGCGTGACGTTATGTATGTATGTATGTATGTATGATTGTTACAATTACAATGTGAACTTCACAGTAATAATTATGTATTTGGTTTGGTTTTCGTTATTTTAGTAAACTACATAATTATATACATACATAGTCTCACGCCTATAACTCCGAAGAGGTAGGCAGAGGTGTATTTCTACACCCACTTTTCGCCAGATTTACTTTAGTCCCACGTAATAAGAAAAAGCCTATTGCCGTACCGGGCACATTTCCAGACTCCGTGCTGCTACTGAGAATTTCGTGACGGAAAAACCCAATAACACTGCCCGACCCAGGAATCGAACCCAGGACCGATCCCACGCGCACACTTATGCCGCGAGACCAACGAGGCAGTCGTATAGGGTTTGATGTCGAGTTTTCCGTCTCTACGCAAAGATGGTATTTGCATCATGTTATCCCTTAGTCGCCTCTTACGACACCCACGGGAAGAGAACTAATTAATAGTATATTCTTGTTTAATGTCCAAGAAGTGACGATGGTCTCGATTTGACTCATAGCAAATTCCTCATTTTTGTTAACTTGCAATTATGTACTGTCCATGTGGTTGTGCTCACGAGCGGTTTATTATTCTGCTTACTCCTCGGCTACTGTGAACAAAATTAAACCATACATTATTTGATAAATATTTACTCAAATGTAAGTCCTATCAAAATAACTAAACACGCTGACATTTAACTCAAGATTAATATTTTTCACATACGTGCGCTATATCTTGTGTTTGAGTATATAGGTACTTACAATATTTTATTGGGGATTTATGCATATTATAAGACAAGTTCAGAATGAGAGTAAATACTGTAGGATCTTACGTAATGATCATTGAAATGCGTACCTGAAAAGTTAGACAGTCAGCCAAATTCAAATTCTCCAGCTTTTCGTATATCTCTTCTTAATGACTATTATGCCGAACGCTGACAATTCGGGCTTTGTTTAACATCTTTCTCTGCTCTATATATTATTCCAAATCTGAAAAATAGGTGTTTTTTATTGTAACAATCATATAAAATTCGTATTGGGCTCGACAAATAGCAGAAGAAGCTGCAATTGCAGTAATGTTGTGGTGCATCATCATTTGAATTCACCTTCGTTACTCTAGTGAAATAAAAACCACTTCTACATGACCAAGTATGATCATTAATTGTTTTTTGCATTAATCACTTATTACAGTATTTATTTTTTTATTTAATATTTCGGTACTTACCGTATAATTTGAATAAAATTATTTCATGATTTCATATATAATTTGTTGACTTTCAATGACATTCACATAATGACATTTGTCGTTTTAAAATAGTGCTTGCACATGGCGCGATGTCGCTACAGCCTCTTTAGTAAAAGAATAGTACTTACTATTTTCAAAAGCCGGTGTCAAGCACTAAACGTTTGACATTAGCCCAACGTAAGGGTTGCGTCTACGGTTCGAACGCTCAATTCAATTAGCACGATACCATGTTTGACATCAGCCAAACTAAAACCAAACGTTCACCAAATACGTTACTTTGTCAACGTTTGAACGTTTGAAATAGCACGATTAGCCCCCAGGTTGCTGTGTGCGCGTTGAGGGGCGAAGAGATGAAAACTATTTTTTCGCGGCAATTTGAAAGGAGTATTGAACCGTAACTTTGTTACTAATTGTGGACAGTCAACTACATTATTAATTAATTTATACAGCAATATTTGATCAAAAAATTTTCTTCTGTTTTTAAGACTGTTCATTTTATAAAATTTTAGGCGGCCATTATAAGATGAGAGTTGTTTTGCCTTTTGACTTTGGTACGCAAGGTGGTAAACGAAATGCTTTTGTACACGCTCTACCGTATTACTATGAACTTCGTAATGTGGTGACCATACGGAACTGCAATATTCGAGACCTGACCTTACTACGCTATTATAGATATTTATTTTAGTTGATGCACTTTTAAAATCCTTGCAATTTCTTACTACAAATCCTAGAAGTTCATACCCTTTTGAACTTATATTGTTAATGTGTGTATCAAATCTTAATTTTTTATCAAAAGTAACGCCTAAATCTTTGTATGTATCAATTAATTTAATTTTGTTGTCCAGTATAGAATAAGTAGTATTGTAGGAATGTTTTTTTCTAGAGAAGTGCATTTATCGCTATTTAGGGTCATTTTGTTGTCAGAACACCATTTCACGAGGCGATTTATGTCATCTTGAAGAAGATTGAAGTCGGTGACTGAATTGATTGTTTTTACAAGGTCTCTCGATTTTTTATCTATTATAGACAAGGTAGAAGTAGTCTTGTGGGGACACCATCAGACTGCCATGCATCGACTGGTTTGTAACGAGTTCGAATCCACAGCACGCACCAATGACTTTTTCTGAGTTACGTGCGTATAGAATTGTAAATAATAATAATAATATTTGGACGCCTTGGATCGGAAAGTTCGCTGTCTACTGACGATATACCGGATGCATCACCCGCGTTCGTCGGTGATGTGATTGTACATCCCGCATAAGTGTGGGGGTCGTGGCTTCCTAAGTGCCAAGACTCTCCACAATCGCGAGGTGTGCAATCTCAGAGAATACTTTCTAAACACTGATGCGGGTATGCACCGAGATGTGGTCGCTGTAGACAGTGAGCTTACCCCGCTGGGTCTGGCGAAAGATAACTGGCGCAAACCTGTCGTACATGGTGTAGAAGAACGCAGGGAGGTTTGGAAAGGTAAAGAGCTGCATGGACGATTTTACCGGGCCTTGCCCATGCAAGGTCATGCAAAATCTACGTCGGGTACATACCCGACGTAGATTTTTCAGCATCGGTGTCCTGGCTGCGTTTTGGCGATCTTTTCGCCGAAACAGAAGGTTTTGTGTTTGCAATTATGGATGAAGTTATCATGACGAACAACTACCGGAAGTATATTCTGAGGGATGGGACGGTCGACATATGTCGGGCATGTCACCAGCCTCGTGAGTCGCTCAGACATATAGTATCCGGTTGTTCTCGTCTTGCCAACGGCGAATATTTGCATAGACACAACCAAGTAGGCAGGATTGTCCACCAGCAACTTGCCTTAAAGTACCAACTTGTCGTACAGGTATGTGCCCGACCCAGTTCTTAAAAATGGTCGTGCTACTCTGTATTGGGATCGGTCTATCATTACTGACAGAACTATTGTGGCTAACAAGCCGGACATAGTGGTGATAGACCAATTAGAGCGCCTTGCAATGATCATCTACGTCACCATACCCCATGACGAGAATCTCGTGAAAGCCGAAAAAGATAAACAAATGAAGTATTTGGACCTGGCTCACGAGACGGTCGACATGAGGGATGTTGACTCGGCGATCATTGTACCGATAGTCGTGACCGTAAATGGTCTTATTGCCAAGAGCCTCGACCACCACCTCAAGAGGCTCTCGTTAGACGGCTGGATCAAGTCCTCTATACAGAAGGCAGTATTGCTGGACACGACACGCATCGTACGGAGGTTCCTTTCTCTGGAGCCCTAACCACCGGTAGCTTGGTCCCTGTGCCCGATGCCGGTAGGTCTCCGTGGTCCCATTTTATATATTTAATTAATTTTTATTGTAATATTTAAGTATGTAAAATGTGATAATGAGAGCAATATTTAATAAACGGCATAATAATAATAATCATTTATTTTCAGGTAACAAGAACCCATAGATATATACCTTATAGACTAACATACATAAAATAATATTATAAAATATCATAAACAGGTGTTGTAAGGCTTCATGTTACGCTGAGTGGTATTGCGTAACCTCCCATGAAAACGCCGATACACGACACCCTTAGGCCAAAACTCTTCCTTGAGGTCAAAACGCTTGCCTCGTACCTCGGAAACCATGTTAAGCCGTTGGTCCCAGCTGTCATGAAGATCTTTGACAGTCGTTATAGGGAGTTCGTACCTATGAATACACTGACCCTAGCCTAAACCATGGAATATAGCTATCCCTTTTGGGCTGTGAAGGTCAGACAGGCAGTCGCTTTGTGGAAAAGCTTACATTCAGTCAAATCCGGTTAAACTAGAAAGCGGATCCCGGGTTCTAACTAGGATAACGCTAGGGGATGATGATAGTGAACACATAACTAATTAGAGCCAGAAAACTCATTCTCACTTAACATGCAAATTAAAAAAGTACTAAAATCAAACTTATAAAGCTGTAGTTGATTAGGTTTTGATTCCAATTTTTTCCTTACCTGTAGGTAATAGACAATTAAATAAGAAAATAAAATTGACTTACGACGGATACACTCTTTTCTAGAATAGGATACTATATACAAAAGTATTATAAAGAAAAGAGATTATACAAAGTTTTTGCCGCACACCAATTAAAAAGCTCTAAACCCCATTTAACCCAAACCACAATATTAATTATTTACACCCGCTCTAAATTCAAAAAGGCTTTTTATATCTCTGTATCAACCGAGTCAGTCGTTTCATCTCAGTTTTTATCTGTCGAACATAAAACTTACATTTTAGATGGCTCTGTTACCCGATCATGACTTCATATCCAAAACACTATAAGAATGCAGTAATCGAGTCGAACTTTAAACGGTACTCACTTTTCTTTAAAACCCAGGTTAAAAGTGAAGACATCAATTGCAAACTTGTAAAAGGTGCTGGTATTAAAAACGCAGGGAAGGTTCTTATGCGTTTATTTGCCGAGTATTACCTCACTTCCCTTGCACGAGTATGACCGACCAACAACACGACACTGGCCTGAACACTAAGGGCTGCAGTCTCCCACGCTGTTCCCTCCGGTAGTGTGCAGGGCAGGCTGCTCGAAGGGCTGCGCGTAGCGGGCAGATCCTCGTAGACTGTTCAGCTGGCAGGCGCCGGCAGTGTGAGTGCGATGAGCAGGTTAGGGCCAGACTCTTCGGCAGAGGTAACGTCGAGGACGGTGCTTGGAAGTGTAGCGGTCTAGGTAGAGTAGCCCGGAGCCTTGAGGTAGACCTGGAACCTGAAGGAAAGCAGCATTAGGAGAGCCACAACCAATAGAGTCAGGCAGGCGGTGTCAACCGGCCTCAGCCAGCAGGTAGAGAGATGGGCAGTACGCTAACGCAGTAAATGTAGTAACTTACCCACAGCTGGGATCCAGGATACACGTAAGACGTAGGGTCAGTGGGTACGCGTAATTATCGTAGCTAGGCTTTAGGGAGATAGAGTATCGGTGCCGGCCTCTCTGTCGGCCCCTTTATATACCGGCCCTTCCATCAGAGTTAGAGTCGCTCCGTGACCATATTTGGTCAGGCTTCGCGAGCGCGGACGATGGCCCTCTCTGATTGGCCGAGCGTATGGACGGTAAAATGACGCAAATGCGGTAGGTACCGGACATACGCTACAAACTAAATCATACAGTTACCTCGCTCTCGGGTGTCATGAAAATGAAGTGGGAAATCGTCTGCTTCTGGTGAAGAAGTCAAAAAGTCAATTCCGCGGATCTTAATTATTCTTCTTGAAACAAACTTTAACCTAATATGACTCACTTCCGAGACGATTTTCTTCAAAGATATTTAATCACGTATCTTTTTTAGTTGTCAGTCTCAACTTATTTATCTTAATTTCTAAGTTCGCTACGTTTATTACGTTCATCTTCATAGACGGCGTAAACTTTGAATTATTAATTTAATACTTGATCGTGCCTCAAAGTACGTTAAGCCGTCGGTGTTAGGCCCGGCTGCCATCAAGATCTTTAGCAGTTTCTTGAATATACTGACATTGATCTAGACCGTGGAATATTGCTATCTTTTGAGTAACGGAGGTCCGACGTCAGTCGCTCTGTATAAAAGCAAAAATTATGTCACATCTGGTTAGATCAGTGCGCGAGATGCGGTTTCCAAGGCTTGGATGTGTAGGGGTTCTGTGATGATAATGTTGTAGGTATGTAAGAGATAAAGGAAAGATCCAGGAAACGAAATATATACTTTTACTGTGGTACCACATAATTAAAAATAAACTATAAAGCTAAGACCTATCTGTATTGGAGCGGGAAGACGACTGCTGAGCTTCGCTTACACAACAGTGCGCCTTGTATATTAGTTGTAGCGTCAGCAACCGCTACAGATGTAACCGGGATAACGCTGGGACAATAATAATTATATTCATAGATGGAGTAGTTGCTTAATATAGATTTATTAATTCTATCTTAAAGTTATCAATATAAACCGAGCTGACTTGTCATTATAATAAAAACTTACGCACTAAGGATATTATTTCGGGTCAGATCGAAAAATCATATTAAATCTCTACGTAATAAACATTTCTGTACATAGAACATGGTTTGCTTAGCTTTTCATCCTAGGAAAAGTTTGGGCTACATTAAAATGTGAGCATCGAGGGTTTGTCTAATTAATTAAATCCTTTTTACCCCCTTATTCCGAATACCGCCGTTTCCTGATAGCTAATTCAAGATTAATCCATTGTGGCGTATGACCGGTACCTACCGAGTGTACGTCATAATACCGTCCATACGCTCGGCCAATCAGAGAAGGCCATCGTCCGCGCTCGTAAGTTTTGCCTATATTTGGTAATGCGCCGACACGAGCTGATGGAGGGCCCGGTATATAAAGGGGCCGAGAGAGAGGCCGGCACCGCTACTCTACACTAACCTACTACCGCTACTAAATTCTATACCGCTATATCTATAATTATACTACTTCATACGTGTATCCTGGTCCTAGCTGTGGGTAAGTTACTACATTTACTGCGTTAGCGTACTGCCCATCTCTCTACCTGCTAGCTGAGGCCGGCTGACGCCGCCTGCCTGACTCTATTGGTTGTGGCTCTCCTAATGCTGCTTTCCTTCAGGTTCCAGGTTCACGTTAAGACTCCGGCTACGCTCCTAGACCGCTACACTTTCCTGCATCGCCTTCGGCTTCACCTCTGGCGAAGAGTCTGGCCTGCCCTGCTCATCGTACTCACACCGCCGGCGTCTGCCAGCTGAGCCAACGTCAGCGAGGGCCTGTACCGCTACGCACAGCCTTCGAGCAGCCTGCCTACACACTACCGGAGGGAACAGCGTGGGAGACTACAGCCCTTAGTGTTCAGGCCAGTGTCGTGTTGTTGGTCGGTCATACTCGTGGCAAGGGAAGTGAGACGATACTCTGCAATAAACGCATCTAAAACCTCTACTGCGTTTTTACTACCAGAACCCGTTACAGTGGCGCCCAACGTGCGTTATTGTCTCGCTTTCCGTGCTCGAGTTCTCATCTAGCAGGTCTCCATCATAGTAAGCGAACAGGTGCGGCTACAGCGAACCGGTACGTATTGTTGTACTAATTGCCTACCTTTTAGTGTAACTACCTACTACGTACTAGTTCGCAAATTTGAATCTAACGTTTTTCTAATTAGTCCTAACGGTTGAACTTTTACGCCTAATCGTAAAGTAGGCCATTTGTAAGGGCGGAACGCTTGCGCACTAAGTGTAGTGTGTAGTGTATACTTACGCGGTTATTCATACACCATGGGCTCACACCCCATAAAATACTTCCTGCTAAACAAGAACGAGTTAGCTTACGAGGTCGCGATTAGAGGTGAGGAGCCGGCTACCTCTGTCCTAGGTCTGCGGAAGCAGCTCCCTAAATTACTGGAAGCCATTCCAAATGATGACATTTTGGAGTCGGGTCTAGCCATAGCGGTGGACTTCGAGGGCGCTAGCGAGGCCGTGTCTGAGCTGGCCAAGCGACTAAATTCGTTATCTGCCTCTTACGACGCGAACCTAGCTAAGAGGTCTACCGCACTGCACAACCACTTATACCATAGACTCCGTAGGATGGAACGTCCTACGTCGTTTTCAAAACGGATTACCGAATTGTGCAGCCGGTTCGACAAGCTCTCGGCGGAGCTGTCCGCCATTGAGCAATCAGCTGTTCGCTCAGCTGATGCTGTGGCAGAGGTCCAACCTGCGCCGTCTACCTCGACGCAGGCAGGGTTAGCCCCAGTATTGCATTGCGAGCATTTGAGAGTTAGCGAACTGTCTAAGCTAAAATACGACGGTACGGGATGCGTCCGAGCGTTCCTACAACGCGTAACCGAATTCTAAACCGCGCGTAATCTACCTTCCACTAAAATTTGATCATATGCCTCCGAAATTTTCACCGGTAACGCACTTCACTGGTACCGCGGCCTAAAAGAATATTTCACTACATGGGAAGAACTCACCACTAAATTAATAGACGATTTCACACCGTACGATTATGACTACCGGTTATTAAATGAAATCCGCCGACGTACTCAAGGTGCTACCGAAACTATAATTATTTATCTCTCGATAATGAATCAGCTGTTCGCTAGGCTGTCTCCGTCAAAGCGATTGTCCGAACGCGAAAAGTTAGACATCCTATTGCATAAAATACGTCCATGCTACTCACTAGTGCTAGCTCCGTCAATATCTTCAATAGACAGTATAGCAACACTGCAGACGTTATGTTTAAACTACGAACGGATGAAATGTTTGAACTCTCAATTCCGCGAACCGTATTATAATAACGACACGTTGGCACCAGACCTAGCTTACAGTCACAAACCTAATAACCGAGCGCGTAATAATTCCTACAATAATTATCCCGTTGCTACTATAGAGGGTACGTCCGAATACACTGTGAACAATGAACCTAGCAAACCTAAGTCTAAACCTAGCTCTGTCGCTCTAGTCACGTCCAAGTACTGCCCGCGCTGCCG